>CM035816.1:6625530-6757259 GCA_020458035.1 Magallana ariakensis | reverse complement strand
TTAAGAGGAATCTCGGACTAAATATTACAAACCTATTTTACAAACAAACGCACCTATTTAGCCCATATAAAAAAAACATTTTCAGAAAATTACCTTTGAACAATCATACAGATGTTTGGCCTTTCCTCTCTCGTTCAAAATGCTTTCGTTTAACTGATTGTGTGGCCTCCCACACAATCGTATCCACCTCTTCGCTTTTTCCAGTTGCCTGGCTGGTTTAGGAAAAGAAATGAACCGTATCCCCCCTACAAGACGATCATGGTACTTGTTGTCTGTGTTAAATGTATCCCAACAACACCGTTCAAACATGATTATCGGTGAAATCAGACAACCTTCAAAGTCCGATCCGCCATTTCAAGAAAGGTTCCCTAGTTTCTAAAAGTCATAACATAATGTCCGCCACCTTTAAATCATGAAGAAATTGTATTATGCACATGCTAAAAATTGTGGATATTTGTGGCAAAATGTTCGCCGTTAGGAATGTACGTTTATAGGAATTATCGGCATTGGTCAGCTCTGTTATGTAATACAAAGACATTACGCTAAATGCAATAAACTATATTTAGCACCGTTTTGTTGATTTCCGATCAAATTAATTTTTTTTTAAAGATAAGATTGGATGTAAACGAAAATTGTTTATCAAATGTTGATATAGGAAACTCTTTAGCAAACTTAAAGGAGATGCCATTTAACTTTTTGAAGAAAACCAATATTTTACATTCAGTTATCTCGAAACTTCTAAATTAATTGTAATCGATTCAAAACTTAATCTTAACAGCTTATCTTTTTATTTACAATCCAAATATAATGTTTATCCCCTAACAAGCAACTGGGATGTAGGGCCCGATATATTGACAAGGCGCTCCAGTTTGACGACGTGAACGCCTTTATAAAAAAGCATACATTTTTTAAAATTACTGAAAACCTTATGTGAACTCTGTCATTCAGTCAACAGAATGTGAATTAAATGGGCTAGAAATGTCACTGAACGGCAGAGCTATATTCAGTCACCTTATAGTTATCCAATAGCAATTTACGGCAATTGCAATTGAAAAACATTCCAAAACAAACTCTTTGAGCGTTCTCTTAAGAATCATGAATAAACTTAAATTGCTATTGTTATGTATGGTATCATCTCTGTAAGGCAAAAACAATTGCACAGTACTATTTTCAAGCAGTCTCCAATGTTAACCTTGGATTCTGATAATAGCTGGTTCAGTGTTGTTCTTTTTACGTATCCAATGTCATTATCAAGTGTAAATGATGTTTCTTCATTTATTGTCTTCGGTATCCGGTTATGTATGGTATGGGTTTATTTTTCCTTCCATTAAACGTCATATTTAGGAACTTCTGTTTTTAATCGGTATGTTTGTTATAATTTATGTATACATCGTCCTCTCTCACTTTCTCTCTATCTCTCTCAACCTTCACAAGAAAACAAAAATTCATTATCGGACCAAAATTGTTTAATATTAGTATACTATCACTACATTACAACTGTGCAATCTTTATATATATATATATATATATATATATATATATATATATATATATATATATATATATATATATATATATATTATGGACACAATATTTTGTTCATAATATGCACATTCATTACATTAGTTCTTTTAATAGCTCTTCTCTTTGTTAACAGATACTGAGCCAGAAACGCCTCCGACTGCAACTCCAACTGTAACCGCCGCAGCAGCAGGCGCATTTAGAACCATTGCCGTTATGACTACTCCAGTTAAACAAACAGCAGAAACGGTTCCAAAAAGCCACTTTGCTGTACTATCTTCTTCCTTACCCATTTCGAGTTTGTTTTCAAACTAGATGCTTTTAATTTATGGTAACAGATGACCTATAAAAGATACGTCATCATGATTTAAAGGTACATGTAAACTATTAGGGAAAGGGGGTGTTGCGTCCGTGCATGCGTGTGATCATGATTGTCATAAGTTATACCTTTTATGTGTAATTTTGTATAATTACGCTTTATACATTACGCGTTTGTCGCGTTGTGTTATTCCTTTATTTAAATTGCTTTATATCTCGAGCCTTTCTATGCGAAAAATATTTCCACCTAGCAAGCATTTTGCAAAAATCTAAAGAAACCAGGCGTTGGCTAAGTGGAAATTGGATGCAGACTGAAAACAATGGATTTTAATTACAGGTTAGCTATAGTCCGTTTCATACATGGAGAAGTGATAAGGACCTCTCTGTAAAGACAAATGATTGTAATTTAACTGATAAACAGAGTAAACATTTTAAACTTTTATGTTAAAAAAACTAAAAATCATTTGAAGGAAGCTTGATTATTTGTATTCACATGTTGATGATGCGAAATAACTTACTTTATAATATAATACTTAATCTTCAACTATTAAGTGTTCAAATGATTGTCACGAACACACGTACATGTACATATAGCTTTTCAACTTTAAACTAACGATTATTGTTTTTTTTTTAATGGTACCACATAAAAAAAACCTGTTACATACATAAGCAACCCAATACCGAATTAGAACAATAAAGCCCAGAATGATTTTGTTCCTGAAATCTAAATGTGTTGTTCTCACAACCCTACTTTTCTCTCCAAAAAATCATATATCTCTTGAAAGAATCAATTAAGGTATCCCACTCCTCAATGTTGTTGTATCAATAATTGCTTGAGAAGTATATCATTGAAATCTGCAGTCAAAACATACTTGAAAAATACAAAAAAGTGGGTCAGTTATCATCCCTCTGAGTTATGGCCCATTTAATTTGCAATTTAAAATGCAATTTCAATCTAAATAGGATTCGTTCCCAGTGTTTTTAATCAAGCAAACTTATTTGATTAAATATTGGTTTCAATTATGCACAGTGGTCAGACTGAATAAAGATATTACGAAAAAAAAAATGAAGCTGCATTATTTTTTTCGTGACTTTTTTGCAATTAAAATAGACAATTTTTGGAACAGTTACAGTTTGATTTGAAATAAAAACTTGTTAAATATCAAGAATGTTATCAGAATAATCCGGTTTGCCTAGATATGTATTCAGTAGTGTTTTGACATAATAAAACATTGGGGTCAGTGATGTAAAATTTAAGATATAGGGCTTAAAAGGTAAAATTCTTGCAAAGTTGGCATTAAGAATCCAGACATATTCTATATATTTGCATGATTTTATGCTAAGCGTCTATCACATCCTCATAATTTAATTGTGTACATGTCACACATAACCTATAGAAAATGTTACAAACCTATCAAATGTTAAAAATATGCGTAATGAATAAAGTATGATAAAAAGAAAAGTATATTGAAAATTCATAAAATTGCTTATTTCTGTCATTTCCTTCGAAAAAGCCTTCCGCACGAAAAAAAAAAAAAGAGTTTCCAAAAAACTTGTTTGTTTATTGAATTTAAATGGATTTTCTACATGATTGTTGTGTAATTATTAAATAATTTTTTTTTGCTGAATAAATGAAAAAAAAAATCATATTCATTTTAAATATAATGATCATGTGCGCAATGAAATCAAAACGTAAGGAGTGAGATACCTTAAGTAATCATTGCAAAAATTTGCTTTACACTTACTTTTTAAAACTTCTTTTGGGACGGAAACAGTATATCTCCGCACGTGAGCAATCAGATAAATACACGGGTATATCTCTTCACATAGTAATGAATGGAACTGAAACCGAAACAAAATTATTAGGATCTATTTTAAGATATGAAACTAGTGTCAATGGCCGAGGCAATTGAATATTGATTAAGAGTTAAATCATGATAAGACACGTTTAAACGGTAAATAGAAAAATCATGAAGTACGAAATTAAAGAAAATGTTTTTCAATATTTTTGTTTTTTAGGTTTTGATTCAAAAGTGTTAGTTGTTGTCCCCTTTCAAATTTGCACTATATTCGGGTATGGTTTTGACACTGTAACACTAGTACTGCCTCGGTCACCAGAAATGCGTTTTATCTAAAGTGTGTCAAAGCATTGAAGCTTGTGGAGGACACTTGATAGCCTCTTTAAAACCTTCACTGAGAGTGTTAACTTTTACATGTACATATAGATAAAGTTTTCCCGAACGAAAATAACAATTATTGTTCAGTTATTACCGTCTTCCTTGGAAGACGGTATAAAGAGTTGAAATAATTTACAGTCTCCGGGTTGTGCACTTCCTCTCCTTTGTGATTGGTAGAAAATACATGATGTAAAAATTTACATTTATTTCATTGGTTGAAAAACTGTTCGGCGCAAGGGAGATAATTTTCTGATGGTCTTTTCTACGTACGACTTAACAATTTTCGTAGATTTTAAATCTTAAAAAGTGAAAAAACGAAAAAAGTAATAAAATTAGCTATCAATGAAATTCAGACTTCAATTTTTCAGTACAACTAGTTGAAAGCAATGTTCTATAGTATCTATTGAAATGTTTTGTTCTTTTCTTTTTGGATTGTTTATGCAAGTACAAAAATGTGAAAATTTGATACGGTATGTATAATATCAGTAAAAACGATACGGTATCGGGTAAAACTAGAACCATTTTAACAGGAGCTTGGACTTTGGGTAGTTGCGGCAAACAGCATTGTGACATAGGTCTGTCTATTTCATTGCTGGCCATACAACCATGGCTCTTTGAAAACAACTAGATTTGTCTGGCTTCGGAGCTAAGACTACGCAATCGGTTTATATTTCGCTTGAAACCAGCGTCATTTTTAACTTTTTTGACGCAAGAATAGATAGTTACGTCCTACTGAAAGTCCAAGGTCTTGTTAAAATGGTTCTAATATCAGTAAAACAAGTGCTAAATGCTGTGGTTTTAAGTTTTATTTTATTAAAATAATACGGCCCTCCTAAGATCTCTTTTTCCTTACTATAGTCGATCTCAACTCACAAGCACGTGGTACGCATTTCTCAATTTAAGGCACGCACGCTTAAGGTACATGTACATAAAAAAAGTTTCAAAAGCCATTGCATGTAGAGGAAGGCGACCTTATATATAAAAAAGAATTGAATTTTCTTTGATAACTTAATGCTGTTTAAAGTTTGCTCTAAAGACGGTAAGCTTTTTTAAAAAGCTAAACTTGTGATTTTTAAAAAATGGTACTACATTAAAAAACTAACGCCCATAGGCAAATCAATACCGCAAAAAAAAAAAAAATAGCCCGGAATGATTTTGTCCCTAAACTAAATATTTGCTGTTCTCATAGCCCTACATCTCTGTCCAAATAATTATATTACCCTTAAAAATAAATCAAATAAATAATAATTGCAACACTTTGCTTCATACCTACTTCTTAAAACTTCTTTTTGGGACGGAAACAGTATATCTCCGCACGTGAGCAATCAGATTAATACACGGGTATATCTCTTCACATAGTATTGAATGGAACTGAAACCGAAACAAAAATTATTAAGGTCTTCCGTTTCCAACGGAAGACCTTTATGTTATTGTGCAGATTCTTATTAGGGTCTTCCGTTTCCAACGGAAGACCTTATTGTTATTCTTCGGATTCTTTTTCTTCTTCTTCTTCTTTTTTTTTCTTACCGATTTTGTGCACGCGATATCTCAGAAATGGCTCGACCGATTTGCACGAAATTTTCAGATATTTAGTCAGCCCGCGGGCTGACTAATTATGTTAGGATGAAACTTCAATTGCGCTTGCGTAAATTGGAATTCTGGGAAGGAATTATAGACAGTTCGTGTTAGAGAAATTCGTAGAAGTTATGAAACTGGTCAGTTTCCAGGTCAAACTGCGCATCGGAAGACTGTCAATGGGCATAGTCTGCAGCCACAGTCCAGACTCCGCGTATATCTTCCCGACCTCTTAGTGAAATTGGAAAGAAAATATATCGGTAGTGGTTTGCGCCGAGACCATGAAATTCATAGAGCTATGTTTGCAAAGTGACAATTTTAAGTATTAAATAGGTTTTGCAGTCATACATTGCATGTACATCGCTACACGCTTATCTCCTCACCTACATGTACAGCCATAAAAAAAGGATGAAAACTAAATATGTACCCGCAAATAATTATTGTTCTGGAAACAAATATATTTATCTTGTATTTTAATAGACTGGTATTCCGGCACTTTGGACCTAAAAATTAAAATTCCGCTGGCTGACTTTCTTAGCTTTTTAAAAAGCTAACCTTGTACCAACTATATTCTGAACCTTATCGGAAATTTTTTTGGTTGATGACGTCATTTCCGTTTTTGAGATATTGGCATTTTAAAGATTTTAGGGGGTTGGTTTGTCCAGGAGTGTTCTCATAAACTACAAACGATATCGATTTCAAAATTTCAGGGATGATAGACAAAAGATTGTTAATCTGAACAAAAGCATTCATATTTGCCTAGCACAAGAAACGCCGGAGCTCGGAGGGCTCGAAAATTGAGATAAAAAAAAAATTTGTAATTTTGCTTGGTTTTCTTAGTTTATCTCTTTTCTCGCAAATATTTTGTTAAGACTTGTAGAAGAAGAAAGATTTTTATATACAAGATCTTTTGTTTGACACCAAGAAATAGGGGCTGGCCCCTCAAATTAGGGACCTAGAACCCTTGAAAGTTTTCACTTTATAACTCATAAGCGGTTAAAATTTCGATATGGCTGCCACTGCAAAAGTTGTTTATTATGATCTTACAAGTAATAGCTTTCCAAAAAGCTTGCCTGACTAAACATTTATTTCATTGCAAGAACTTGGTTCTATGAATTTTAATCTGTCTTTGATTTGTAGTTCGTTCTTCTCGCAGTCTTCCAAATGCGTCTCTAAAGTTGGACTGTTTCAAATTATATTCACTAAGGGTTTTTTTTTTCTTTAAATGAATTTTACATATTATTTATTTTGAACCTAAAATATTTTTAATAATAATAATATACATGTAATTTTCTCTTAAAACTTTATTTGCCGCCAACAAAATAAAAATATAGCAATTAAATTAAACTTAATTACGAACACAATACAATTGTTAGAATAATGCTTAGCTTCCCATCATGGATTATTCCACTGCTCCTAAGATTTTGACAATATGGCGCGGAGTAGAATTAATCCTGTGCATCCTTTTATGCAGATTGGAATTGCCCACCGAGTTAGTAACAACTTTTACTTGTTAAATATTAATTTTAATTGAGTTTAGCAAGAATCAATCGATAATTATGCACTAATTATTTACATTGAGTAAAACACGGAAGTTACACCCCTTTTACAATGAATGAAATCCCTCAAAGCACAGTAAACGACCATGCCCGCTTCGTTTCTCTAATGAATATAAGCTAACGTAACAGTACTTAGTAAATACTTTAATACAAACTGGCAATTTTGTTTAGAAATGATAACCGAACACAATTATAGTTTACATTCTATCGTGTAATATTGTAACCCTATCGTGATTTATTTTTATTGTAACATTTCAATTTATTATTTATAGTAAGTCTTCACGCATAATCATTTAAAAAGTATTCGGTAATTTCCTATAATTTCATGACACAATTGAACGAAACATGTGCATGAGGAATAAGTAATTTGTTTACATTTATATAAAGTTTACAGACTATATGACACACATACAGTTGTGGTTTAACACTAAAATCACGTAAATTACCTTGTTAACTTTCATTTAGGGCATTTCTTTCGGCGATAAAAGCAGTTTGTTAGTGAATATTTACATTTCAACTTTCTGGCTGTCATCATCTTTTCGTGTAGTCTTCGTCACTTCCGGTTATCGATGTTTGCTAATTAAATGTTTTGATTAGTTTAATTCACTATTGAGCATGTTTATTTATCATCATGTGATGTCTTAGTAATGGAAATTAATGTTAATTTGTTGATTATTTGCTAATATTCAGTCTTACTCGTGGAACTATATTTGTTTACCATATCGTCGGTAGTTACGATATTCATGCGCAGATTTTCTACAGAGAAACTAGAATTATACAGATGATTTTATAATAAGTCCTGTTCTTTAAATTACTTAATTCATTGCATATTTATTGCTTAACAACTGGTTTTTACATGGTTACTATAATTATTTATTATTTGCCTTTGTACGGTAGCCCTGTGTGGTAGAAATAGTTCTGTGTGGGAACTTGTGTGGGAACTCAGCTTCCCGTACAGGTCGCTGATTGGTTAATAGTTTGTACGGCATATTTTTATTGGTTAGCTTAATTCACGTGACAGATAATGGGAGGTTATATAAGCGCGCGAGTACTACGTTACGACAGATTTCTGCTAGTTGTACGGCGGCAACATTTTGAAAGTACAGAAAGGTGAGAAAACTCTAATATGTAATTTATAGCCTAGTTAGAAATCTCCTACCACACTGGACAACCTAAACTTGTGTTTCTGAATTGTCAGCCGTATCTATATGAAATTATATTATGAAGAATCTGTTGATATTTGTGTGCCATACAATGTTTACATCATTATGCCATATTGATGTGTGACAATAAATGAGTATGACTGATCATTCATCTTGAGTATTATTGGACAAGGAAATCAAGTGTAATGGACCCTGGCCAACTTGAATTTAAGAAGTAATTAATCTATTAATCCATCCTGACAAGACGAGTTATTTAGACAAACAATAGACGATTTGTATACATGCTGAGGATTCAGAAATACTAGCCAACCCCCCAGATGGCTTACAAACTGGTGTCAGAAGTGGGATGCTAAATTTAACAGCATCCCGATACGAGCCCATGCGTTGTCCAGTGTGGTAGTCCAACATTTCATAAGTCTTAGATGTTAGATGTCAGACATGAATTTACTATAGATGATCATTACAATTTATTGAAAGAAATTAAGATGTCAGAGTCCGGTGAGTCGGTTGATCACGAAGTCGAGGTTCGCATGCCCGAGTTGGTTTCGTTTGAAGATGGCGGTCAAGGTGACATATATCAGGACTGTCAGAAGTTGAACGATGAAGAAGTATTGATGGAGTCTGTTAGCTATTCTCAACGAGGAAATGAAGACAACCATGCTCCACCGCCGAGCGCCTTCAGCGGTTTTCCTAGACGAACAGAAATGCAGCAATTTCCAAGCCTCACCCAATCGGAAAACTATATGATGAAGCCAGAGTCCTATGACGGTACTGTTAGCTGGGAGGAGTACATCTCTCACTTCAATGATTGTGCAGAATTAAGCAGGTGGACAGATAGACAGAAGGTGCTTTTCCTTGCTGCAAGCCTAAGAGGTCAAGCCAGAACATTTTATATGAGTTTATCCTTGGCAGAGAGAAGATCCTTTGATTCCCTTATCAACAAATTTAGTCAACGGTTTGGAAATTCCCGACACCAGAACAAATGGCTGTCCAAGCTTGAATCTCGTAGACGACAGACTGGTGAAAGTGCTGCTGCCCTCGGTGATAACATCCGACAGATGGTGCAGAAAGCATACTGTGACCTAGATGAAAAAGCTCAAGAGATTTTGGCCTTGAATCACCTTTACAAGCTGATAAGTGTAGAGATGAAATGTAGATGCATTGATAAGAATTGTCAGAGTATCTCAGAAGCTGCTGATATAATTGACAGATTTGAAGCCATCCTAGGTGAGAACTATGACAAAAAGAAACACCAAGCCAGAGCCATGAAGACAGATGATGTGGATTTCAACATCCCTCAAGATGTGCCAACCAATGTCAAGTTGATGTCAAATTCTGCTTCAGCTTTTGATACATCTGCCCTTCTACAAGAAATCAGCGACAGATTAGAGAGACTAGAGAGAGCAAACAAGAAGCCTTCCCACCAGCTTTGCTTTCACTGCAACTCACCGAAACATTTCATCAAAGATTGTCCTCTTCTAGAGAGACCCAGACCTGGTCAGAGAAGAAACCAAGATAGGTCGAGGCAACAAAACTATCAGCAGGGAAATGGGAGACCATCAGCCTTGTAGGTCGGCAGCTGATGGAGGAGTCAAGACCTAGTGCTGATGACTCGAGGGGGGTGGCTTTTAATAAACAGAAAACATTATCAGATAATGGATTCCACATTACTGGAGTCCTGGGGGGGGTGGATATTAACTTTTTATTAGACAGTGGTTCCACTGCTTCACTTTTGTCACATGAAGAATTCAGAAAGATTCCGGAGGAGCTGTGTCCAGTCCTTCAATCCACGAACATGTGTGTGCAGGATCTAAATGGTCATGCTCTGCCAGTCCATGGTATTGGAAGATTTTATATTCATCTCGAGGATGTTCCGCATGCAGTTGACTTGTTGGTTGTTGACATGGATCTTTCAGCTATCCTCGGGCAGGACTTCCTCTTGCAGTATTGCCATCACATTGACTACAAAACAGGAATTTTACAGACTGAGAAAACCAATGTTCAATGTTGGATTGCCAATGAACAAACAGCTACAAATGTAGAAGTCAAAAGAACCATTTCCATACCTGCATATTGTGGTATATGGGTTCCAGTGTCCTTGACGGGAAATGATGACATCACAGACATAGGCTTCCTGGAGCAACTAAACTCCTTCAGTGATGACATAGAAGTACTAGATGGCTTGATAGATACACATTCTGAGCAAATACAAGTAAACATTGTGAATCTTGGAGAGGTACCTGTAAAACTACAAGCAAAAACTGTTATCGGTGTATGCAGGAATGCACATTTGGTAGAACGAGACGACATACCACAGAGAGTTTTCATTACTGAGAGTCATATAGATGATCCAACTCCTGAGAAAGATTTACCAGATCATCTCCTTGACATGTTTGTAAGAAGTTCCACAAATCTAGACAAAGAACAGAAAGATGTCTTCTTCAAACTACTCCTAGAACACAAAGATGTATTCTCACAAACGTCAGATGATCTTGGGTGCACTGGCATAATAAAACACAAGATAGATACAGAAAATGCAAAGCCTGTGAGACAGACCCTAAGACGACAGCCTATTGCAAAACGAAACATTGAAAGAAGTGAGGTACAGAGCATGTTAGAGAAAGGCGTGATTGAACCATCAACCAGTGCATGGGCATCAAATCTAGTTCTAGTATCAAAACCAAATGGAGCCAGTAGAGCATGCGTTGATTACCGACAACTAAATGCGAAAACTGTCAAAGATGCCTATCCGCTCCCTCGTATAGACGAATGCCTCGACTCACTCTCTGGTGCCAAATGGTTTTCTACGATGGACCTCAACTCAGGCTTCTGGCAGATAGAGATGGCTGAAAAGGACAAAGAGAAAACTGCATTTGTAACAACATTAGGGCTCTTCCAATTTCGAGTCATGCCATTTGGTCTGGTAAATGCCCCGTCTACATTTGAACGTCTCATGGAGAATGTATTGAAAGGACTTCAGTGGACCGAATGTCTTGTCTATATGGATGACATAATCTCACATAGCTCAACTTTTGATGAAGGCATTCAACGTTTAGCCAATATTTTCACCAGACTTCGAGAGGCAAACTTAAAGCTCAAGCCGTCAAAATGCACCTTTTTCCAAAAGCAGGTCAAATTCCTTGGTCACATTGTTCTTCAGAAGGTATCCAGACTGATCCAGAGAAAATATCTGCTGTCAAAAACTGGCCAGTCCCAAAGAGTGAAAAACAGATCAGATCATTCCTTGGACTATGCTCTTACTACAGAAAATTTGTGAAGAAGTTTGCGGAGATAGCAAAGCCTCTCCATGATCTATACAAGAAGAAGACAAAATTCGCATGGACCTCTGAATGTCAAAATGCTTTTGACACCCTCAAAACAGCACTTACTACTTCACCAATACTTGGATTTCCCTTTCCTGGATTACCATTTACTCTAGATACTGACGCCAGTGATAGAGCTGTTGGTGCAGTATTGTCCCAGAACCAAGATGGTAAAGAAAGAGTAATAGCCTATATGAGTAAAACTATGAATCGCCACGAGCAATCCTACTGTGTCACACGTAAAGAACTGTTAGCTGTTGTAACTGCCCTTCGGAAGTTTCATCCTTACCTCTACGGTCAGAAAGTTTTACTTCGTACGGATAACGCAGCTGTCAGTTGGGTTCGAAGTTTGAAAAACCCCACAGGTCAGACTGTACGATGGCTACAAGAGATTGAGACTTACGACCTTACAGTTACTCACCGCCCTGGGCGAAGTCATCAAAATGCAGATGCTTTATCAAGAAACCCATGCAAGCCTTGCCTTAGACAAGTACAGAATATGAGTGACAATGATGCTAGTGATGATGAGATGTCAGGTGAAAATAAAGAACAAGAAACCAAGGAATTAGTCAGAGTGACCACTAGAAGCAAAGAAGTACCCCAGCATGAATTTATAAACCAGGAAATACTAGAGGGATGGGGGGTGGATGAAATTAGACAATTACAAATAGAAGATCAATCTATAGGCATGCTGTTATTAGCCTTGACAGATGGTTCTACAAGACCAAAATGGGATGTCATTTCACACAATTCTGAGTCATTTAAAACTTTGTGGAGACAATGGGAGAGACTCAAAGTCATCAATGGTCTATTGTATAGAGAGTTCCATGATACAGAAACTAACAAGGTCATACTACAGCTAATTGTACCTAAACAGAAGAGACCAGATGTCATTCACTACTATCATGATATTCCCACCGGAGCCCACCTAGGAGCTGAAAAGACCATATCACGCATAAGGAATTCATTTTACTGGCCATCTATGACTAAAGAAATTACACGGTATTGCAAAAGATGCGATTTCTGTGCCTCACGTAAATCCTGTCAAAGACAAAACAGAGCACCCCTAGGACAATATTTGGTTGGAGAACCCATGGAAAGGATAGCTCTCGATATTCTAGGACCTCTGCCAGAGTCTACTAAAAAGAATAAATATATCTTAGTTATTATTGACTGTTTCACCAAATGGACCGAAGCCATAGCTATTCCAGATCAAGAAGCTGAAACCATTGTAACCACATTTGTAAATGAAATAGTCTGTAGATTTGGTACACCTTTACAAGTCCACTCCGACCAAGGACGAAATTTCGAATCGAAAATTTTCAAAGAAATGTGTGAATTCCTTCGGATTGATAAAACTAGAACTAGCAGTATGAGGCCTCAAGCAAATGGCAGTGTCGAGCGCTTCAATCGTACCCTAGCTACTATGTTGACGATGTACTGTGAGAACAACCAGAGAACATGGGATAAATACCTCCCTCAAGTCATGATGGCATACCGAGCTTCTATACATTCCAGCATTGATCAGACACCAAACCTCATGATGTTAGGCAGAAATGTTACTCTCCCTTTAGAGGCAGTCATTGGAAAGCCTCCCAATGAAGCAGATAGTGAAACTGAAGTAAACGAGTACATAGAAGAGCTACAGAAAACCCTGAATGATGCCCATACCATAGCAAGAAAACATCTGAAAAAGAGTGCAGAGTACAATAAACGACACTATGATCTGAAAGCAAAGAAACAACTGATGGAGAGAGGTCAACCTGTTTGGCTGTATGACAATACTAGGAAAGTTGGAGTGTGTCCCAAGTTAACATCCAAATGGAAAGGCCCATACCTTATTACGAAACGAATAGATGATGTCAACTACCTTGTGCAGAGAACAGCCCGTAAACCAGCAAAAGTCTATCATGTGGACAGATTGATGCCCTACAAAGGAACAACCCTCCCTAACTGGTTCGACAGAATTTTGAATAAAGCATAGAAGTTCCTATAGATGTTGTTTGTTTTTTTTGTTGCTGTTATTACTTTAATTTATTTATGAGAAGTCGTACTTACAGTAGAAGTTAGATGTCGGGTTCGCGCGCAGAGGTTGGGATAGAGCTGGCCTGATCACCCAGAACTCTCCTCCCAGAGATGTTGATAGAGATGGTTAACAAGTCGTTTATAGAACAGTGCTATAGACGTGGACCTACTACCTGGTACACATCAGACAGTATGTTTGGTGTCTTGTTTCAACCAGTCTCTTCAAGATGTAGATGTAGTATGAGACTACATATTTTGGGGCTACACAAAGATGTGTATTTTAGAAGTAGAAGTACGAGACGATTTCTTATGATTTCCTTCTTAGTTAGATGACATCTCTAGTTATTTTGAATGGTTTAGTCATAACAGTTAGAAGAGCTTCAGAACCTATTAGAAGATAAGACGATTAAAGATGTATCACAGATTTTCCCATAACAGCAAATTTTATCAATTCCAGATAACCAGAACAGAATGGAGTGCTGGGTTTGTCATTTAAAGTTCCCCACAAACAGAGAGCTGAAGAACCACATGGGTCCAACACATGGAACTTTGAAAGTCATCTGCCCGTGGTGCCCTGACGAGAGAACCTACAAGAGGGTGACAGACCTCAGGAGCCACGCGAAGCAAAGCCACAGCCACCAACTAGCCAAGTATCCAGGAGATCTCATCACCGAGAGCAATGGGATATGGTTCAGCTTACATCCAGAGGGGTATAATCGCCTCGTCCCAGGATCTGAGTGGGGGTCTAATGCAGCAACACACGCCAGAGTGCTGGTGCTGGAGTGGTTGTCTAAAACCAAGTATGCATCAAAGAAGAAGGACAACTGGGTCAATGATTGGGAGTCTCTCAAGAAGAAAGGGAAGTCCTTTGCCCCAACTCCAGAGGCCCTTTTCCAACCTGACTACATTGAGACTGAGACAGAGATGACTGAAACAACACCTTCTGGGTATAGTCCAGCGAGACCCAAGATCGACGAGTTAGAGGTGGAGTATATAAGCTTAGCAGCCAAGAAGATCTTTCTACGTCAAGGCAATAACATCTATGCCATCCACCTGAGAGACACTGTCCTAGTCGACCCTAAAGCCATGGCCAGCATAGCAAGGAAGATGGGGGTACAGAAGACTGAGAGAGAACCAACCAGGTCTGCTGAATTTCCAGTTTCATCTCCAACAATACAGAGGCAGCTTTTGAAGTTTGTGGGCCTCGAGCAGAAGTATTTGGAAAACATCAGAGAGCTAAAGGAGGAAGAAACAGCAATGAAGCCAATAAAAAGAAAGCGAGAATCAGAGCCAGAACCTCCTCGAGTACCATCACCCTGTACAGCCTCTTCTGCAGACTCAGCCAGAATACCATCTGACGCCACAACTGCAGCTATCAGCATCCACCTGCCTCAAGTTCCTCAACCCAAGTCAAAGCCAATAGGAGCCTCCCTGTCAGAGAGAGCACTGAATTTGTTGAAGAGAGGATGCTTGCCTCTCTTCCCACCAGCTAGGAGGGACTGGGGAACTGATCAAGTGACACTGAGATGCAACAACATAACTGTTGTGTGGCCACCCATGGACTGGCAGGAAATGTCTCCTGACCGAAGACTCCTCTCCTGGGAATACACTGTCTTGACCCTGCAGGAAAGGATGGACCAGAGCAGGAGTGCCACCATCGAGAGGATAGACCTCCTGGACAAGTTTAATTTTCTAGCTCTGCCTGGTACTGTGGTGAAGAATGGAAAGAAGACAGACCATGTTGTAAGGAAATCGCGGTATTACATATACGAACAGCTGAAGAACATTGTGAGTTCAAATTCAGGTGACAGTGTGTGGATACGAATGCTGGAGAGATCTTGTGCCCTTAGAGACCGCTCAACAGACAACCTCCTCGCCGTAGTAGAAGACAAAGACATTCCCATCAGACTTTAGATTCATCATCAAATTTTGACATGTATTGTGTACTGTGTAATGTTATTGTTAATTCTTCAGAAATTCAGGAGAATTTTGTAAATAAGTTGGGGGGAGTGTAACCCTATCGTGATTTATTTTTATTGTAACATTTCAATTTATTATTTATAGTAAGTCTTCACGCATAATCATTTAAAAAGTATTCGGTAATTTCCTATAATTTCATGACACAATTGAACGAAACATGTGCATGAGGAATAAGTAATTTGTTTACATTTATATAAAGTTTACAGACTATATGACACACATACAGTTGTGGTTTAACACTAAAATCACGTAAATTACCTTGTTAACTTTCATTTAGGGCATTTCTTTCGGCGATAAAAAGCAGTTTGTTAGTGAATATTTACATTTCAACTTTCTGGCTGTC
The DNA here is from genome assembly GCA_020458035.1 of Magallana ariakensis. Lineage (NCBI taxonomy): Eukaryota > Metazoa > Mollusca > Bivalvia > Ostreida > Ostreidae > Magallana > Magallana ariakensis. The sequence continues at coordinate 6,741,275 of CM035816.1, read as the reverse complement.
ATCATCTTTTCGTGTAGTCTTCGTCACTTCCGGTTATCGATGTTTGCTAATTAAATGTTTTGATTAGTTTAATTCACTATTGAGCATGTTTATTTATCATCATGTGATGTCTTAGTAATGGAAATTAATGTTAATTTGTTGATTATTTGCTAATATTCAGTCTTACTCGTGGAACTATATTTGTTTACCATATCGTCGGTAGTTACGATATTCATGCGCAGATTTTCTACAGAGAAACTAGAATTATACAGATGATTTTATAATAAGTCCTGTTCTTTAAATTACTTAATTCATTGCATATTTATTGCTTAACAACTGGTTTTTACATGGTTACTATAATTATTTATTATTTGCCTTTGTACGGTAGCCCTGTGTGGTAGAAATAGTTCTGTGTGGGAACTTGTGTGGGAACTCAGCTTCCCGTACAGGTCGCTGATTGGTTAATAGTTTGTACGGCATATTTTTATTGGTTAGCTTAATTCACGTGACAGATAATGGGAGGTTATATAAGCGCGCGAGTACTACGTTACGACAGATTTCTGCTAGTTGTACGGCGGCAACATTTTGAAAGTACAGAAAGGTGAGAAAACTCTAATATGTAATTTATAGCCTAGTTAGAAATCTCCTACCACACTGGACAACCTAAACTTGTGTTTCTGAATTGTCAGCCGTATCTATATGAAATTATATTATGAAGAATCTGTTGATATTTGTGTGCCATACAATGTTTACATCATTATGCCATATTGATGTGTGACAATAAATGAGTATGACTGATCATTCATCTTGAGTATTATTGGACAAGGAAATCAAGTGTAATGGACCCTGGCCAACTTGAATTTAAGAAGTAATTAATCTATTAATCCATCCTGACAAGACGAGTTATTTAGACAAACAATAGACGATTTGTATACATGCTGAGGATTCAGAAATACTAGCCAACCCCCCAGATGGCTTACAATATTATAATCATTAGGTATAACTTGTAAACAATTGCGTGGCGCCCCCCCCCCCCCTTATTCACCGTTCGGGCCTTTCTGTTGGATTGCACACGTGTACAGTGAACTTGCTCAATGCTGCTTTTTAAATCCAATACAACAATTTTCTTTTTCTTTTAAACAAAAAAAAAAATAATATCAACCGATGCATGTTTAATGTGCCGGCCTTTAATTGCCTCGTTAGGTAATAACTCGTTGTGATGACACCCCCTCCTCTTCAGTGCTATCTATTTTTAAGCATGACAAGGTTAGCTTTTTAAAAAGCTAAGAAAGTCAGCCAGCGGGATTTTACTTTTAGGGCAAAAGTGAATACATAATCTTTTAAAATACTAGGTAAATAGTTTCCAGAACAATATAATAATATGCGGGTGCACATTTAGTTTGCAGCCTTATTTTTATGGCTGTACATGTAGGTGACGAGATAATCGTGTAGCGGTGTACATGCAATGTTTGACTGCACACCTTCTTAATACTTATAGTTGTAATTTTGTTGACATAGCTCTCTGATTTTTATGGTTTGGTGGCAAACTACTTCCAATATAATCACTTTTCAATCTCACTAAGAGAGTTGGGAAGATATAGGCGGACTCCGGACTGTGGCTGCAGATGTCTTCCAATACATTGATGCGCAGTTTGACCTAGAAACTGACCGGTTTCATAACGTCTCCGAATATTTCTAACACGAACTGTCTAATTTCTTCCCAAAATTCCAACTTACGCAAGCGCAATTGAAGTTTCATCCTAACTAAATATAGTCAGCCCGAATTACACACGTATACAGTGAACCTCTTTTTTGCTTTAAACACTTGCTCACTATTGTTTAATTGTTTCATCCATTACAATGTTTTCGTTAATTGCGAACTTGAAGGTCGTCACATTATTAATATGCATTGATAAATCTTTTTTCAATGAAAAATGATATTGCTAGCTTCCATTGTTGACTGCACTGTTTCGGATGTTGTAACTTTTAAACCTTAGATATGCCTGACGTCATGACGTCAGGCAATTAATGTCGTTACAATAATATTTTGTTCGGGTATTGCGTATTATGAGTGTAAAAAGCTAGACTTTTTATCATGTAATTGTGCTTTATTTTGCAAATAAACGGGGTATTTGTGCGTGTAACTGACATTAAGTGTACCAGTTTACAAACGGCAAGTGTTTAAACAATGGATAATTATGGATAAAAGAACTGCTTCAATGCAATGCATTTGAGTCGCATTTAAAATCTAGCTGTATTCCGAGCTATGTACCTAGCCGATCCCGTGCCCGCGGCCGAGGAAATAGGTCGCGGCTGGATTAGCGAGCGGTCTACCGTTATCTAATACACAAGATTTGCGTCTTGCTGTAATGCACACATGGGTTTATTTATGTAGCTGCAAAACACAAAAATTCCGATTTTAACCATATTAAATATTAAAAAGTAAAAGAAAAAAGATTATACCTTTACCTACTACCATAGACAGTGTACCAGCTTACATACGGAAAGTGTTTAAACATTTTAATTCTTTTCTAGTAAAACACATTATGGATAAAAGAACTGCTTCAATGCAATGCATTTGAGTCGCATTTAAAATCTAGCTGGATTCCGAGCTGTGTATACAATTTTACGTATCCGATCCCTTGCCCGCGGCTGAGGAAATAGGTCGCGGCTGGACTAGCGAGCGGTCTACCGTTATCCAATACACAAGATTTGCGCCATGTTGTTATGCACACATGGGTTTGTTTATGTAGCTGCATACACAAAGAATTCCGATTTTAACGATATTAAAAAGTAAACGAAAAAAGATTATACCTTTTCCTTCGAAGAAATGCTGTTTAGTCTCTTAATTTAAAAAATAAAAAATAGATAGTATGACTGTCATTGAAAAAAGGCGTTCTTTGTGATCTTGTATATGTCATAAAATATTTTTATTGTTGGCAAATAAAATTCATATATCAAACTGCAAAGATTTTAAACCCACCACGTTGAGTGTACATTTACATAACACGGGCCGAGGAGATGCCGCGCTAGTGGACAACCAAATCGGACACAGGCTTCTCGTGTTTATACGTTATCAAACATTTGAATGTTCATTGATTCTTTGTTAAATTATTTTCATTTTCAATTATATTGGTTAAAGATGCATCAAACCATTGATATAAATCAAAGTGCGTAAAATGAAGAAAAAAACTGCCATCAATGAATATAATACAACGAGAATTTTAATGGTAGAGTCTATAACATAACCCAGTCACGGTTTCCGGAAATTTTATTTCCGATTTGTTTTTCTTAATACAACACGTATTTGATCTTCGATCCCGATGCTATAAACTCTTGCCATGCTTAGGGTGCAAAACACAGTTTTATATGCGGTGTATCGAATAACCGAAATCCGCGGTAATCACCGAAATCGTACCAAAATCTAGCAAAATCTAACAGATGTGGGCATTTACTTTAGATTATTTTTCATATTTAGAAAGAACACACTAATATTCTTAATTTGCATTGATTTGAATACTTTTTGTGCAGTCTTTCCCACACTTATTCATGATTTCTGATCTAAGCGGAGAAAATAGGCGGCCATCACTAGGATTGAAAATATAGCGACTACCGCGCCCGATCGTTTTATAAATGTATCGGCGGTTTTATAAAAAAGTTGTTAAATTCTCAACGTAAATAATAAAATATTCTTTAACATAATGTAAATCTTTTACAATTTTATTCTTATCAATTTAACATATTCTATAATCTCTATATTGCTATATTGACTCTAATTCAAAGTGTCGTTTTAAGTTGTATATCAGCAGATTAATAAATGTAGTCTTGCTTCAATCGGGGCATCTTAATATCTTTTTCTACAAAATTATGACAGACAAAAGTGTATAAATAATTTTTTTTTTTTTTTTTTGTCATTTAAGTAGAACTTTTCAATTTCAAAGTAAAAAATTGCTACATGAAAATTGCAGCTTATGTTGCTTAAAGACAATTTTAAGACAATCAGACATTTTTTAAAAGTCTGAATTGAAATGGTGTTTATATATAATTAATTCAAGGTTTATTTGTTGTTTTTTATAATTAAAACTACAGTGTATTTGAAGGATGTGGATCTTCTTTATTGCTATAGTAAGTGAATTTTATTCTGTGTGAAGAACTCAATATTCATGTTCACAACATCATAGATTCCGTGATCTACAAACTTCATCAAATACAAGCGATGATTGATCTCCGATGCTTTTTTTATGTCAGTGGCAATTTATAGCAATCTGATTTTATTTTTTTAACTTTTTTTAAAATTTGAAATACATGTAGCGAACCAGTCAATTTTAAAACTTTCGATTTTACGTGATACTTATTATGTGGTTACTTTAAATAAGAGAAAAATGGCTCTAAATTATGTTACTTATCATAAAATGTCATAACTTATATGATTTCATTTTTACAGAAACAACTCACAAAACACATAATACATGCAGACACTTATAGTACATGTACTTGTCAACCGCTATTTGTGATGGTAATTAAATTAAGGTCTATAGCTTCGTAGCATTTTCATTTTAGAGATTTTTCTCGGTAGCTAAATTGCTGGCATATTCATTTTTTAAAAACCATTTTATTGCATGTACCGTATATACATATATGAGATGAACAAAAATGATGGTGTCTTCATTATCTCTATATTAAGAATGTTTTATTTTGATTTTTTATGAAAATCGACAATAATAAGCCTGAGGAAATTGACAATACATTTCGACAAAATCTGTTTACACCAGGGAAGTATATACGTCCTTTTGATCTGCACACACCCCAGACACCCACATCCCTCTTGTGTATATACACAAGATTTGGCGTTAGACATCGTCAATTACAGCCTATTGTCTACATGACTGTTTCATTCACACCTTTTGTATATCATGTATCCACTGTCAATTGGCCTAAACTTTGAGTACACGCAGACTTGATGAAAGTTCAAGTTCATTTATTTCACTCAAAACATATAATGTTACATGAGGTGCAGAAGAATTATATACAAAAATATCAGAAAAGCAGGATTTACAAAGAGAAACAGAAAAAAAAAAATTATTTTTTAAAGTTGGACCGACCAAATCAAATATTTTACTAACTACCAATTTCTATAGGGAGGTGTTGGTTTGTTGTTCTATATTTAACAAATAAGTTTCTTGATTTTCGTGGAAATAGTAGTAAATAGTCTTCACAACAAAAATTAGATTTAAATATACGATATATAGCACCTTTTGAAGAATTATCTATATCACTATTCCATTTTTGGACAAATTGATCTTTAAGATTTTGTTTAACAATATTTTCTAACCATTTTACGTTAATAGGATTTTGCTGGTGCCATACATAGGATAAGCCACAGTTATTAAGAATGTTTTTTATGCAAACTAGCCATCTATTATTGATTTCACCTCTAGTGTAACAATTGTAAAGATACATGTACATAGTTTTACATAACTTATTCTCCTGTCATAAAATCATCTTTGCCCAAAATCCAATCATTCTCGTATAAATTATTATATATAATGGAAAACGACCTGTCTCCCCATACACCATAAAGCTAGGGGTACTTTTTTTTCCAAGTTAAGTATGTGTTTAAGAAACCTTAAATATACACGCTCGATAACATCAATATTTTCGTAACCCCAGATTTCACAAGAGAATTGTCAAATAAGTCTAATTGAATATCAAAAGACATGTCAAAAAATCTATTTTTTCTAATAATTCCATACATAGCTTTCTGAGATTGAGTACACAAGTGTTTCTTGTCTTTACAAAAAGAGCCAGATCGGGAAAAAATTATTCCTAAGTAGTTATACTCTTTAACTACTTCTAATTTGTCACTATTGTACATAAATGATCACTTAGGAGCAGGTCCGTTGGAGAATATCATAACTTTGGTTTTTTTCACATTTACTGTAAGTTTCCAGTTTTTACAATATATATAAAATTCGTCAAGCGTATGTTGTAAATCTTGGGCTGACTGTTAGGATGACAGAGTCGTCAGCATAAAATAAAATAAAAAGTTTACTGTAAACAAGCAACTCTTCTTCTAAATCATTTGTGATACTATTTAACAGCTGTTTAACCCATTGTAATTACATTCTTTATTTGCACAAGACATACATCTTATGGCATAGGTTATTACATATAATTAATAGCAATATTGAATAATGGTATGGTACATGTACATGTAAAGTACATTGACAATGTGTATAAAATAAAATTTTTACTAACAGGCGAAAAAAAAAACCAGAGAATTTTTCTTAATTATCATAAATATTGAAAGCTAGATGGAGATACTTCCCCAAATTACACAGTTCTTTAAAAATTTTAACACTTAATAATTGTATAAATTTGTATACAGAAGGTTTTTTCCAATAATATTTCTTAATATATTTTACTCGGATTTCTCTATACTGCTGACATTTCAAAACAAAATGGAATTCATCTTCAATATCTGAACAAAATTTACATAAGCGTCTTTCTTTTGGTACATTAGTGTGTCGTCCACTTTCAATTGCAAGTCTATGAGATGACAATCTAATTCTTGTAATTTGTTTCTTATATGTAGAAGGTATTGATTTTGTTAAATAATATTGTAATGAAAACTGGTCAATAATATGCTTGTAAAAATAACATTGAGATGAGGAATTAATCTGTTCTACAAGTTGTTGAGTAAAGTGATCAATGATTCTTTGCTTAATTAAAGGAAAATAGGTTGCACAATGTATATACATATGTACTCCTGTTCATACCATATATGTCCTAGACCTATTTCAAAAAGTTTATTTTTAATTACACTAACCCAATTTTCAGCAGGTGCCAAAGACGATTCACATTCATTATACAGCATTTTGTAACAGGACTGCAAAATACAATTCTGACTTTGTAACAATTTGAACCAAAATTTGAATATTCTAAACATTCGTATAGTTTTCATAAGTAGCCTCCCAGTTTCAAAATATACAATTGCAGTGTTTGTATTCTTCTTCACACTTAACACAAATTTAATATATTCTAAATGCACTTTTTCTATATCATTTGCAGCATGCATTGACATTTCTCTCATTCATAAAGTTTTCTATATCGTTGATATATATGGAAAATAGAAAAGGTGATAAGTTTTCTCCTTGACGTACGCCAAGGTTACAAAAGAAAAAAGATGAAGTTTCGTCAGCCATACAGAAAATATGAAACTTTTAGAAATTTATCGTATGTTAGATTTTCGTTAAATTATATATATTAATTCAAAATATATCCATACTTAAATCAATTTGGAACGGTTTGAATATTATGATATAACTTTAGCTGTGTTAACTCTGGTATTGACTGAATTTGTACTCAAAACATTCAAACTATATAAAATGAAACTACAAACAAATAAAATTGCCACGCTGTGTTCTACGCTATTAAAATAATTCAATATGGAAACTTCTGACTATGCATTTATTTACATGTATATTCTTCAAAGTGAATTTGGTCGTAAGGGCTGACTCCAATGTAGTCTCTCTGTGTGTATATTTACGTGCATATGTAGAAAAAGATTTCAATGCAATAGTTCGAAAGTTCAAGAAATTATATCAAGAATGTAAATGAACAATATACTTTCCTTTTTTTTAAATAGCATGAATTTTCTTTTCTCACGGCTGATCCGGTACTAAATCTTAGTTTCAGGCAACAAACTTGGGTAATTGGAGGATCAGGCTTCGGGATAATGAAACTGTATTAAATCTTGAGTTTGACTTAAGATCATAAATATGCACTTAAATTTTAAAAATTTTCCCAATTTACCCAATAATTGTATTTACATGGGAATGACATGCAGATATTTAGTGAAGGGAATTATTGGGCTACGGCATGAGGTCATCGTTTTTAATACTGGTACATGTAGTTTGATAGTACATTTCAACCAATATTCACCAGCAGTGCCTCTCGGCTTGCGGACGAAGTTAACAACCATCTATTATATATAGAGAAATTTGGGGAACCCTTACATCACGCATACAGGAAAAAGACAAACATTTATATGATAACTTTAAAACTTGGAAAGTGGAAAACTTAAATATCAAATTTTGTAAATATCTTTTAGGAGCTGGGGAAAAAGCACAAATATTGCAATTATATCTTAACTGAGTCGACATCATTTGTATTTTTCAATAATTCAAAGCATCGTACATTGTACTACATGTGTATACTGGCATAGATTGGAATTAAGTGCAGAGCCTTCCCTGTTACACAATGCGTATATACATGTAGTACCTACATATGTAGTAATCTTAGTCTATCCAATGTTAACTGTTAGAAGTTTATTTCAGTAAGAAAATTAACTTTTATTATCTGAGTGTATAAAGTACATTCATTCATTCTTTTTTCCTCTTTCCAGAGATTGTGAACACATACATATTAAAAATACATTAGTAATAGGGAAACGTCATACAATAATAGTATATTAAAGTTAAATTACGTACAAGTACATGTATACATATATTAATTACTGGACAGAAAACGTGAAGAGGGACTGAACTCTGGAAAACGTGATACTTAATTTTTTTACTAGGAAATTTTTCAATGGAAACATAAATGTTTATTCAATCTTATGAAGTAAGATTAAGAAATTTATTTGGTTATTGTCCAACTTCTAATTAATGCTTTAAAAAAATAGAGATTCTGAACACATTGAGATCTAAGTGAACTAGTGAAATACTTATACATATCATGATATCATCTTCATATTTGTATTAGCTACTTTCCTGAGTACATAGATATGTATATTGTTAATATGTTAATGGCGTACTGGTATATATTTACCAAACTGCTGCACGGTCATATTCATGTAAATGTATGGACAATTTTGTATGTGTAATCTCTCATTTAGGAATTTCTCCCTAATAATTGTAAACTTGTATGCCCTCTGGACCCAAAATTGCAAATAAAATTATCTTATAGAGGGGATTTTTAATTTTTAAGTAATTTTGTGCAATGAATGTGTAAATTAGATTAGACATATGTCATAAAAGGATAGTTTAATGAAAATAAGGAGTAAAGTCCCGGGGTTCAAGATACTTGGGGATGGGGGGGGGGTGGTCGGTCCTGTCCTCAAGCACCTGTTGGATAGATATGATTATAATCCATATAAATAGTCGAATACAGTATAAGATGGTCAACAATAAATAATAAATCTTTCATATATAGAACAATTTTAAAAACTTTTGGCATATACATGTACATGACTATTACACGAGAATGACGACATAATTATTATCATGCATAACATGCAGAAAGTTTCACCATGCATATTTTAAAATTGATCTTAAGTTAATGAACAGTTTACATAAAAAAACCGCATATACCTACATGTATTATGGTCTCAAAGAATATTTTATTATTTCATTTGTCAATGAATATATTAACTTAAAAACTTTTTTAAAAAATCAACTCCAAAAAGGTAGTTGCGGACCACATGTGCTTGAGAATAGGATCGACCACCCCCCCCCCTCCTTCCACACCCATCCATCCAAGTATAGACCCCTGATACTTTACTCTTATTTTTTTACTTTAAATTATCCTTTTTTGACATATTTCTAATCTAATTTATACATTCATTGCACAAAATTACCGAATCAATCATTGAATTAAATCCGTTTGAACCCTCTATACTTATATGAATATCTTACTAGACAGATTCAGAAGAAGAAAGCAAACAAACGAAACAAGATCTACGATCAGAATTTGTTGTAATAAAATTTGTTGATTTCGCTATTCTTCAGGTACAATAATGATCGGGCGCGGGAGTCTCTTTATCTTAAATCCTAGTAATGGCTGCCGATTTTCTCCGCTTATAATCAGAAATTAATTTCGATTAATATGTTTGAAAATGCTTGAAAAGTATTCAAATTACTACAAATTCTGAATATAATTGTATTCTTTTTAAATATGAAAAATTATTTAAAGTAAATGCCCACATTTGTTAGATTTTGCTAGATTTTTGGAGGATTTCGGTGATTACCGCGGATTTCGGTTATTCGATACACCCTTTTATATGTAACGTTATAAGGACGTTTTTAGATTAGGGACAAGCAAAAATGACCCCTTTAAAAAATAAATTGTAAAAACGTGTTACATTAATATCTATATATCAATGGAAAGATAAAATTGTGAATTTTGTAAATATTTAAGAATAATGCATATGTAACTTAATGCTAGAATTTTTTTGGCACTCAAAACATGAGGAAAAATGGTAGAGTCTATAACTTAACCCAGTCAGGCAGTTCGGAAAAACGAAATCCGGTAGGGTTTTTTTATTATACAAGAACTATAATATCGAGCCCGATTACGATTTTGCAGAAGAAATGGCGGACTAACGACAACAAACGTGCTTGACGAATGCTAACGTAGAAAAGGACTGAAAATACATATAATAACGAAGAGGTAAGTACAAAATATGACATACGGAATGGTCACAAAGCATTTATTGGGTATTTGAGATAAATTCAGGCTTTGAAATATTGAGAACTCAGGTACCGTACCGGTGTAATTTTGGTTCATCTCAGAGATTCGGCTCGGCCTGATATTAATAACCCAACACTCTAGTGCAAATACTGAAGTAGGAGCATTACTGGCGTGCGACCAGTTCTCACTGAGTACCATTTCTTGCCAGTGCATTATTACATCATTTTTCGTAAAATAGTGATAAAATGGCGTAACAACATGAACAATGCACTGGCGAGAAATGATCCATGGGGTGAATTGTTTGTATGTGCAGCCAATACAGCATTGGACCTATTATAGACACTATCACATATGTAAGAAAATGGTTATAAACAGTTTGCAAGACATTGTTAATATATTTTTATCAAAAGCTTAAATGATAGCATTGTTTGGGTTGGGGGGGGGGGGGCTGTCGGGTTGTTGAATTATTCTATGTGAATTGCAGTTCGGTAATTATTTTCTTATTGTTACATAGAAATTTACTACACAGCTTGTCAATTTTTCTTCATTGAAAGTATTTCAATTCCTGTTTATCGTATGTCAAGAGGCTTTCACCTCATTAATCTGTTTGTGTATAGATACATATATTTTTCCATTGCAGGTCTTTTCATGTTTCATATGTGGGAATAGGAAAAGAACAGTACTAAGAATTCAACGGTTTAGTCAACTGTTGACAGTGAAGTCTATGGTAACCTAAAAGAAAACTGTATGAACATATCTAGACTATAAATATTTATCCTGTCGATCATGATAATACTGTATATCAACTTTAATTTATGTGCGAAAAATTTAATGACGTTTGCAAGAGTCTCATTGTTGCAAATATTTCTTGCTACGGACCAATATTTGCCATATAGTTGTACTGGTAATACAAAAGCAAGTGTGGAAAAGGCTTGGTTGCAAAAATTAGTCACAGCTACATCTAGGGTAAATTGCAAAATAAAGTCATGGCAAATAATAGTTGGTTTACAGTGATTGTTTAGGTAAAGTATTTATAAAAAAAAGTGTATTTCAGACTCCTTAATGTGTCTCCTCCTGGAACTGGATTCCTGTCTTTTGTACCAGAGGCTTTCATCAGATGTTTATATACAGAAATATACATTTCCCTTTGATCTCATAGACTTTCGGAGGAACAAATATGCATAGGATCATAATGCAGCACCTGAAAACCAAGCCACATCAATCACTGCAGGTAAAATTTGGGAGATGTTCTTTTATTACTAGATCAATGATACCATTTTGGTCAATCAACTTTTATTATCCCTAAAGTAAAAGTCCTTCTACAGGTATATATGAGAGTAGATAGGTTCATATATAACTACATGTAATTGGTAAGTATAGAAGCTAAGGCCTAAAAAAAATAATGGTTTGTTTCCGCTTTCATGCTGAAAAAAAAGGAGGGTCGGTCGGTCGGAATTTTTTTTTATTTTTTCAAATTTTTTTTTCTTTAATATTGCAGTATCCATACATGCTGGTTAGATACTGACAATGCTGAATAGTATAAAATGAGAAATACTTTTAATATCATTCCTGACTATTAAGCTGGTCTTAAGAAAACACAAAAATGATATTATATATCAGATACTTCCTCTGCCAGCGATGAGAGCATTATTAAAATCTACAAAACATGGAAACATACAGCCATTTTGAAACAAAACATTTGAGTTACACTGATTTGAAAAGAGTACCTGCTTCAAGCATTTTTGTGACCAAAATTTTGAGTATTTTTTTTCCACATCGGATAAAAACGGAAATAAACGATTTTCCATCAAAAATCCTTAAACAAAAGTTTTGAGTCGGGTAAAAGGTAGGGTCGGTCAGGAAAGCAGAAACAAACCATTTTTTTTTCTTAGGCCTAACCCAGTCAGGCAGATTCATTATCAAGTCAGCTTAGAACCCAACCAAGTCAGGCAGATTCATTAATATGTCTGTTTAGAACCTAACCCAGTCAGGCAGATTCATCAATATGTCAGTTTAGAACCTAACCCAGTCAGGCAGATTCATTATCAAGTCAGTTTAGAACCTAACCCAGTCAGGCAGATTCATTTATATGTCAGTTTAGAACCTATCGCAGTCAGGCAGATTCATTATCAAGTCAGTTTAGAACCTAACCCAGTCAGGCAGATTCATTAATATGTCAATTTAGAACCTAACCCAGTCAGGCAGATTCATTTATATGTCAGTTTAGAACCTAACCCAGTCAGGCAGATTCATCAATATGTCAGCTTAGAACCTAACCCAGTCAGGCAGATTCATCAACTTGTCAGTTTAGAACCTAACCCAGTCAGGCAGATTCATTATCAAGTCAGTTTAGAAACTAACCCAGTCAGGCAGATTCATTATCAAGTCAACTTAGAACCTAACCCAGTCAGGCAGATTCATAAACGGGTCAGTTTAGAACCTAACCCAGTCAGGCAGATTCATCAACTTGTCAGTTTAGAACCTAACCCAGTCAGGCAGATTCATCAATATGTCAGTTTAGAACCTAACCCAGTCAGGCAGATTCATTAATACATGTATGTCAGTTTAGAACCTAACCCAGTCAGGCAGATTCATTAATATGTCAGTTTAGAACCTAACCCAGTCAGGCAAATTCATTATCAAGTCAGTTTAGAACCTAACCCAGTCAGGCAGATTCATTATCAAGTCAGTTTAGAACCTAACCCAGTCAGGCAGATTCATTATCAAGTCAGTTTAGAACCTAACCCAGTCAGGCAGATTCATTATCAAGTCAGTTTAGAACCTAACCCAGTCAGGCAGATTCATTATCAAGTCAGTTTAGAACCTAACCCAGTCAGGCAGATTCATTATCAAGTCAGCTTAGAACCTAACCCAGTTAGGCAGATTCATCAATATGTCTGTTTAGAACCTAACCCAGTCAGGCAGATTCATCAATATGTCAGTTTAGAACCTAACCCAGTCAGGCAGATTCATTTATATGTCAGTATAGAACCTAACCCAGTCAGGCAGATTCATTAATATGTCAGTTTAGAACCTAACCCAGTCAGGGAGATTCATTAATATGTCAGTTTAGAACCTAACCCAGTCAGGCAGATTCATTATCAAGTCAGCTTAGAACCTAACCCAGTCAGGCAGATTCATTATCAAGTCAGTTTAGAAACTAACCCAGTCAGGCAGATTCATCAACTTGTCAGTTTAGAACCTAACCCAGTCAGGCGGATTCATTAATATGTCTGTTTAGAACCTAACCCAGTCAGGGAGATTCATCAATATGTCAGTTTAGAACCTAACCCAGTCAGGGAGATTCATCAATATGTCAGTTTAGAACCTAACCCAGTCAGGCAGATTCATCAATATGTCAATTTAGAACCTAACCCAGTCAGGCAGATTCATTAATATGTCAGCTTAGAACCTAACCCAGTCAGGCAGATTCATCAATATGTCAGTTTAGAACCTAACCCAGTCAGGCAGATTCATCAATATGTCAATTTAGAACCTAACCCAGTCAGGCAGATTCATTAATACATGTATGTCAGTTTAGAACCTAACCCAGTCAGGCAGATTCATTAATATGTCAGTTTAGAACCTAACCCAGTCAGGCAAATTCATTATCAAGTCAGTTTAGAACCTAACCCAGTCAGGCAGATTCATTATCAAGTCAGTTTAGAACCTAACCCAGTCAGGCAGATTCATTATCAAGTCAGTTTAGAACCTAACCCAGTCAGGCAGATTCATTATCAAGTCAGTTTAGAACCTAACCCAGTCAGGCAGATTCATTATCAAGTCAGCTTAGAACCTAACCCAGTTAGGCAGATTCATCAATATGTCTGTTTAGAACCTAACCCAGTCAGGCAGATTCATCAATATGTCAGTTTAGAACCTAACCCAGTCAGGCAGATTCATTTATATGTCAGTATAGAACCTAACCCAGTCAGGCAGATTCATTAATATGTCAGTTTAGAACCTAACCCAGTCAGGGAGATTCATTAATATGTCAGTTTAGAACCTAACCCAGTCAGGCAGATTCATTATCAAGTCAGCTTAGAACCTAACCCAGTCAGGCAGATTCATTATCAAGTCAGTTTAGAAACTAACCCAGTCAGGCAGATTCATCAACTTGTCAGTTTAGAACCTAACCCAGTCAGGCAGATTCATTAATATGTCTGTTTAGAACCTAACCCAGTCAGGGAGATTCATCAATATGTCAGTTTAGAACCTAACCCAGTCAGGGAGATTCATCAATATGTCAGTTTAGAACCTAACCCAGTCAGGCAGATTCATCAATATGTCAATTTAGAACCTAACCCAGTCAGGCAGATTCATTAATATGTCAGCTTAGAACCTAACCCAGTCAGGCAGATTCATCAATATGTCAGTTTAGAACCTAACCCAGTCAGGCAGATTCATCAATATGTCAATTTAGAACCTAACCCAGTCAGGCAGATTCATTAATACATGTATGTCAGTTTAGAACCTAACCCAGTCAGGCAGATTCATTAATATGTCAGTTTAGAACCTAACCCAGTCAGGCAAATTCATTATCAAGTCAGTTTAGAACCTAACCCAGTCAGGCAGATTCATTATCAAGTCAGTTTAGAACCTAACCCAGTCAGGCAGATTCATTATCAAGTCAGTTTAGAACCTAACCCAGTCAGGCAGATTCATTATCAAGTCAGTTTAGAACCTAACCCAGTCAGGCAGATTCATTATCAAGTCAGCTTAGAACCTAACCCAGTTAGGCAGATTCATCAATATGTCTGTTTAGAACCTAACCCAGTCAGGCAGATTCATCAATATGTCAGTTTAGAACCTAACCCAGTCAGGCAGATTCATTTATATGTCAGTATAGAACCTAACCCAGTCAGGCAGATTCATTAATATGTCAGTTTAGAACCTAACCCAGTCAGGGAGATTCATTAATATGTCAGTTTAGAACCTAACCCAGTCAGGCAGATTCATTATCAAGTCAGCTTAGAACCTAACCCAGTCAGGCAGATTCATTATCAAGTCAGTTTAGAAACTAACCCAGTCAGGCAGATTCATCAACTTGTCAGTTTAGAACCTAACCCAGTCAGGCAGATTCATTAATATGTCTGTTTAGAACCTAACCCAGTCAGGGAGATTCATCAATATGTCAGTTTAGAACCTAACCCAGTCAGGCAGATTCATCAATATGTCAATTTAGAACCTAACCCAGTCAGGCAAACTGTGTTGCAATAAAATAATTCGTTGTTTTCTTACCCTTACTGTCCTTGATCGAAGATAAGACTCATAAATATGTATGGAGGGTTGGTCAAATATTGTAATGAGTGGTCTAAAATTAGAATAGTTGTACTATAATTGAACATCTCTCTCTCTCTCTCTCTCTCTCTCTCTCTCTCTCTCTGCATGTTGCCATTTAATTTGAAAGGATTCAAAAGAAAATATATAACATAATATCAGACAGTATAAGTAGCCATTGATGATTGTAAACCAGTGGCTGATGTCAACAATTTACTTGTTGGAATAGAATCAACAAATAGATTAACCAGTAACGTACAGAACCGATGGTCTCTTATAGATATCTCAGAGAAATGAAGAAACCATCACTCGATTGCCCAAAATGAATTGAAATATGCATGGACAAATAATATCGCCTGGCAGAATGCGTGCTACCTATCACGTCACGTGACGGAGTCTTGTATTCACAAAGTTACCTGGGGTTAGAAATCACGTGGTAAATTATATTATTTCCTATGTCGCTTATAACGCGAGATCTGGTTGGTTAACAAGCCGGGTGTAAATTTCCGTATCTCCTGCTGAAGCCGGGTGTAAATAAAATGTGACGTCACAATGCACTTCTTTGGTTCTTTGTATCGAACTTACATCACTGGTAACACAATATGAATTTAAAATTTGTATAACATAGGTAATAAATTCGTTATCCAGGTCCAACCAAGGGTGTACAGGGATTTACCCCGGGTTGTATTTCATACACCCTTCGGCCTTCGGCCTCAGGGTGTATGGAATACAACCCGGGGTAAATCCCCGTAAACCCTTGGTTGGACCTGGATAACTAATAATATTCAACAGGTCAAAGTATACCGTTAACAACAGAGAATGCAAACACAAGAAGAAACAGTTTTTTTTCAGTTTTACCATGAGCGCATGTTTGTCTATTGATCTTCTTTTAACATAAGCTTATGTGTATAAATATACAACTACCATTTAAAGGAGAACAATAGACAAACATGCCCTGACTATGTATTAAGTCTGTGAAAAAGTGGGCGTCCTCATTATCCCATAGAGATTCAAGAAAATGTAATGACCCCTGCCTATGAAAACGACTTTGTTATTTGTAAATATGAACTTTATATTAATGTAATTACATAAAGTTGCAGTTAAGACATTGGTAGTTTCTACAATTAAAAGAAATATGCCCATTTTAAACATTTATTTTGTCGCAATTTTCCTTAAGTGCAGTCATCCTTTATACAATCTTTTAACAAGAATCTGTCTTCTTCGGTCATGCTTAATTCAAAGTCACTAGGCAACACTGATGAGTTCCACCTGTTGTTTTTTAGTCTGCGACAGGAAAAGGAATGAAGTTGGCATGACTTTCCGCACTGTCCTTGGTAGCAGCTGATGATGGAACCGACAGCAGTCAACATGACCTGTTTCATCAAAGGTAAGTCTTCGGATTAGTGTTTGTAACAGTTTTTGTACTTAATCCTGCATCTGAGCTTCAGATTCAGGGAAAATCTTCTCTGCATTGATTCCCTCATGGCTTCGGTTATTCCTGGAAACATGTGACTATTGAATGGAGCCTTAGCAGTGTTTTCTTTGAGAGTCAAAGAAGTGGTGCAAGTCTTTGAGGTTTTCAATTATATGCCCTTGCTTTTCAGATGCACTGGATGCAGCGGCACTATCTCCATCACTGGTGAAATGGGAAATGACATGTGGACGGTCATCACTTTGCAGCTCACCGATGCATTCCACAGCTCATCTCTTTTCATCTCCATAGGTAGTCTCTGGAGGAATGGTTGCAGTGCAATCTTCATGTCCTGGGCAGGTAACTTACTTTCCCCTGGCTCCAAGATAGGCGCCTTTCTTGCACTGTTTATTGCCATATAACACTGCCACAACATTCTTTTTCTTGGTAACATTTTCACTTAAAGTGTATGTCACTTGTGTGGCAGCTTGGAATGGTGTTTTCTCAATGGCACTGAAGGTGGCATTGTTATACCGGTGTCATATAATATTTTGAACCCCACGATATATTGAACCCACCATAAAATATTGAACCCCGGGTTCAAAATATTATGGCCGCGATATATTGAACAATGGGAATTGAAAAAAATAGGAGGGGGGGTTCAATATATGACAGCCATAATATTTTGAACCCCCTCTCCAATAGCAATGAAAAATAGAGGGGGGTTCAATATGTTGCGGCCATAATATTTTGAACCCCCTCTCCAATGGGAATTGAAAATAGGAGAGGGGTTCAAAATATCGCTGCCATAATATTTTGAACCCCCAGTCCAATATCAATGAAAATTAGAGGGGGGTTCAATATATCGCGACCATAATATATTGAACCCGGGGTTCAATATTTTATAGGGGGGTTCAATATATTTCGCAGCGGTATATTGAACCCGGGTTCATAATAGTGCATAATATATTGAATCCGGGTTCAATATTTTGCAGTAACAAAATATTATATGACACCGGGCATCTCCTTCTGCACTAATAGGTGTATTTTGAAGTCCACTATTTTCATTAAGGTCTTTAATGTCCTGCCTTATTTTTTCATGCTTTTTTGTTCACTTCAGTGATGATTTTGCCTACTTTGTTGCAGGTCTGTTGAATGTTGGTGGCTGATGCTGGTTTAATCTATGCGCCAAGAAGCATTGCACACATACCCTCTGTCATAAGGCCGGTACCCAAGTGATCGACAGCTATGGCTACATTAGGCTGCACATCGGTTGCACATCCCCTTCCAGATCAACTCACTTCCTCGTACAGCTTTTCACGGTGACTGTTGTAGTGACACTTCTTACATAGAATGGAAAGGAACAATGCCAGGCTTCACTTTTCCTCCCCATGCTGATTCAAGTCCAGTGAACCGTCACAGCCAGGAATTTCTGTGAGTGCTCTTTAAATGCATGGTTCCATAGTTTAGCAGTTTTTTTCTTGATGGAATACTTTGTAAAGTTTGGAATTTGGGTTTGGTGACACTGCTTCCATGTAGGAGTCTACCGACTGCACTTCACCCTGCCCAGTGATTTATAATATTTTGAACCCAGGTTAAACCTCCCCATAAAATATTGAACCCTGGGTTCAATATATTATGGCCGCGATTTTTGAACCCCCCTCTGCTTTTCAATTGCTATAGGAGAGGGGATTTAAAATATTATGGATATTATGAATGATATATTGAACCCCCCTTCTATTTCCAATTACCTTTGGAGAGGGGGTTCAAAATATTATGGCTGCAATATTTTGAACCCCCTCTAATTTTTATTGCTGTTGGAGAAGGGGTTCAAAATATTATGGCCGCGATATATTGAACCCTCCTTCTATTTCCAATTACCTTTGGAGAAGGGGTTCAATATATCGCAGCCATAATATTTTGAGCCCCCTATCCAATAGCTTTGGAAATCATCAGGGGGGTCCAATATTTCGAAGCCGTATTATTTTGAACCCCTTCTCCAAAAGCAATGAAAATTACCTGTAAAGGGATGTTCAATATATCGTGGTCATAATATATTGAACCTGGGGTTCAATATTTTAATCGGGGGTTCAATATTTCGCAGTGGTATAATTTGAACCTGGGTTTTATAATATTGCATAATATATTGAACCCGGATTCAATATTTTTCGGTATAAAATAATTATATGAAACCGGGTAGCAAAATCTTCCATCTCACTGCTTCTTTACTCTGCATTGCTGACGATGAACTTTCATTCTTCTGTTGCTGTACAATGTTCTGAAACCCTTCTTTACTTAGCCTTCTTATAGGACATAGACATTGGACTGGGTTGGCGGTCCCTGTACTTTTCTGGCCCTTGTTGTGAGGAATGCTTTTTTATGCCCCCCTTCGAAGAAGGGAGGATATATTGCTCTGCCTCTTTGTCGGTCCACCAACAGTTTCCATTTATTTTCTTTGCAGAAGATGCACATATTGAAATGAAATTTGGTATACAGGTTTATCGTAATAATATCTAGGTCATGTTCGATTTTGGTTAGATCGAGCAATTTTTGACAGAGTTATGCCCCTTGGACGTAGATTTGCAGTTTCCGTTCATTTTCTTTGCAAAGGTTTCAATTACCGGTATTTGCAGTTTACCGGGTAGTTATTTTAATTTTCGTCACAGATTTGTTTTACAAACATCTCTTGTTATTCTGATTTTGATGCAGCCACTGTGGTTCCTTCATACGCATGATTGATATTAAACTGTATACTTGTAGACTTTTTCTAAGAATATGATGTTGTGTGTGGTGCAATTTTTAGTACTGTAAACTTTAATCCTGTTTATTTATTTTAGGACTGCCACATCTTTTAAAAGAAACTCCATCTTTGATGACTGATGGAAAATCCCTCATCACCCCCCATTGCTTAAGAACCCCTTATATTGATCACCAGCCATTAATCAGTGACCACCGTTATCAAAGCTCCAAGGTACATTATTGAAGTCTCTTCAAATTAAAATCTTCGCTGGAAAACACTTAATTTGTTATTGTTGTATCAATTCATCGCTGAATCATTTAATAAACAATTCTTGCTATTTTTTTTATCAATATAATGATTTAGCTACCCTCGAAGTACAATATTCACTTTGCATCTGGCTTGATGAATATTGTACTTCTCGGGTAGCTAAATTATTGTGCATTGACCTCTAAAACAGCAATAATCGTATAATATCATCTTAGACATCTTTTATTATATGATACAATTTTGTGTACTATCTTTCCATATCATATTGTATCCAATGGTTCATATCCTCTTGTGACACAATTTTTTATTACCGGTATAAAATGATAAAGGTCATATATAAGGTGATAATGATGGTCTTGTTTTGTGATTTCATGTCTTGGTGAGCTCCGTAATCTTTATTACCTATGTTTTTAGATTGGAACCACATTTGCCATTAACCACTCTGCCTGATTGAAAAATACCTGAAAGAGAACCTATAACAATGGAGCAATCTCTGCGGATAATTCTTCAGTAGCCTACCGAGTAGTGACAACCTAGTCTGGACCAGATGCCTTGTGGATTTTTTATTCCTTTTATGACATATGAGATGCACACTTTAGGATTGTTTCAAGACAACTTGTACATGTGTTTTGTTGAAAAGAGAAAAAACTGGGCTCTAGAGGCAGGATCAAAACTGACAATTTAAACAAAAAAATCTTCTTCTCTTTACTTCTGTACAACTGATAGAAGTTATGTAGACCAAGAAGCCCTTTACCAAAATTATCCCCTGGGTTAGGGGTTCTGAATCCAGGACAGGGCCACAATGATCATATACTGTAAACCAACTTTAATTCACTACAACTTAACTTGAGATTTACAAAAGAGATACTGGTTCACTGATACTATTTGTTTGGAACAAGATGTAGACTATGTAGAAAATAATATACCAGAGGCAATAAAAGACTGATTTGTGGCGAAAAATATTTGTGACAAAGAGGCTCTCGCAAACCTTGCAAAATTTTCTCGCACGCAAATTAAAGTTGGTTTACAGTAATGAAAGCGTATCTAATGTTTAAATATCTTTTTTTTTTTCTGCTGTTAAGTATTAATGAATAGATACTGACTACATATTTGAAAGACCATAATGCCTTCAACAGATATAGTCATTTTTATGACAACTTCACCGTTATGCAGGGGTGCCAACTCCATGAATGGGGAAATTATAAAGTATTTACATGTAATGATTTAAAGTCTAGTTCTGCTGTTGAAGTTAAATGAAAGATGAATAGACATTCAGAGGAGGAAGAATGAAGCTGTCTATCAAAGTTAAATATTATGATAGTTCTTTAGATCAAGAGTTCAGTTTCCAGGGGAGGGGGCAGACAAACAAGAGCTTAATTCTGTCATTTAAATATGCTGATATTTAATAAAGTAGTACCTCAAGGGATGGTGGGTAAAAAGGTTTTTGTGGGTTTTGAAAAAAAATATTTGTTAAATGTATTCAACCAAAGTCACTCTTAGCTGTGATGAGACTTTATCTTATAAAAAGGATTGAGACTTGTCAGTATTGTATGATAATCGAATCAATATATTTATTCATTATTCATATAGAAGTATAATATATAAACAGCACTTACTTGACACAATGATATCCTATTAATAAGACCAAAACTGTGCATGTTAATATCATAATGGCCTATTGGCCTCATGTAGTTGTTGAAAATAATGAACACTGAATGCATTCATAGGAAGAGTATAAATCTGTCTTGGAATTGTATGAACGTATTTAAAAAGATCTTAAAAATGTGCCAAAAATATATTTTATAGTGCCTCTTGCTTAACTTTAGGCAAGAAAGGGGTGACATCATTACATGTTTTGTCTAATTTTTATGGATTTGTTGTAAATATGTTACATGAAAGTTTAAAAATTTAGAGAATTTTAAACTATCTATAACAATTGTTTCTCTTTTCCATTAGCAACCAGTAGAAAGCCAATAGACATCATACCAAATTATTCCCTAACTTCATTATTTACAAACAGAAAATATCTTTGTGTGATAAATATAATATATGGTATATGTATTCCATGTATGTGGATGACTGTTATATGTATACATGCCAATTATCCTTGATTACAGTACTTCTTATAGTAAACTGGACTATTATTGTAAATTTGAATTCAACAAGAATGGAAAATTCATGTATATTGAAATAAATATTTTTATAAGCACTGTGGAATAAAAACTTGTATTCATTGTATGGTTGACTCAGTGGTATTTTCCATCAAAGAAAAAATTATGTCTAATTTGTCTGCATCAAATTAAAGTTTTTATAAAAAATAAAGTTCATTTTATAGAGGATTTTGAGTTGTATTGTGACATTAATACTGGCGGGAAAAAAATTAGCACTTATAACTTTTTATTGGAATACTGTGTTCCATAAGGACATTGACACAGTTTTAATAATTTGCCTTAATATACCATTAACCCATCAAAAGAAAGGTAAAAATTGTACATGCAAGTCATGATGACTAACAATATACAGGTACCGGTATATATATATGATAAAATTCAAGAACCAAGCATTAATTGCATTATTCAAATCAGAAAAGCCCTTTATTGTAGAATTAATGTTTATTTTACTATAGAAGTGTATAGGTTTATCTTGAACAATATTGAGCAGTCAAAAGGGACTAGCCAAGATTTCTGCTTGACTGGGTTAGGGTCTTAATTGACTTGGAAAGGTTTCTGCCTGACTGGGTTAAAGTCTTAATTGACTTGGTAAGGTTTCTGCCTGACTGGGTTAGGGTCTTTATTGACTTGTAAGGTTTCTGCCTGACTGGGTTAGGTTCCTAATTGACTTGGTAAGGTGTCTGCCTGACTGGGTTAGGTTCTTAATTGACTTGGTAACTTGTCTGCCTGACTGGGTTAGGTTCTAAATAGACTTGGTAAGGTTTCTGCCTGACTGGGTTAGGTACTTAAAGGACTTGGTAAGGGTTCTGCCTGACTGGGTTAGGGTCCTAATTGACTTGGTAAGGTGTCTGCATGACTGGGTGAGGTTCCTAATTGGCATGGTAAGGTTTCTGCCTGACTGGGTTAGGTTCTTAATTGACTTGGTAAGGTTTCTGCCTGACTGGGTTAGGTACTTAAAGGACTTGGTAAGGCTTCTGCCTGACTGGGTTAGGGTCTTAATTGACTTGGTAAGGTGTCTGTCTGACTGGGTTAGGTTCTTAATTGACTCTGTAAGGTTTCTGCCTGACTGGGTTAGGTTCCTAATTGACTTGGTAAGGTTTCTGCCTGACTGGGTTAGGTTCTTAATTGACTTGGTAGGGTTTCTGCCTGACTGGTTTAGGTTCTTAATTGACTTGGTAAGGTGTCTGCCTGACTGGGTTAGGTTCCTAATTGACTTGGTAAGGTTTCTGCCTGACTTGGTTAGGTTCTTAATTGACTTGGTAGGGTTTCTGCCTGACTGGGTTAGGTTCTTAATTGACTTGGTAAGGTTTCTGCCTGACTGGGTTAGGTTCCTGATTGACTTGGTAAGGTGTCTGCCCGACTGGGTTAGGTTCCTAATTGACTTGGTAAGGTTTCTGCCTGACTGGGTTAGGGTCTTAATTGACTTGGTAAGGCTTCTGCCTGACTGGGTTAGGTTCCTAATTGACTTGGTAAGGTGTCTGCCTGACAGGGTTAGGTTCCTTATTGACTTGGTAAGGTTTCTGCCTGACTGGGTTAGGTTCTTAGTTGACTTGGTAGGGTTTCTGCCTGACTGGGTTAGGTTCTTAATTAACTCTGTAAGGTGTCTGCCTGACTGGGTTAGGTTCCTAATTGACTTGGTAAGGTGTCTGCCTGACTGGGTTAGGTTCCTAATTGACTTGGTAACTTGTCTGCCTGACTGGGTTAGGTTCTAAATAGACTTGGTAAGGTTTCTGCCTCACTGGGTTAGGTACTTAAAGGACTTGGTAAGGCTTCTGCCTGACTGGGTTAGGGTCTTAATTGACTTGGTAAGGTGTCTGCCTGACTGGGTTAGGTTCCTAATTGACTTGGTAAGGTTTCTGCCTGACTGGGTTAGGTTCCTAATTGACTTGGTAAGGTGTCTGCCCGACTGGGTTAGGTTCCTAATTGACTTGGTAAGGTTTCTGCCCGACTGGGTTAGGGTCTTAATTGACTTGGTAAGGTGTCTGCCCGACTGGGTTAGGTTCCTAATTGACTTGGTAAGGTTTCTGCCTGACTGGGTTAGGGTCTTAATTGACTTGGTAAGGTGTCTGCCTGACTGGGTTAGGTTCCTAATTGACTTGGTAAGGTGTCTGCCTGACAGGGTTAGGTTCCTTATTGACTTGGTAAGGTTTCTGCCTGACTGGGTTAGGTTCTTAGTTGACTTGGTAAGGTTTCTGCCTGACTGGGTTAGGTTCTTAATTGACTCTGTAAGGTGTCTGCCTGACTGGGTTAGGTTCCTAATTGACTTGGTAAGGTTTCTGCCTGACTAGGTTAGGTTCCTAATTGACTTGGTAAGGTGTCTGCCCGACTGGGTTAGGTTCCTTATTGACTTGGTAAGGTTTCTGCCTGACTGGGTTAGGTTCCTAATTGACTTGGTAAGGTGTCTGCCCGACTGGGTTAGGTTCCTAATTGACTTGGTAAGGTTTCTGCCCGACTGGGTTAGGGTCTTAATTGACTTGGTAAGGCTTCTGCCTGACTGGGTTAGGTTCCTAATTGACTTGGTAAGGTTTCTACCTGACTGGGTTAGGGTCTTAATTGACTTGGTAAGGTTTCTGCCTGACTGGGTTAGGTTCCTAATTGACTTGGAAAGGTGCCTGCCTGACTGGGTTAGGTTCCTAATTGACTTGGTAAGGTTTCTGCCTGACTGGGTTAGGTTCCTTATTGACTTGGAAAGGTGTCTGCCTGGCTGGGTTAGGTTCCTAATTGACTTGGTAAGGTTTCTGCCTGACTGGGTTAGGTTCTTAATTGACTCTGTAAGGTGTCTGCCTGACTGGGTTAGGTTCCTAATTGACTTGGTAAGGTTTCTGCCTGACTGGGTTAGGTTCTTAGTTGACTTGGTAGGGTTTCTGCCTGACTGGGTTAGGTTCTTAATTGACTCTGTAAGGTGTCTGCCTGACAGGGTTAGGGTCTTAATTGACTTGGTAAGGTGTCTGCCTGACTGGGTTAGGTTCTTAATTGACTCTGTAAGGTTTCTGCCTGACTGGGTTAGGTTCTTAATTGACTCTGTAAGGTGTCTGCCTGACTGGGTTAGGTTCTTAATTGACTCTGTAAGGTTTCTGCCTGACTGGGTTAGATTCTTAATTGACTCTGTAAGGTGTCTGCCTGACTGGGTTAGGTTCCTTATTGACTTGGTAAGGTGTCTGCCTGACTGGGTTAGGTTCCTAATTGACTTGGTAACTTGTCTGCCTGACTGGGTTAGGTTCTAAATAGACTTGGTAAGGTTTCTGCCTGACTGGGTTAGGTACTTAAAGGACTTGGTAAGGCTTCTGCCTGACTGGGTTAGGGTCTTAATTGACTTGGTAAGGTGTCTGCCTGACTGGGTTAGGTTCCTAATTGACTTGGTAAGGTTTCTGCCTGACTAGGTTAGGTTCCTTATTGACTTGGTAAGGTGTCTGCCCGACTGGGTTAGGTTCCTTATTGACTTGGTAAGGTTTCTGCCTGACTGGGTTAGGTTCCTAATTGACTTGGTAAGGTGTCTGCCTGACTGGGTTAGGTTCCTAATTGACTTGGTAAGGTTTCTGCCCGACTGGGTTAGGGTCTTAATTGACTTGGTAAGGCTTCTGCCTGACTGGGTTAGGTTCCTAATTGACTTGGTAAGGTTTCTACCTGACTGGGTTAGGGTCTTAATTGACTTGGTAAGGTTTCTGCCTGACTGGGTTAGGTTCCTAATTGACTTGGAAAGGTGTCTGCCTGACTGGGTTAGGTTCCTAATTGACTTGGTAAGGTTTCTGCCTGACTGGGTTAGGTTCCTTATTGACTTGGAAAGGTGTCTGCCTGGCTGGGTTAGGTTCCTAATTGACTTGGTAAGGTTTCTGCCTGACTGGGTTAGGTTCTTAATTGACTCTGTAAGGTGTCTGCCTGACTGGGTTAGGTTCCTAATTGACTTGGTAAGGTTTCTGCCTGACTGGGTTAGGTTCTTAGTTGACTTGGTAGGGTTTCTGCCTGACTGGGTTAGGTTCTTAATTGACTCTGTAAGGTGTCTGCCTGACTGGGTTAGGTTCCTAATTGACTTGGTAAGGTTTCTGCCTGACTGGGTTAGGTTCTTAATTGACTTGGTAAGGTTTCTGCCTGACTGGGTTAGGTACTTAAAGGACTTGGTAAGGTTTCTGCCTGACTGGGTTAGGGTCTTAATTGACTTGGTAAGGTGTCTGCCTGACTGGGTTAGGTTCTTAATTGACTTGGTAAGGTTTCTGCCTGACTGGGTTAGGTTCTAATTGACTTGGTAAGGTTTCTGCCTGACTGGGTTAGGTTCTTAATTGACTCTGTAAGGTGTCTGCCTGACTGGGTTAGGTTCCTAATTGACTTGGTAAGGTTTCTGCCTGACTGGGTGAGGTTCTTAGTTGACTTGGTAGGGTTTCTGCCTGACTGGGTTAGGTTCTTAATTGACTCTGTAAGGTGTCTGCCTGACTGGGTTAGGTTCCTAATTGACTTGGTAAGATTTCTGCCTGACTGGGTTAGGTTCTTAATTGACTTGGTAGGGTTTCTGCCTGACTGGGTTAGGTTCCTTATTGACTTGGTAAGGTTTCTGCCTGACTGGGTTAGGTTCCTAATTGACTTGGTAAGGTGTCTGCCCGACTGGGTTAGGTTCCTTATTGACTTGGTAAGGTTTCTACCTGACTAGGTTAGGTTCTTTATTGACTTGGTAAGGTGTCTGCCTGACTGGGTTAGGTTCCTAATTACTTGGTAAGGTGTCTGCCTGACTGGGTTAGGGTCTTAATTGACTTGGTAAGGTTTCTGCCTGACTGTGTTAGGTTCCTAATTGACTTAGTAAGGTTTCTGCTTGACATGGTTAGGTTCTTAATCGGCTTGATAACATTTCTGCCTGACTGGGTTAGGTTTTCATTTAACTTAACAATGTTTCTGCCAGACTTGGTTAGGTTCTGAATTGACTTGGTTTCTTTATTGGCACGCTGGGTTAGGTCTTTAGTGAGTTGGTTACTGCCTTACAAGGTTAGGCTCTTGTTATTGCTTGTTCTTATTATGGTACGTAACTGGAGGTCACGGGAATGTAATTGAAGGTTGAATTTTAGGCGTTTCCAATAGTGGCTGATTTTTATGAGATGTTAAAAATGTGTTAGTGCTATCAAACACTTGTAATAATAGTAGTGTTTTTAATTTCTGATGTGTGTCGCTTCGAGAGGCGGTGTGTGTGTGTGGGGGGGGGGGGCTGGGCTGTTTCAATTTCGAGCGCATATAATACTGTAATTAACCCTTTATCAAATATGGCGTATAAATTTTTGGAAGAATATATAGTAAAATTACATATTGTAGTGACACCTTTACTGACCGGGTAGAGGGAGGGGAGCTAAAAAAATATCTGGGCGCAACTTTTTTTTTTACTGCGAATAGTGCTCTGTGAGGTCTGAGCCTTTCTCCCAAATGGTCACTGTGCTTTAAAAAGCAACATTTTCGAAAAGGTTTAAAGAAATAAACAAAATATATTTATTACTCTGTCACACAAATTATGTACCGTATCTAAATAAAAAACATATTGAATATTCATCGGGCTCGGCCTTCCCTCTCGAATCATAATATACAGAGTCTAACCGGACTTTGTTTTTCCGAACTGCCTGACTGGGTTAAGTAATAGACTCTACCGAGGAAAATAGACAAAAGATTGCGTCTAAATGCAGTACACCCATGCATTTTAGGCTCCCCGTAGAAGCAGAATGGAAATAAATCAGCTATTTTAATTTCTGTGCATTTTCAAGAGCAAGTCCTAAGGCATCGTTTTATAGTATTTTCAGGGTACATTCGCCAGCTTTTAAAAGAGCTATATTAACCACTAAAAAATTCATGAAATTCTGCACGCGTAAAATCCGGATGTTTTTGGAGTTACCTCCCTTTGTTTTAGAGTCTCGTAAAATTAATTTTTAAAATTTTTCTACACACTTTTTGCATGTATTCGAAAGATAAACCTCTATATTATGCAATTAAGAATTTTAAAAATTCATTTTCATGTATACCGTATAAAAATAGCAGGAAAATCCCTACCCATCATGCTTTTTCCCAGAGAAAAACCCCCTGGATTTTATACGAAACTGTGTTTAGCTACCTTACGCCATGATGACTGTGCGTCAAAATTTGTTTATACAAACGCTTTTGCGATATCTTATAGAATTATGGTTTTGAATCCGTTATAAACGATATTTAAAAGCGGAGGTATTAAATGGTCGTTACTTCATGATTTTTAAAATTATGGTACAGTGACTAGGCCTATTTACATTTGTGATTAAGACCATGTAATAATTAATATATGTAACGTAAGTACATGTATATATATAGACTTGATAGAACTATAATTCGTATAGTCTCATAATATTAAAAGTAATTAAATATTCCATGAACAAGTGTGAGACATGTTAATAAAAGAGCAAGAGAACATTGTAAATAAAAGTAATCATCAAAATATCTCAAAATTTAATATAATTATCTTTATATGTATCAATTCATTGTTTACTAGTCATAATGACTGAAATATATGTCAAGCCATTCCATTAAAAACATAACCCGGTCACTGAGAAACATCACCCAGTCACCGAGAAACATAACCTAGTCACTTAGAAACATAACCCGGTCACTGAGAAACATAACCCGGTCACTGTATACCATAACCCAGTCCCTGAGAAACACAACCCAGTCAATAAGAAACATACCCCAGTCATTAAGAAACCCAGTCACTGAACAACATAACCCAGTCACTGAGAAACATAACCCGGTCCCTGTATAACATACCCCAGTCATTGAGAAACATAACCCGGTCACTGTATAACATAACCATCCTGAGAACAATAACCCAGTCACTAAACAACATAACCCAGTCACTGAGAAACTTAACCCGGTCCCTGTATAACATAACCCAGTCACTGAGAAACATAAGCCGGTCACCGTATAACATAACCCAGTCTCTGAGAAACATAACCCACTGAACTGAACTACATATACATTAACTAGATATCATATACACTGAACTGTGTAACATAACCGAGTCACTGAGAAACATAACCCGGTCCCTGTATAACATAACCCAGTCACTGAAAAACATAACCTGGTCCCTGTATAACATAACCCGGTCACTGAGAAACATAACCCAATCTCTGTATAAAATAACCGAGTCACTGAGAAACATAACCCGGTCCCTGTATAACATAACCGAGTCACTGAGAAACATGAACCGGTCCCTGTATAACGTAACCGAGTCACTGAGAAACATGAACCGGTTCCTGTATAACATAACCGAGTCACTGAAAAACATAACCTACTCCCTGTATAACATGACCCGGTCACTGAGAAACATAAACCGGTCCCTGTATAACAAAACCGAGTCACTGAGAAACATAACCCGGTCACTGAACAACATAACCCAGTCACTGAGAAACATAACCCGGTCCCTGTATAACATAACCGAGTCACTGAGAAACATAAACCGGTCCCTGTATAACATAACAGAGTCACTGAGAAACATAACCCGGTCCCTGTATAACATAACCCAGTCACTGAAAAACATAACCTGGTCCATGTATAACATAACCCGGTCACTGAGAAACATAACCCGGTCTCTGTATAAAATAACCTAGTCACTGAGAAACATAAACCGGTCCCTGTATAACATAACCGATTCACTGAGAAACATAACCCGGTCCTTGTATAACATAACCGAGTCACTAAGAAACATAAACCGGTCCCTGTATAACATAACAGAGTCACTGAGAAACATAACCCGGTCCCTGTATAACATAACCCAGTCACTGAAAAACATAACCCAGTCCCTGTATAACATGACCCAGTCACTGAGAAACATAAACCGGTCCCTGTATAACAAAACCGAGTCACTGAGAAACATAACCCGGTCACTGAACAACATAACCCAGTCACTGAGAAACATAACCCGGTCCCTGTATAACATAACCGAGTCACTGAGAAACATAACCTGGTCCCTGTATAACATAACCGAGTCACTGAGAAACATAACCCGGTCCCTGTATAACATAACCCAGTCACTGAAAAACATAACCTGGTCCCTGTATAACATAACCCGGTCACTGAGAAACATAACCCGGTCTCTGTATAAAATAACCTAGTCACTGAGAAACATAAACCGGTCACCGTATAACATAACCGATTCACTGAGAAACATAACCCGGTCCCTGTATAACATAACCGAGTCACCGAGAAACATGAACCGGTCTCTGTATAAAATAACCTAGTCACTGAGAAACATAAACCGGTCCTTGTATAACATAACCGAGTCACTGAGAAACATGAACCGGTCCCTGTATAACGTAACCGAGTCACTGAGAAACATAACCTGGTCACTGAACAACATAACCCAGTCACTGAGAAACATAACCCGGTCCTTGTATAACATAACCGAGTCACTGAGAAACATAACCCAGTCCCTGTATAACATAACCGAGTCACTGAGAAACATGAACCGGTCTCTGTATAACTTAACCCAGTCACTGAGAAACATAACCCGGTCCCTGTATAACATAACCCAGTCACTGAAAAACATAACCCGGTACCTGTATAACATAACCCGGTCACTGAGAAACATAACCCAATCCTTGTATAATATAACCGGTCACTGAGAACCTGTATGACATCACTGTAAAACATAACCTAGACACTGTTCAACATAACCTGGTCACTGAAGAAAATGATCTGGTCACTGAGAAATGTTTCGGGTTCTGTTTCTTAGTGACAGGGTTATGTTAATATATGTAAGGTTATGTTCATTGTTCCTTGACTGGATTACGGTATGTTAATTTGGTAGAGACCGGGACATGTTTCTCAGTGCAGGGTTATGTTTACTATATTAGTGACCGGGTTATGTTTCTCAGTGCAGGGTAATGTTTCTTAGTGACCGGGCTATGTTTATCAGTGACTGGGCACTGTTGTTCACTAGCGACTATGTTGTTCAGCAACTGGGTTATTGTTTTCAGCTAGTGACAGTGTTTTGTTTCTTAGTGACTTGATTATGTTTCCAAATGACCAGGTTATATATTGTTTCTCAGTAACTGGGTTATGTTCAGTGTCTAATGTGTTTAATGACCTGGTTATGTTTATTGATCATGAAGAAGAGGGTTTTTTTTTCAGTGTCTCGGTTATGTTGTTCAGGGACTAGGTTATGTTATTAATAAGTGATTGGGTTGAATTTCTCATTGACTGGGTTATGTTTTTCAGAGAATAAGTTATGTTTATAAAGGACAAGGTTATTCATCTCGCCAACGGAGTTATATTTTTCTGTTTTGCTGTCACTGACCAGGGTATGTTATAGAGTGACTGGGTTATATGTTATACAGTGACTGAGTAATGTTTCTTAGTAACAGGGTTATATTATACAGTGACCCGGTTATGTCATTCACTGTGACTGGTTTATGTTGTTCAGTGACCGGGATATGTTATACAGCGACCGGGTTATGTCCTTCAGTGAGTGGATTATTATGTTGTTCAGTGACCGGGTTATGTAATACAATGACCAGGTTATGTTGTTCAGTGACTGCTTTATGTTGTTCAGTGACCGAGTTATGTTATAGAGTGACCAGGATATGTTCTTCAATGGCCGAGCTATGTTATACAGTGACCGGGTAATGTTTCTCTGTGACTGGGTTATGTTATACAGGGACTGGGTAATGTTATATAGTGACCAGGTTATGTTTCTCAATGACTGGGTTATGTTTCTCCATGACTGGGTTATCTTATACAAGGACTGAGTTATGTTTCTCCATGACTAGATTATGTTATACAAGGACTGGGTTATGTTTCTCCATGACTGGGTTATCTTATACAAGGACTGAGTTTATGTTTCTCCATGACAGAGTTATGTTATACAAGGACTGGGTTATGTTTCTCCATGACTAGGTTATGTTATACAAGGACTGGGTTATGTTTCTCCATGACTGGGTTATGTTATACAAGGACTGGGTTATGTTTCTCCATGGCTGGGTTTTGTTATACAAGGACTGGGTTATGATATACAAGGACTGGGTTATGTTTCTCCATGACTAGGTTATGTTATACAAGGACTGGGTTATGTTTCTCCATGGCTGGGTTATGTTATACAAGGACTGGGTTATGTTATACAAGGACTGGGTTATGTTTCTCCATTACTAGGTTATGTTATACAGGGACTGAGTTTATGTTTCTCCATGACAGGGTTTATGTTTCTCCATGACAGGGTTATGTTATACATGTACAAGGACTGGGTTATGTTTCTCCATGACTGGGTTATGTTATACAAGGGCTGGGTTATGTTTCGCCATGACTGGGTTATCTTATACAAGGACTGAGTTATGTTTCTCTGTGACTTGGTTATGTTATACAAGGACTGGGTTATGTTTCTCCATGACTGGGTTATGTTATACAGGGACTGAGTTTATGTTTCTCCATGACAGGGTTATGTTATACAAGGACTGGGTTATGTTTCTCCATGACTAGGTTATGTTATACAAGGACTGGGTTATGTTTCTATATGGCTGGGTTATGTTATACAAGGACTGGGTTATGTTATACAAGGACTGGGTTATGTTTCTCCATGACTAGGTTATGTTATACAGGGACTGAGTTTATGTTTCTCCATGACAGGGTTATGTTATACAAGGACTGGGTTATGTTTCTCCATGACTGGGTTATGTTATACAAGGGCTGGGTTATGTTTCGCCATGACTAGGTTATGTTATACAAGGACTGGATTATGTTATACAAGGACTGGGTTATGTTTCTCCATGACTGGGTTATGTTTCTCCATGACTGGGTTATCTTATACAAGGACTGAGTTATGTTTCTCTGTGACTTGGTTATGTTATACAGGGACTGGGTTATGTTATACAAGGACTGGGTTATGTTTCTCCATGACTGGTTTATCTTACTTTTGCTCGCGGAATATTAATTTATATGAAGTATAATAAGACTATCTATCAGCTGTCTACTTTATAATAATTTTAAATTATTACATAGTTTTATAATTACAAATGTGTAATTATTTACTATTAATTTAGTAATCAGTAATTATTAATAACCATTAAATACCTCCGCCTTTAGATGGCGTTCATATCGAATGCCAAAGCATAATTCTAACAGATATCGACAAAGCGTCTAGATTTAAATTGTCTATAATATGAGTGCATCGGGATCGAAGATCGAATGTGTGTTGTATAAAGAAAAACAAATCGGAAATAATATTTCCGGAAACCGTGACTAGGTTATGTTATAGACTCTACCGAATTTAATGCATTACACTACCTATTTCAACAAAATATAAGCAATATTCACAACATGTTTATTCCAACACACCCATATTAAGTATCTGTATTCTTTGATAATTCATTTGACTAACAAAATATTAGAAATATTTATGAGTTATGAGAGAGAGAGAGAGAGAGAGAGAGAGAGAGAGAGAGAGAGAGAGAGAGAGAGAGAGAGAGTAGTAAGTGCAGGGTGTAGTAAGTAAAGTGAGTTGAAATATATTTAAAAAGCGATCGAGATAAGGCAGCTAAAGTGGTACAATGTTACATGCTTGCGGTAGGTGCGGGCACGATAAAACTAACCATTGCCTGCTAACACGGAAGGAATTGAAGAAATCAGTGTATACCCATGAATTTTTAAACAAGTTGAAGTTTTATTTACATTCAGGCCGTAAAAGAATAATAGTCACACTATTGGTTTAACCTCTTCTGAATGGTAGTCCGATTCATTAAAAAGCATACTCATTGCTGATTTTATTCGTTCATTTAATTAAATTTTATTTATGAAAGAATATGCGAGTTTTAAAAAAGTTTATTTTCATCCGGTGAATAAAAGCTTTGATTGGATTCGGACAGTTGAAGATCGAGTAGAGGACACACGGTTAAAAATACTACTTAGTAGATTAGGGACCTTTTCAAATCGAATGGACTTTGCATATGCAGGCACACTCGAATAGTTTATACATAAATTATATACATTTTAATAAAACGTATGTATGCTGTATTATGTATTTGCTCTCTGATCCGGACTGATCTTCCTCAACAGAAGCGCTCGGATATCGCGTAAAGAACGTTCTGTATAGTACAACACCTGATTGGAGTACATGCTTATATTTTTTTAAAGGTAACGTTTAACTAAGCGAAATTGTAGAAGTCAAGGAGTCAATAAGCAAATCAAATTTGTCAATTAGGTAATTGCAGTTATCCAATGCCTATGATTGATAATTTTACAAGGTGAATTAAATACATGTAAATATGAATTTTAAAGCACTCCCCGCCCCCTTGTTAAGAGCTTACGTTTCCTGCATTATTTTCTTTGATTAGCGATTTTTGTGCACACATTTTCTCGGAAAAGGCTCACATTTTGTTAAACGGCCCCGATAAGAAGATGAAAGGATGACCCCAAAAATATCTTCCCAAATATATCAAGAACGGTCTCAAATTTCAAACACTGGTTGAATAACATATAACTTATTTTGTGTAAATTATATGTGCATGAAATGACAATTTTCTGTAACTTACCAAAAATTACACTTTGTGAAATCTAAAAATATCTGAATTTGTCATTAAAATTTATAATTTTAGACGGCACATGCAGTAAGTTTTTCTAGCCGAGTCTTTCGTTCAACAGCGCATCGATTGTAAACATTTCAGCGTGGTTTACAACAAGAGGGTGAAACGACCACAAATTTTGACAAAGTTTAAAAGAGATGGATACAAAACACAAGTGCGATTATATCTTGCAGGAGATAAAAAATAATAAATCTACGTTTGCCATAAATTCAACATTTTATCATAAGAATATTATAAAACATTCATCTCAAGATTTATAATTATTTCCTTTAAAAATTGTTTACATACAATGCATATCACATCTACATTGTATGTAAACAATATTTAAAGTACCAGTAAGATAAATGTAATAATTTTTACTGCATGTGACTCAGATCTCTCTCTCTCTCTCTCTCTCTCTCTCTCTCTCTCTCTCTCTCTCTCTCTCTCTCTCTCTCTCTCTCTTGTGCTTTTAATCTTGACAAAGCATCAGAGAGCAACTAAATTTTGTAACAAAAATATCTCTGTCTAGTAAAAGAAATCAACAGTGCATTGAATTTTAAAATGAGCATGTTATCAATCCCTTATTGGCAATATGTGGTAGACTTTTTCTCAGAATTGCATTAGCTTTCTAATTCTAAGACAAAACATCTTTTCATAAAATGTTAGACTAAGTGTACTTAGTTAAATGTAGCAAGGGACAGTTTCGAATAAAGTACCAGTTAATATTTTTGTAAAATTGAGAGTTGCTGTACTTGAAGGCTTATGAGTGTTGCTAAGATTCATGAAATGAATTTTGATGATTATCATTAGTTAGAGGGATGTCTCTTGTTGGAATGGGTATGCAATATGAAGGCCCCTAATGTTAAGTACATGAGAAGCAGAAGTAAATTGTGAAACTTGCGACTATGACTGTTTTGTTGACTGTACACTGTGAAATTTTAGGTTACAAACGGGACATTATATAACTCGAAATGTAGGTGGATGGGACATTATATACCTTTTTACTGGCTTTGAGTAAATAGGTATTTTATTATACCAAAGAAAACTTTATTTGTCGGCGATGCAGAATTTCTTGATGAAAAACAAATAAGAGTTATCGGACTTTGAATTTAATGCAGCGATTGGATTACGTCAGAGGTGTTCCGAGTTTAAAAAGGAGGGAAATCAAATGTCGCCGGTGAATAGTTTTGATGACTATTTACCATGGGCAAATAGCACGGAAACAATTTCACGGTTAGGTAGAATAGCATGTTTATTCATTGTAATTTTACATAGAAAATATTCACAGAGGTGTAATAAAGTAATTTATACATCAGTAAGTTTCTGACATGTGATGGTGCAACAAGCACACAGTAGGAAGGTAAACCCTTTGAAAGCAGTTTAGGGGAAAAGTTGCTCAGAATAATGTTTAAAACAAAATGCTAAATAAAAGGTTTTAGGTCACCTGAGTCACTCAGGTGACCTATTGCAATTGGTCTTCATCCATCGTCATGCGTCGTGCATCAATATTACTTGTGAACTACTAGACCAATTTGCATGAAATTTCCAAGATTGAGAGAACAATAAAAGATCTTGATGTTAAAAAATGTTGGGCTGATGACGTCACTTCCGGTTTAAGATTTTGAGGATTTAGTGAATTTTTAAGGACTATTTTGTCCACTTTATCTTTACTCCTCCAAAACTAATGAAGATAAAAACGTGAAACTTTCAGGGATAGTTGATAAATGTCTGTAGATGATCCTTTTTATTTGATAATTTGAAAAATGCGCAAGGTGCCGAAGCTTGCTCGAGCTCGAAAATTTGCAGCAAATTTTTTTACGAAATGTTTGCCCATTTTCTGAAATAGTTTTCAATGTGTAAATTTTTTTTAAAACATGTAACGCAAAAGTTGTTAAGATTTACATGCTCTTTCATTTGATAGCAGCCAAAAGGGTGTGGCCCCTCAAATATGAGGCTAAGAGGGCTCTAAAGTCTTTTTAGCTCACCTGAGCTGAAAGCTCAAGTGAGCTTTTCTGATCAAAATTTGTCCGTTGTCTGTTGGCGTCGGCGTCGGCGTTGTCGTTGTAAACTTTTCACATTTTCATCTTTTTCTCCAGAACCACTGGGCAGATTTCAACCAAACTTGGCACAAAGCATCACTGGGTAAAGGGGATTCAAGTTTGTTCAAATGAAGGGCCACACCCTCTTTAAAGGGGAGATAATTTAGAATTATTTAAAATTTGTAGGTATTTTTCAAAAATCTTCTTCTCAAAAACTATTAGGCCTGAAATTCTGTAACTTGTATGGAAGCATCCTCAGGTAGTGTAGATTCAAGTTTGTTCAAATCATGGTCCCCGGGGGTAGGGAGGGGCCAAAATGGGGGGATGAATTTTTACATAGGTATATATAGAGAAAATCTTGAAAAATCTTCTTCTCAAAAACTATTAGGCCAGAGAAGCTAAAATTTAGGTGGAAGCATCCTCAGATAGTGTAGATTCAAGTTTGTTTAAATCATGGTCCCCGGGGTTAGGGTGGGGCCACCATGGGAGGATGAATTTTTACGTAGGAATATATAGAGAAAATCTTTAAAAATCTTCTTCTAAAAAACTATTAGGTCAGAACTCAAATTAAAGTGGAAGCATCCTCAGATAGTGTAGATTCAAGTTTGTTTAAATCATGGTCCCCGGGGGTAGGGTGGGGCCACAATAGGGGGATGAATTTTTACATAATATATATAGAAAAAAATCTTTAAAAATCTTCTTCTCAAAAACTATTAGGCCAGAAATGCTCCAATTTGAGCGGAAGCATCCTCAGATAGTGTAGATTCAAGTTTATTTAAATCATGGTCCCCGGGGGTAGGGTGGGGCCACTATGGGGGGATGAATTTTTACATAGGAATATAAAGAAAAAAATTTTAAAAATCGTCTTCTCAAAAACTATTAGACCAGAAAAGCTCAAATTTAAGTGGAAGCATCCTTAGATAGTGTAGATTCAAGTTTGTTTAAATCATGGTCCCCGGAGGTAGGGTGGGGCCACAATGGGGGGGATGAATTTTTACAAAGGAATATATAGAGAAAATCTTTAAAAATCTTCTTCTCAAAAACTTTTTGGCCAGAAAAGCTCAAATTGGAGTGGAAGCATCCTCAGATAGTGTAGATTCAAGTTTGTTCAAATCATGGTCCCCGGGGGTAGGGTGGGGTCACAATGGGGGATGAATTTTTACATAGGTATATACATGTAAAGAGAAAATCTTTAAAAATCTTCTTCTCAAAAACTATTAGACCAGAAATGCTCCAATTGAGCAGAGGCATCCTCAGATAGTGTAGATTCAAGTTTGTTTAAATCATGGTCCCCGGGGGTAGGGTGGGGCCACAATGGGGGATGAATTTTTAAAAAGGAATATATAGAGAAAATCTTTAAAAATATTCTGGGAAAGTTTTCAGTCCAAAAAGTAGTAACTTGTGTAAAAGCACGGGTTGTGCAGATTAAAGTTTGATCAAACCATGATTCCCTAGAGAAAAGTGGGGCCACAAAGTGGGGGGGGGGGGGTGGGGGTTATATAGGAATAGAGAAAAATCTTCTTACAGGTACAACAACAAAAGGGGCTATGTATTTACCATAAAAATATGTGGATAAAAATCGGCAGATGTTTTAAATTTTTTGAGCATGATCTACTGTACTTAGTTGTCAAGATATTTTGATTTTGATACTGTAATGCTAATTTGACCAGAGTTAAGGCTATTGTTGCTCAGGTGAGCGATGTGGCCCCTGGGCCTCTTGTTATAATAACTCTTTACTGAGCAATAATTTGTTATTACCAGGTAATTATAGAAGCAAAAATGTTCATTGTACAGCTGTTTAGGCCTAAACAGTACCATACTGAAATCACATGTTATGTAATTAGGGGTTTTAAGGGGCCGGAAGTTCAAAACTTTTATCATTTATATCTGAAAAAGGAGAAATATTTTGAAAAGCAGTGTAGAAGAAAAGTTGCTCAGAATAATGTTGTCAACAACACGCTACCTTTAAATTGTTGTTTTTTGGCCCCAGTAAGGAGTTAAAGGGTTGGCCACAGTTGTTCAGATATCTCAAGAACAATCAACAATTCTTGAGCACTTGTTGAATATGTTAATATGTTTATATTTATAAGACCTTTCATTTGATATCAAGAAAAAGGGACTTTTTACATATTGACGCGTTTACATATTTGTTTTGACGTTACGTCTTTTTTTTCAGACTCCTTTTCGGCTTCATAACTCAAAAAGTCTTCAACCAATTTCAAAGAAACTTTCAGTGATTGTTGCAAGTTAGCTTCCCTCAAAGATGTAAAAGTTTCAATGACAACGTCACTTCCGTTTTGACGTTACGTCATTTTTTAAAGAACCTGGTTCACTTGTGACTTATTTTGGCCCTCGGATAGGGTAAAATTTCAAAGTTGTCGGAACAAATATCTGTGCATATATAAATACTTTCTGGTTTTACCTGTTATCAAAAATGTATAAGTACTTGTGATGGCCCAAGTGTATATGCTAAATAAATTGCGATAAAATGCCGTGGGAATGCATATTTCCGGAAAAATACACGAAATGCTGTGAATGTTTTGGAAATTTGGATAGGTCCGCATGAATTCACCATCGCCAAATTTTGTCATATTGAACAACTTACTTATCTTGAGGTGAATGCAAAAAATCGTGATGGTGATATTGTGCGGACCATGTTTATTTTTTAAAAAACCGTATTCTGATAACGTCAATATAACGTTATCGTGTATCAAAAATAACGTTAGATAAATAAATCGGATAAGTATAAATCATACTTAAAATGTTAATTACATTTAAACATTAAAAATTATGTGTATTAAAAATATTAAACATGAAAGGAAGACTAACTATATGTCCGAAAATCTTGTCTTATTGCATGCACAATCTACTTCCGCGTCTCCGTAGCCTAGCGACTTTAGACATTATACCAACTGAAGATGTCGAAGATACGATAACAAGTAATACATGGTATAATTCGCCAAGGATAGTTTTACATAAATCTTTTTCAAATTTGTAAAAAAAATAGCTGTTCATCGTGATTTTCTCAAATCACGGTAATTGGACCATAGAAAAACGTGAAATAACTTCATGCTTTGTATGGGGCTATCACTTGCAAATTACACAGTCATGTAGTTCTACCGACTGTATATTTATTTTACAAAGAAATGAAATCGTGTACATACACAATTATGTGTTAGGAAATTTAAATACTATTAGTGTAAGATTCATGCCTTTTAATTGTTTATTTACATTTATTTATGTAGGATAAACATAGTTAAAACAGTTTAAAGTTCACACATCGTACCTGTCGATGTGAAATGAATTTTACGCTTTCTGCAGTAGGATATTTTAATGCACTATGTAATTCAATTCGGATCTATCAGAGTTAGAAATGATAAGGATGTTGAAAAGTTTTTTTGTTAAATCTAGAATTGTATGAATCATGTAAACAGACGACACTTATGAAGTACATGCACCTATAAATTAGATATGACGTCACTGTAATATGACGTAAGTAATACAAAGACTTGTTAAAATTTCACCCAAACATTTAATCTTATATACGATGTTAATTATTCTGCGAAAATTTATACAAGTAGTTGGTTTTAAAATAGAAGGAAAACTATCTTTATTGTATAAATGACGCGGTCTTTATATTTTTTTTCTACAACTAGACTTTAACCTATGAACGCACAGGTTGTTGGATCAAGATCAACAAAATTTTAATTTTAAGTATAAGTTATGAAGTATTAGCTGATTAAAGTATTGTCGGAGTTATATACTTTTTACTACCTATCTCTCTTTAAAAAAAATTTCAAGAGATTTCCCCTTTCATGGGATGTATGGTCTTTAACACCCCATCCCAACCCCAACTCCCGTTTTCTCTTCTTATGGTTTAATAAAGTGGTTACCTTTTGTGTATGTGGGATGAATTCTATGCGGATGACCGCTAATTAATAGTCACCATTCAAAAGAAAGTTTCCAAAGCCAGTCTTTAATATTTTTCCATACATTTGTCAAGCGTCGATTCATTTTCCGATGTATGCCTGCTCCCCCCCCCCACCCTAAAAAAACCCATATGTTTTAATGTATGTTATGACTAATTAATCCCATGTTACTTGCAAACCCCAAATCTTGATATGCGTGTATTTATTTTTTCTATTCTTCGTCTTTATGTGTTTAATAATTTATTTTTATTTCTCAATGTATTGAATAACAGCAAGGTCATATGCAAAACTTGTAAAGTTCTTTAAAGCTGAAAATCTATCGGACGAAATCTAAGATGCAAGGGCAATTTTTTGAGCCATCTACATAAACGGAAAATTCCCAATTTTACAGCATAACGAACTCCTAATATAAATATACGGTAATGAATTTTCTTTGAGATTTGAGCCACACCTAAGTAAATTCTAAAATATATCCTGGACTACAATTTACTCCATACTCTATCTAACTCTCTCAAAACAATATTTCAAATGTAAAGTAATTTTCCATATCTAATCGGTCAAAATCACGGGTAAATAAATATAAAAACTACCAAATCAAGAAGTTAACATTTTTACAAGCAGGATTGAATTTTTGCAAACACCTTTAATTGGATTTAACAAATCGATTCACATTTGACAAGATCTTAGCAAATTGTAAGGGTAGGCTAATTAACGAAGAATTTTAAGATGAGTAACTTACGAAAAAGTCTCAGACAGCTATTTATTTACATCTATGATTTCCAATTTATTGTTCATCGAAAAACTGTTTTAATTTCATTAATAAAAAAATGATAACTAGCATTTACATACATCTAATATTTTTTTCCGAAAGTTTTTATAGTTATTATTTTTATACAATCGAACTATGCTTACGTTTTCAACGCAAAGAAATTAAAGGTAAAGAGTGGAGATTCGGGGGAATTTTCTCTTAGACTACTTATAAATTGGTCATTTTTAAATATTGTTTTGTATCTTTTGTTTGAAAGCCAAATATATATGGACCTGTGAATATTTATTCAGACCGGTAAATTTCATCAAATCACCGGTCCACCTGACTAGTAATTTTTTTTTTATCTTTCTTATAATGCCTGGCACCGAAAAACGATAATATCCCCGTGTATTATACAAAAAGAGAGCAAAGTTCAACGAAAGAAGAAAAAGTTGCAAATAATAAAAAATATGGAGGGTAATCGTGTAAAAAAATCCAGACATGTAAACTTGAAGTTAGAATATGCAATCGTGTTCATGCGCGGATCCAGAAAATTTTTCCAGGGGAGTCCGGTACCCCCCGACCCCCCTCCCCTCTCTAGATCCGCGCATGGTGTTGGTGTGTGAGCTGTGTAATTCTGATCGTATAACCTATAAAAACCCGGGCATAAACACTTCAAGATTTGACTCTGTTCCTTTATATTAAGCACATTTTGTAACTTAATTGTTTTTGTTAGTTAATTTAATCTTCAACTTTGCACATTTTTAATTCATAGTTTCTGCATTTGTTTCTTCATCATCGGATATAGCACATCTGACATGTTACAAAACAGCAAATGTAAAGTTTACAAGTTTGTCGAATTTTGACATGACCTTACATATGTATATGGCAAATGCTTGGTGTGGGGGAAAAGGCTTGCCGTAATCGCCGGAATAGACCAAAATAAGCATAATATTCAGTTTAACTGTGATAATAAACGATACTATTTTCTTTGGTTAGAGAATATTATTTTGAGAAAAAAATATTGAGGTTTGATTCAAGAATAGGTGAATGTATGTAAAAATCTGTGCCCTGGTACACCGGTGTGACGAAAGCGCTACTTTCTGTAATATAATTCCCATGGTATTATACGATAAGGGTTAACATTTACTACAAAAAGAAATGTCTAATAACGCTTTAATAATTTGACATGTAATTTAAACTGGAAAGTATAAGTTGAATACGTAAGGCGGAAATGAAAGGGATCAATATTTTTTTTGTATATAATATGCATATCAATAATCTCACCGAAAGAGAAACATAAAACTCGTATGATCCGTAAAACCCGAAAGGACTGAATGCATCACAAGATAGAATTGTCTACCGGTATTTTCTATCAGTGTTATCTGAAATGATTTTCTCTGAAGATTTTTAAAAAACAAATGGCTGGCACGGCACGTTTATAGAATCAAACTATGAGGACGGATAGCATAAAAACTATCCGGTCAATTTCGTTTTAATTTCGCAAAAAGTTTACTTATACGTTAACCTTCCATCGCTGAAAATTTAAAGAAAATCGTATGTTTGTAATTTTTTAAATATGAAATTGAAAATGAAAACCCCCATTTTCCTATATAATCCTATATAAAATGTCGGTGATGAATCGGACATACGACCAAATTTTGAGCGCGGCAAACAGATAAACTATCCGGTCAATTTACTTTGTATTTTGCAGATAGTTTACTCATAAGTTGACATTTCACTGTAAAAAAAATAAAAGAAATCGTATGTTTGAAATATTCTCCCCGAGACTCCTTAAGACATACAGAATAAAAGTTGTGCAGAATGTTAAGGACTTTCATTTGACACCAATAAAAAAGGGCTGACCCCTTA
Organism: Magallana ariakensis; assembly: GCA_020458035.1. Classification (NCBI taxonomy): domain Eukaryota; kingdom Metazoa; phylum Mollusca; class Bivalvia; order Ostreida; family Ostreidae; genus Magallana; species Magallana ariakensis. The sequence continues at coordinate 6,697,827 of CM035816.1, read as the reverse complement.
AATTAAGGGCCAACGGCCCTTGAAAGTTTTTGCTAAATAACTAAAAAACGGCTAGGATTTTGATATAGCTGTCGCTGGAAAAGTTGTTTGTTGGGATCCTATAAATGTCGTTACAATGTTATTTTATTGGTGAGTTGTGTAGTATGAGTGTAAAAAGCTTTACATGTTAACATGTACCTGTGTTTATTTGGCAAGTTAACGAAAGTCATTGTGCGTACAACTGACATTAAGTTACGACAGACAGTATGCCTGTTTAAAAAGGATGCTTTAATTCATAAGAAAAAAATATTTTTTTTAGGATACATGCTTTTATGTGAGGAGTTTAAGTCATCTTCGTAAATTCTGCACAATCCTAAAAAACGAGAAACAGAACATATAAACATTCTTTTTCTTTTCTAGTAAATCACACAAACTACCGGAAAAAAATAGATCTATGTGATACATTTTAGTTATCATGCTGCGTGCATTTAAAATATATCTGGAATCAGAGCTGTGTGTGTGAACCATTACGTAAGCTATCCCTTGCTTGCGGCCGAGAAAGTCGGTAGCCATGGTCGCGGCTGGACTACCTAGCGGTCAGCTAATATATATATTATTAAGGTCTTCCGTTTCCAACGGAAGACCTTTATATTATTGTGCAGATTAAGATTATTCTTATTTAGGGTCTTCCGTTTCCAACGGAAGACCCTATTGTTATTCTACGGTTTCTTTTTCTTTATTATTAGGGTCTTCCGTTTCCAACGGAAGACCCTCTTGTTATTCTACGGTTTCTTTTTCTTTATTATTATTATTCTTTTTTAGGGTCTTCCGTTTCCAACGGAAGACCCTATTGTTATTCTACGGTTTCTTTTTCTTTATTAGGGTCTTCCGTTTCCAACGGAAGACCCTCTTGTTATTCTACTGTTTCTTTCTATTATTATTATTATTCTTAATATTCTTTTTCTGCCTTCTTTAAAGCTTTATTTCTCGAAAACTATTCATCCGATTTGCACCAAATTTTCAGGACTTATAAAGCATCGGAGGGGACAAATGTTTTTTGTTACATTTTTTGATGACGTCACTTCCGGTTTAAGATATTGACGACTTAATGAAATTTTAAGGGTCATTTTGTCCACGCAACTCCTCTGAAACTATTCACGATAGAAAGTTGAAATTTTCAGGGATTGTAGATGAAAGTCTGTAGATGTACCGCATTGTTTTATTATATGGATAATACGCAAGGCATTGAAGCTCGCCTGAGGTCGAAAATTGACACCAATTTTTTTAACAAAAATTTTGCACATTTTCTGAAATATTTTTAAACCTGTAAATATTTTGTTAAAACATGTAATGTAAAAGTTGTTTCTATTTCCACGGGCTTTCATTTGATATCAAGAAAAAGGGGCTGGCCCCTCAAATTAGGGGCCAAGAGGGCTCTAAAGTCTTTTTGCAATGACTCTTTACTGAGCAATAATTTGTTATCAAGTATAGAAGCAAAAATGTTTATTGTACAGCTTTTTATCTATACAGTACCATACCTAAGTCATATGTTAGGTAATTAGGGGTTTCAAGGGGCCAGAAGTCCAAAACTTTGATCATTAATATCTAGAAAAGGATAACTTTTTTTGAGCGATAATTTTTATTAATCATACGAGCAAAAAATAAGACCTTATTAAGCTTAATTTAAAGCTGAACTCCGTTTTAAAATCTGACGATGCATTACAGAGATATTGGGGTTTAAAAATTGATCTTTCCGGAAATTTTGATTCCACATTCTTGGTTAAGAAAATAGTGTTATGTTCAAAGTTAAATTAACTCGTACCTAAAATCACTCGATAATTGTTAAATCGTATTCAAACACATTCTGATTTGTTTTTGCTAGGTCGTTCTTGAAATTGATAAGGTTTTTGTTAATTCGTACTTAGAATCATTCGGATTTTGTTAACTCGTATCAAGAATAATTCGATTTTTTTTTCTTTTTGTTTTAGTTTCTCATTTATATTAGTTTATGAATTCTGCTTCTTACAGGAAGCTCTAGCTTTACTTTCAACATTCACGGAAGACCCACTCGTTGCTTTGCAACGAGCTTTGCTCTAGTTATTCTTTTTTTTCTTTTTCTGACTTTTTTGGAGCGTTATTTCTCAAAAACTATCCAACCGATTTACATGAAATTTTTAGGACTGATAGAGAATCATTGGCGCTACATATTATTAAATTTCCGAATGATGACGTCACTTCCGGTCTCAGATATTGACGATTTTGTAAAATTTTAAGGGTCATTTTGTCCACGCATCTCCTCCAAAACCAATCAAGATAGAAGCTTCAAATTTTTACAGGATTGTAGATAAATGTTTGAAGCTGTACCCCCCTGCTTCCAATTATTAAAATTGCGCAAGGCCTCGAAGCTCGCCTGAACCTGAAAATTAGCACCAAATTTTTTCACAAAATTTTCGAACATTTTCTCTAATATCTTTTGATGTATAAATATTTTGTTAAAATATGTAATGCAAAAGTTGTTTCAATTTCTACTGGCTTTCATTTGATATCAAGAAAAAAGGGCTGGACCCTCAAATTAGGGGCCAAGAGGGCTCTAAAGTCTTTTTGCAATAACTCTTTACTGAACAATAATTTGTTATCAATTATAGAAGCAAATATGTTTATTGTACAGCTGTTTATCTATACAGTACCACACCTTAATCATATGTTACGTAATTAGGGGTTTCAAGGGGCCAGAAGTCCAAAACTTTGATCATTAATATCTAGAAAAGGAGGAATATTTTGAAAAGCATTGTAGAAGAAAAAATGCTTAAAATAATGTTCTCAACAATATGCTACCTAAAAAAAATTTGTTGGTGGCCCCAGTAAGGAGTTTAAGGGTCGGCCCCTAAAACACATTAGTTCAGATATCTCTAGAACGGTCAACAATTCCTGAACACTTGTTGAACAAAATATGTTTATATTTGTGAGATCTTTCTTTTAATATCAAGAAAAAAGGGCTGGCCCCTTAAATTAGGGGCCAAGAGGGCTCTTAAGTCTATTAATAATAACTTTTTACTGAAAAATAATTTGTTATATATTATAGAAGCAAAAATATTCTTTGTACAGTTATTTATCTATACAGAACCATACCTAAGTCATATGTTACGTAATTAGGGGTTTCAAGGGGCCAGAAGTCCAAAACTCTGATCAGTAATAGCTAGAAAAGGAGAAATATTTTGAAAAGCATTGTAGAAGAAAATTTGCTCAAAATAATGTTTTTAATAATATAATACCTAAACCTTTTTTGTTGGTGGCCCCATTAAGGAGTTTAAGGGTCGGCCCCTAAAACACAGTTGTTCAGATATCTCTAGAACGGTTAACAATTCGTGAACAGTTGTTGAACAAAATATGTTTATATTTGCAAGACCTTTCATTTGATATCAAGAAAAAGGGGCTGGCCCCTCAAATTAGGGGCCAGGAGGGCTACAAAGTCTTTTATAAATAACTATTTACTGAAAAAAAAATTGTTATATATTATTGAAGCAAAAATGTTCAACTTATTAAGCTTAATTTAATCTGAAATCCGTTTTAAAATCGGACGATGCATTACAGAGATATAGGGGTTTAAAAATTGATTTTTCCGGAAATTTTGATTCCACATTCTTGGTTAAGAAAATAGTGTTATGTTCAAAGTTAAATTAACTCGTACCTAGAATGATTCGATATTTGTTAAGTCATTCTTAAACACATTCGGATTTTTTTTGTCAAGTCGTTCTTGAAATCGGTAAGGTTTTTGTTAATTCGTACTTAAAGTCATTCGGATTTTGTTAAGTCGTACCAAGAATTATTCGATTTTTTATATCTTTTGTTTTAAAACTCCTGGTATTGGTTTTAGAGCTCTGCTTCTTACAGGAACATCTAGCTTTTCTTTCGACATTAACGGAAGACCCACTCGTTGCTTTGCAACGAGCTTTGCTCTAGTTTTCTTTTTCTGACTTTTTTGGAGCGTTATTTCTCAAAAACTATTCAACCGATTTGCACGAAATTTTCAGGACTGATTAAGCATCATCGGCGCTACATATTGTCAAATTTTCAAATGATGACGTCACTTCCGGTTTCAGATATTGACGATTTTGTAAATTTTTAAGGGTCATTTTGTCCACGCATCTCCTCCGAAACTAATCAAGATAGAAGCTTGAAATTTTTCCAGGATTGTAGATTAAAGTCTGAAGTTGTACCGCCCTGCTTCCAATTATTAAAATTGCGCAAGGCCTCGAAGCTCGCCTGAACCTGAAAATTAGGACCAAATTTTTTCACAAAATTTTCGAACATTTTCTCTAATATCTTTTGATGTATAAATATTTTGTTAAAACATGTAATGCAAAAGTTGTTTCAATTTCTACGGGCTTTCATTTGATATCAAGAAAAAAGGGCTGGCCCCTCAAATTAGGGGCCAAGAGGGCTCTAAAGTCTTTTTGCAATAACTCTTTACTGAACAATAATTTGTTATCAATTATAGAAGCAAAAATGTTTATTGTACAGCTGTTTATCTATACAGTACCACACCCCAATCATATGTTACGTAAATAGGGGTTTCAAGGGGCCAGAAGTCCAAAACTTTGATCATTAATATCTAGAAAAGGAGAAATATTTTGAAAAGCATTGTAGAAGAAAAAATGCTTTAAATAATGTTCTCAACAATATGCTACCTAAAAAAAATTTGTTGGTGGCCCCAGTAAGGAGTTAAAGGGTCGGCCCCTAAAACACATTTGTTCAGATATCTCTAGAACGGTCAACAATTCCTGAACACATGTTGAACAAAATATGTTTATATTTGCGAGATCTTTCATTTGATATCAAGAAAAAAGGGCTGGCCCCTTAAATTAGGGGCCAAGAGGGCTCTTAAGTCTATTAATAATAACTTTTTACTGAAAAATAATTTGTTATATATTATAGAAGCAAAAATATTCTTTGTACAGTTATTTATACATACAGTACCATACCTAACTCATTAGTTACGTAATTAGGGGTTTCAAGGGGCCAGAAGTCCAAAACTCTGATCAGTAATAGCTAGAAAAGGAGAAACATTTTGAAAAGCATTGTAGAAGAAAAGTTGCTCAAAATAATGTTTTTAATAATATAATACCTTAACCTTTTTTCTTGGTGGCCCCATTAAGGAGTTTAAGGGTCGGCCCCTAAAACACAGTTGTTCAGATATCTCTAGAACGGTTAACAATTCGTGAACAGTTGTTGAACAAAATATGTTTATATTTGCGAGACCTTTCATTTGATATCAAGAAAAAGGGGCTGGCCCCTCAAATTAGGGGCCAGGAGGGCTACAAAGTCTTTTAATAATAACTATTTACTGAAAAATAATTTGTTATATATTATCGAAGCAAAAATGTTCAACTTATTAAGCTTAATTTAAATCTGAAATCCGTTTTAAAATCGGACGATGCATTATAGAGATATAGGGGTTTAAAAATTGATTTTTTCGGAAATTTTGATTCCACATTCTTGGTTAAGAAAATAGTGTTATGTTCAAAGTTAAATTAACTCGTACCTAGAATGATTCGATATTTGTTAAGTCGTTCTTAAACACATTCGGATTTTTTTTGTCAAGTCGTTCTTGAAATCGTTAAGGTTTTTGTTAATTCGTACTTAAAGTCATTCGGATTTTGATAAGTCGTACCAAGAATTATTCGATTTTTTATATCTTTTTGTTTTAAAACTCCTGGTATTGGTTTTAGAGCTCTGCTTCTTACAGGAACATCTAGCTTTTCTTTCGACATTAACGGAAGACCCACTCGTTGCTTTGCAACGAGCTTTGCTCTAGTTCTTTTTTTTCTTTTTCTGACTTTTTTGGAGCGTTATTTCTCAAAAACTATCCAACCGATTTACATGAAATTTTCAGGACTGATAGAGAATCATCGGCGCTACATATTATAAAATTTCCGAATGATGACGTCACTTCCGGTCTCAGATATTGACGATTTTGTAAACTTTTAAGGGTCATTTTGTCCACGCATCTCCTCCGAAACCAATCAAGATAGAAGCTTCAAATTTTTACAGGATTGTAGATAAATGTTTGAAGTTGTACCCCCCTGCTTCCAATTATTAAAATTGCGCAAGGCCTCGAAGCTCGCCTGAACCTGAAAATTAGCACCAAATTTTTTCACAAAATTTTCGAACATTTTCTTTAATATCTTTTGATGTATAAATATTTTGTTAAAACATGTAATACAAAAGTTGTTTCAATTTCCACGGGCTTTCATTTGATATCAAGAAAAAAGGGCTGGCCCCTCAAATTAGGGGCCAAGAGGGCTCTAAAGTCTTTTTGCAATAACTCTTTACTGAACAATAATTTGTTATCAATTATAGAAGCAAAAATGTTTATTGTACAGCTGTTTATCTACACAGTACCACACCTTAATCATATGTTACGTAATTATGGGTTTCAAGGGGCCAGAAGTCCAAAACTTTGATCATTAATATCTAGAAAAGGAGAAATATTTTGAAAAGCATTGTAGAACAAAAAATGCTTAAAATAATGTTCTCAACAATATGCTACCTAAAAAAAAATTGTTGGTGGCCCCATTAAGGAGTTTAAGGGTCGGCCCCTAAAACACATTAGTTCAGATATCTCTAGAACGGTCAACAATTCCTGAACACTTGTTGAACAAAATATGTTTATATTTGCGAGGTCTTTCATTTGATATCAAGAAAAAAGGGCTGGCCCCTTAAATTAGGGGCCAAGAGGGCTCTTAAGTCTATTAATAATAACTTTTTACTGAAAAATAATTTGTTATATATTATAGAAGCAAAAATATTCTTTGTACAGTTATTTATCTATACAGTACCATACTAAAGTCATATGTTACGTAAGTAGGGGTTTCAAGGGGCCAGAAGTCCAAAGCTCTGATCAGTAATAGCTAGAAAAGGAGAAATATTTTGAAAAGCCTTGTAGAAGAAAAGTTGCTCAAAATAATGTTTTTAATAATATAATACCTAAACCTTTTTTGTTGGTGGCCCCATTAAGGAGTTTAAGGGTCGGCCCCTAAAACACAGTTGTTCAGATATCTCTAGAACGGTTAACAATTCGTGAACAGTTGTTGAACAAAATATGTTTATATTTGCAAGACCTTTCATTTGTTATCAAGAAAAAGGGATTGGCCCCTCAGATTAGGGGCCAGGAGGGCTACAAAGTCTTTTAATAATAACTATTTACTGAAAAATAATTTGATATATATATATAATTGAAGCAAAAATGTTCAACTTATGAAGCTTAATTTAAATCTGAAATCCGTTTTAAAATCGAACGATGCATTACAGAGATATAGGGGTTTAAAAATTGATTTTCCGGAAATTTTGATTCCACATTCTTAGTTAAGAAAATAGTGTTATGTTCAAAGTTAAATTAACTCGTACCTAGAATGATTCGATATTTGTTAAGTCGTTCTTAAACACATTCGGATTTTTTTTGTCAAGTCGTTCTTGAAATCGGTAAGGTTTTTGTTAATTCGTACTTAATGTCATTCAAATTTTGTTAAGTCGTACCAAGAATTATTCGATTTTTTATATCTTTTTGTTTTAAAACTCCTGGTATTGGTTTTAGAGCTCTGCTTCTTACAGGAACATCTAGCTTTTCTTTCGACATTAACGGAAGACCCACTCATTGCTTTGCAACGAGCTTTGCTCTAGTTTTCTTTTCTTTTTTTTTTCTTCCTAGACGCGAACTTTGAGGCTTCATATCTTGCTCATTTCTGAACGGTTTTTGCTCAAATTTTCAGGCCTTATAGACTTTACAAAACACTATCTAAACCATTTCATAAATTTTAAAAAATCCTCTTCCGTTAACGAGTTATTCCCCTTTTTAAAAAAATTAGGGCCTTTCGTTTCCAGACAAAGGCTCCGAGACTATGATAGCAGGGAATGGGAATCCAACGAATTTGAATAACAGAGACATTGAAGTTTTGCACATCGGTTTTTGTTTTTGGATTACTTTCTTTATTTAGAAAAAGGTAGGGGGTCAAAAAACAGGGTTCCAAAAAGTGCGAAAATTTAGACATATTTTCCTTTGTATCTTTTAAACGAAAAATATTTTGTTAAGACATGTAGAATGAAAGTTGTGCAGAATGTCAAGGACTTTCATTTGACACCAATAAAAAAGGGCTGGCCCCTTAAATTAAGGGCCAAGGGCCCTTGAAAGTTTTTGCTAAATAACTAAAAAACGGCTAGGATTTTGATATAGCTGTCGCTGGAAAAGTTGTTTGTTGAGATACTATAAATGTCGTTACAATGTTATTTTGTTGGTGAGTTGTGTAGTATGAGTGTAAAAAGCTTTACATGTTAACATGTACCTGTGTTTATTTGGCAAGTTAACGAAAGTCATTGTGCGTACAACTGACATTAAGTTACGACAGACAGTATGCCTGTTTAAAAAGGAGGCTTTAATTCATCAGAAAAAAAATAATTTTTTTAGGATACATGCTTTTATGTGAGGAGTTTAAGTCATCTTCGTAAATTCTGCACAATCCTAAAAAAACGAGAAACAGAAAATATAAACATTCTTTTTCTTTTCTAGTAAATCACACAAACTACCGGAAAAAAATAAATCTATGTGATACATTTTAGTTATCATGCTGCGTGCATTTAAAATATATCTGGAATCAGAGCTGTGTGTGTGAACCATTACGTAAGCTATCCCTCGCTTGCGGCCGAGAAAGTCGGTCGCCATGGTCGCGGCTGGACTACCTAGCGGTCAGCGGTTATCTAATACACCGGAGTCACGTCTCTCAATTTATGAGTTCATTTAGCCGAAAACAAGAATTGTTTTAATTTTGATCACACATAGACGTTTATTCTTCTCAAATTGAATTAAATGATAGAGTGTCAATTAAGAAAACGTTCTGTAAATTAATAAAAGAAATGTCATTCTCAATCGGAAGTAATATCAGGCATAGATCAATTGTGGGTTTTAAGTAAAAAAAAACAAACTTCTATTTGGTAGATTTTGGTCATTATTATACTGCAAACATTTCAAATCTTCCTGGGTTCTGAGCTGTGTGTGTTGTAACTTTACGTAACCTATTCCTCGCCCGCGGCCGAGGAGATCGGCCGCGGGCTCCTCGGCCGCGGGTGCACTACCAAGCGGTCAGCGGTTATCTAATACACCAGATTCGCGTCTTTCATGTACTTGTTTTGAGTTTATATAGCCGCAAATACAGGAACTGTTTTAATTTTAAGTTATTGATGTTTTATTTAAAATGTAAGTTAAGAAGTCATTCTGAAAATTATAAAATCCGATATTATTCCTAATCCAAAACATCGTCAGACATAAATCAATGGTGGGTTTGTATAAGAACTGTACTAATAATGTTTTAGATCAACAACAAAAAACCACAAAGATTACCCCTTTAAATGATGATCATCCCTCGCACGCTCGCACATGGCCGAGAAGATCGCGCGCGAGGGGACATCTACATGTACCATATCACACGTGTATGTTTATTGATATTTTGTACGAACACAAAACTATTTGTTTATTTTATTTTCATTTATATTGGTTTTAGATGAAAGATGAATTTATCTCCATTATTCAGTTGATTTAACGTTGATTTAAACGTTAGGGCGAAAAATCTTATAAAAACCTCTCATTAATTGAATAAAAGTAATCTATCAATTCGATTCTAAATATGCAAGGCCAAAAATAAAAGATTAAATATAATGAAATTCCGAGATATTTACTGGCATATGTAGAATTGATATGTGTTTAACTTACATGTAAGATTAATATACTGCATCGTCGGAACCCACGGGTTTTCTATCCGTTACACTGATTTCAAGCAATGTAACGGATGGAAAACCCGTGGGGTCCGACGATGAATCGACTGTAGTTACTCATGATCATTTCCGTTAATTATTGCTTAGACTTTTTACAGACTTTAACACTTTTAAGACAATATTCAAACTTTGCCTGGCCAACGAGTCATATATGCACATGGATATATGTATATATACTGGTGTAAGAATTAATATTCGACCAACACAAAAATTAAATAGTGTAGAAAGTAAAATAAGTTTTCTTAAGAGTTGTACCAAATTTTAAGAGGGTTTACATAGTAAATAAAATCATTAATTTTCGAAGCGTTCTAGGAAGTTTAAAAACAAAGTCATCTCTGTGCTGCTCCGCCCCCCCCCCCCCCCCAGTGCTCGAGCTGAATTTTAAGAATTGGCGAACAAAAAATGAAAATTAATATGTGTCGAAAATCAATTTTTGGTGACTCCTTATTTGTTAACGTTCTTCCTAATGTGTTTCACTTTGCAATCTGTGTGTTTATTCGGCCAGTCTGCGTGTTAATTCAATCACCCCGTGCGACCGACTTCAAATTTACCTGGTCAGTGTAACCCTTGTTAATCAACTAAATCGAGGCCCCAGTTTGGATGTTAGAAAATGATTGGCATTTGTTTACTCGTCCTGTGTATACCATGCCCAGCGCTCGCGACGACGGTGTAATAAACTTTTTTCTTTTGATTTGATGCAAACCGTGACGATAAATCGCTATCTTTTAGCGCTTTAAACAAAAGAAATATTAAAAGATATGAATTAAAAATTTACTCGTACTTGGTTATGTACCACACTAAATGCGCTGATCACCTATAGCCTGTCAAAATCATGTGGGGCCGATCATGTATCCATGAAAGACGTCGTTTATCAATAAAGATGTTTGTGAATAATTGAGAATAAATAATTAAATGAAATCAAATATTGCGTTCACGATTTATATCGTTAGTTATCACATTTCTTTGAGAAATTTCACGAGCTGAAACCGGAAGAGAAACAAGTACAGACAGTTCTGGTGCATGCGCAGCTGGTAGAATTATTGTGCACTTTTATTTAGCAACTGATCGGAAAAGATTTACAAGCATTGGTTGCAAAGTTGCATTAGTATTTGAGTACGGTGGGGTGATTGTATAATTCACAAAACATCAGGATATATTCTCAGTTAATCCCGACAGAAACTTGTTCAATCAAACGAAAGATTTTGCACATGTCGCACGCGGTTTTTCATGCGTTTATATTCATTTCAACGAAGAGCAATTTGTTTTTTAAGTACATATACATGTAAATACGATATTCTTTTTAAATAAACGGAAAAACTCTTTTGAGAGCACTTTAATACTCCGTGTATATAGACATGTATACACAAGCGAGCGTGTTTCCCTCGGGGTTTCACACCTCTTTCAATATAGGCTCCACCCCCACCTGAACTTATTTAAGGTAAACTGACCGGTTTAAAACCTCGCACAACCCTGGACACAGATAGCCATAGGTAATTTATGGATGCAGATCATCAATTGTTATGTATTTAAAATACACTTGGAAGTGAGCTATCACTGTAGTGGTCAATTGTTGAATATAAGTTAAAAGTTTTAAGTCCAAGATGTTAAATAATAATTATTTGTTCTCACGTTAAGAAGTTATGAAATACGTTATTCAATGCAGTCGGTCGCCATAGAAATCATCAGAGTACTGCAAGTGTTGACAGTTTCTTATTTCTTAAAAAGACCCTAGGACATAATTCACTTGACTTACAGACTAGCGACACAGTTGCCTCCCAAAAATGTATGCACTTCTCAAAGTTACAATTAAATGGTATAGACATGTGTTGTTAAACGGATTTTATTAATTGTTGCATGCGCGGATCTAGAGGGGGGGGGCGGGGTTCCGGAACCCCCCCCCTGAAAAATGAGAAGTTATTAAATTAACATAGTGAAATTATCGCATATTCGCACCCCCCCTCCCCCACGGAATAGGCATATCATGAATCGGATTAGCCATATCATGAATATGGGAGAAAAAAAATTTGACAGGTACAATTTTTTCAAGTTATAGGCATACTACGTTACCCCCCCCCCCCCCCCCCCCGGATTAGGAATTTCATGATCTTGGGAAATAAGTTTTTTTTTTTTTTATTTTTGCTTGTCAACATTTCTGATGAATAGTGTAGCTCCCCCCCTACGTTCAATTCGGACCCCCCCCCCTGGAAAAATTTTCTGGATCCGCGCATGTGTTGTAAATGTTAAAGTTAGAGAAATCGTATTTTCTGGAGGTTGACATTATGTAGAACTCTTTTGTTTAAAAAACAAAAACAAATTGCTTTGACGTCACACAATCTCTTTTGGTTTGGTTTAAATATACAATGTACACAGTGCTCTGAACAAAACGCTGGTTTATGCCTTTCTGTTACTCAAGTAAAAAACTGAACAAAATTGATTACTTTTAGGTTCACACGTCACATGTTAATACATGTATGCATAAATATATGATTTTTATCAAATAAATGACATTGTATCTTTAAAAAATTCCAAAATATTATAACTAAAACATGTATATGTGACATGATAGAAATAATTGTAAACCAGAGGTCTCTCTTCCTGTCACACAAAAGTGACAAAAAGGATTTTTGATTCAGTTGGAGTTCTGCCCCCACCCCTGCCAACATTTTCTGAAATTTACATTTAAAAAATTAAATTTTAGGGTATTGACACCCCCACCCGCACACACTTTCTAGATGAGCGCTCAAGGAAAAAAAAAATATTGGGATATTTAAAACAAAATCCTATTTAAAAAAAAATGAAGTTAGAGATGCCTCACAACCCCTACCACTGCCGCGGATTATGATTTTGAAGATTTGTGAATTTCTTTTACTTGCTTGTGAAGATTTCAGATAAATATACTAACAATACTGAGGCCTGTATGGCCAAACATTATACGGATAGTTATCCCTACCACTGAGCACCTCAGTCTCGTATACTAATAGCGCACCCTCAGATGGGAGACGGCATTATTGTTTATTTACAATTGGTGTTCTTTTAACACTGCACTTTAAATAAACTATTCCATGTTTTGGCGGTAGAGGGGTAAGTATGAATATAGAGAATCAAAATGTTTATGAAACAAAACACTTTTTCCAAGTATCAGCGCAGTGGATTTTGTGATTTTACACTATGATATAGGCATACCAGTAGTTTGAATCCTGTCATCAGTTGTACATACATGTAAACGTATTTATCGATTTTCTGGTTGGAATAATTAAATACATGTACATATAAGAGATGTGTTTTAAGTTATCATAAATTGATATAACCGTGAAATGAGTTAAAAGGAGAGTTTGTCTGGTAGGAAAATAATACTTTGAAAGTGAGCCTCGTTTTCTGAACATACTATTATCATATTGACAATCCAGTTTAATGACAGCCCACCCTTTTCTCCTTACACTCAACGGGGTCGGATAGGTATCAATAAGAGGTCACCTTTCTATGACCTTTAAATTTGCATACAATCTAAATATATACCCCTCGCTTATTACAGACATGCCTTTATCTGTTTTATGAGAAGTGCAACTCTTCAATACTATGCAGTCTGGAGGTTGCAGTAATATATAGAAAATAGGCATGAATTAATTTTTCTGTCTCCTTTTGAAGAGTTCAAATTGATTTTCTAAAGCCCTGATTGGTCAGAAGTTAAGGTAGTGTGAAGATGACCTCCTATCAATAACTGTCATACCCTGACAAGTGTAAGAAGAAGAGGGGTGGTTTTATTAAGACTGAATGACAATCCTTTCTTGACTTGCAATCTGATTAAAATTTCTATAGTCGCTATACGATGATTTGAAGAAACAACACTTGAGGTCACCTCCTGGGGAACTTTGCTTTGACCAATGAAATCGTCGGTTCCATTCCTCAGTTACATGATCTGGAAGTTATGCCAATACATTCTTTAGATTCCCTAAGGGCGTCTAATATCAACTTATGCTCCATCTCTTACTTGCTGATACCGAAAGATTCACGAACATGTGGCATCATTTCGTCGTACAACTCCATTTTTGTTTGTAACCCGAAATTACCGTTTCTAACACTTGCTCTGACTGCTAGAATAACTCATGTATATTTATAAACAAACGTTCAACAGGGGGTGATCTCAAGAGGGGTTTCTTCAGATCCTCTTGTAGTGAAAATAGAAAAACAAGGAGGGGATCAAGGATATGATTTTAATCAGATTGTCTCGACTTGAAGCTGTAACGGAAGACCTTCTCGTTGCTTGCAACGAGCTCGGCTCTAGTTATATATATAATTTTTTTTTCATGATAAAAAATAATAATCCTCCTACCTAATATCTTTTCAGTATGAGAACAATATTTAACGTCAGATGGCTGTGTATGTTATTTTGATCTAATATTCAAAAGTCAAGAAAAAGCCGAGAGCATCTGAAATAAAATCGGGCTCGGGATACATTACTGAAAAAAAAATTGCAAACAACGTGAGATTGGTGAATAACAAAAAACATAAAAACAGCTGGAAAATGGCAAAAGTTGTGGCATCTAGATTTGCTCTGTTGAAAGTTGAAGGAGATGATGACGACAAGGAAAAGAAAGCAGCCCAAAAAGCTACCAATGCACAGACCAACAAGAAAAAGAACAAAAAGAAGAAAGGCGGCCAACAAGATGAAGAGGTAACTTTCTGAATCCTATTATTCCTTGTGCGCATCAAAACAAGTTCCAGGAATCAGACTAAATTCATCAGATATTATTGGAATTAGATAATTTTCTAAATTAGATTGTCATATATTGTGAAGCACTGCAGCAAATATATCAAACAGATAGTATTTTGTATTTATAAATTTTCATTTTTGGGAGTTGATTTTAATCAACTCTCCTATGCAGTTACTCAGGCAAACCGAAAGTGAAACAGTGTTTGGACCTAAGCACAAATCAACACCGCTGACAACATGTAGTTCTTGAAAACGATGTAATGTATTCTAAAGCATTGTTTTTCAAGGAAATATATTTATAGATACCTTGTAAATAGTCAGATTTTAAATGGTACGAATAATTTAGATATTTTTGTATTCGTACGTTGTATGTATTCCTACGCCAGAGTTCAATATAGTCTCGTTCAACCAGACGCTCGGCTGTCTCCGTAAACATCTGACAAGCAGAGTGTCTCTCTTGCTTGTCGGAGATTAACGGAGACAGCCGAGCGTCAGGTTGAACGAGACTAGAGTTGAATATTGCTTGGATCCATATACTTTCTCAGAAATATTTCGATTACTGATACGTAGATGGAATTAATTCTTTGAATATTACACAACATTATTCATATGGGGTTTTTACGAAATTTCTGTCGAAAAATTTATATTGTAAAAATTATGCGTAATTCAAATACATATAGGAAACTACTTGCCATGCAAAATAACATAGTTGATTTTAAAATAAATAATAATCAATAAAATCAACTCCCGTCAGTACTTCAGTACTTTGATTTTTAAATGCAGATATGTACTTTTAAGTGAGGTGGTGTTGTAATTTAACGTGTATTTTTAAAATTAATGATAATGAATTATTATTTACAGTTTAGGAATTTGGCATTTGGTCGACCAACATCAGGGCAGCAAAGGTCAAACAAGAAAAAAACAGCAGCTCCTTCAGAGGAGGAGTGGGAGAAATGGCAGGAAACTGATAAACATGTAAGAACAGGTGTAGGGACAGACAGACAGGCAGGTATACTCAGGTAGACAGTAACTTGCAGCAAGTTGACTTATGTACAGAAGTACATGACAAAGGAAAGGTTGATGTAGAAATTGACAAACATGTTGACATAGAGAAATGAAAATGACCAACAGATCAACCCACAATTTGGAGATCGTTACACTCTGTGTTTAGCCTCCATTACCATTGCACTACTGCTTGTGGTTTATGTCTAAAAGAAATAATGGAATTTATTTATTTTTTTCCAGTTAACTGCCGATGCATATGAAAAAGACCTACAAGAAGCACTATTGCAAAGCAAATTAGAATTTGAGAAAAAAGAACAGGTAGTATGTATGAAATTAATAAAAATTATTGAAAGTTGATATTCACTGTGTAGTTACTGAGTTCAAGTCTGTAAGAGAGAAGTGTTCTAGATAAAAGACAAATACAGTTTTAAGCAGCAATATCAGAGTTATCTCTCTTGCACCCTTTACAAGGCCAAGAAGATGGAACCTGAGGCAGGACCTCCTGAATTCCCGACACAGGGAAAGGAGGACAAAAAGAAAAGAAAGCACAAAGACAAACCAGCCACGATGAGTCTGGACGAGTTCAACCAGATGAATGCAGAGAAACCCAGTGGCTTCTCTGATGGTTTGTTTCATATACTCATACATGTACTGAATAAGATGATATAAATGAAGCTTATTTTAATTGTTTTGAATGTATTTGAAGACCTTCTTTTATTGGTTTTTCTGTATCTAACTTTGGAGCTTATGATTCTAAGATAAACTAAGAAATTGAGTACATGTTTGAAAAAGAGAGAAAAAATTACAACAGTTAAATGTTTTTAATTCATCAGAACATTGTTTATATCCAAAATTATTTCAGTTTGATTTGACTTGAGCAGTGTTAGATTTCAGTTTGTTCTCTGACATTGTTAGAGTTAGACGAGATCCCCAGTCCTGTACCACCCCACACAAACGGTGCAGAGATCGATCCCAAATTTTTCTCCCACCTCGACGACAGCGTTCAAAAGATTATACAGAAAGAAAAAATACAGGAGGAATATCAAAAGGTGGGATACATATAAGTACTCATAGGAAATGTTTTTCATGTTCTAAAGATATTAGATAATGTCCATGTGATTGTTATTATACCTGATAGACATGTAATGTATTTGTTAAAAAAATGAATTGAATTACCAGTACTTTTCAAATGGATTTTGAAAATGCAGATTTCTGAGTATTAAATTTGCACTTATCTTAAAACCATGCATGGTTAATTTTGCAATTTCCATTGGTTTTATAAAGGGATTACATAGTATATGTTTATAATCTACAAATATAAAAAAATATTTTTTATCAAACGTGTGTTTGAATTGTAAAGATATACATGAGTTTTCTCAATACCTACCTATCAAAAAATATTTACTAGTAACCAGAATCCCAAATAAAATTTAAGTTTTAAAAATACACAGTTTCTATTGTTTGACACAAATGATGTTGACATCTACCTGTACTCAATGTGACGCTCTGAATTCTAACACAGAACTATCAGAACAAACCTTGTTGGTTTCAAAAAGCTCTTGAACATATATGGTTCGTGTTTTAACAGCATTTTGCAGTTGAAAGTGTTGTCTCAGCAAAACATAAAAAGGAAATGGAGAAAAAAGACAAAGAAATAGAGTTTCTAAGAACATCGATGAAGAAGTTAGAGGTGATTTATTTTCGCATAATTTACCTGTGTCTTAATCTCAATAGTACTTTCATTTCATATCAGATTGCATACATTTCTTTACATTTTACATTGATAATAATAATAGGAGGAATACAAACAAGTCAAGAAGAGGAACAAGCAGCTATGTGTGATACTGGCTCAGGGAGAAAGTAAGTCAACATTTTATAACAAACCAGGCTCAAGGAAATTATATGAAAAGCTAGACCAAGGGAAAGAGATAGTTGCGATATTTTTATGATGTTCTAGCAAAGAATGCCTAAAATAGAGAAATGTAGAGAGAGAGAGAGAGAGAGAGAGAACAAACTGAGTTCAGAAATTTAAATTGTTGTATTTCTATATTAACAGTTACCATATTATTTATTATTATTTATTAAGTTAGGATTTTTCTGCATTGTTATGGGAATGAATTGAATATGTACCCCATTTAGAACCATTTTAACAAGAGCTTGGACTTTGGGTAGTTGTGTCAAACAGCAATGTGACGTAGGCCTGTCTATTTCGCTGTTGGCCACTTAGCCACGGCTATTTGAAATCAACAAGATTTGTCTGGCTTTTGAGCTAAGACTATGCAATCGGTGTATATTTCGCTTGAAACCATCGTCATTTATAACTTGTTTTGACGCAAGAAATAGACAGTTACGTTCTACTGAAAGTCCAAGGCCTTGTTAAAATGGTTCTATACTCATACATACTAGGTTGGGAGAGTTTATGCTTTATGAACTGCTAGGCAGTTTATAAATAGCAGGAAATGTTCTAACCCAGTTTATATGAGGATAAATTATGAAACTATTGGATTTTGACCTAGGCAACATTCTGTATACAATGTTAACAATGTTAACAATTTTAAGCCAATCAAATAGTGTGTTACAAGCAGAATTGAATTATTGTAAAACAAAAATGACAACATATAAAACCATACAATAATATTATTACAGTGAAGGATAAGGCAGAAGTTCTGATGCAGGTGGATCAACTAACTCAGGTCAAAGATGAACTTACAGAACAGGTAAAATCACCATGGCAACTGTTGGTTTTAAATATTGTATCCAAATGAGAAGTAGCAGATACACCAGAACTTCCTTAATTGGATACAATATTTTGTTTGATTTGCAGGTAGCTGAGTTGACAGCTGAGCTAGAAAAAGAAAGGTCAAAAGTTCACAGTCTCAAGTCAGAAGTTGATAAAGTTAAGGTAACCAGTGTTTGTCTGTCATAAAAGATTTCAGCTAGAAATTCATCCATTTTAAGTATTGAATATACATGTAATTGCAATTTGTTGAGTATAATATATCATCAAAACAAACTGCTTTTGGTTTTGTAGGGAGGCAAACATGTTGGAAAATGATTGGTGCAATGAAAACAAACAATTTAGAAACTCGGAGAACTCTAGAAAAAAGCCAGTTTTGTTTTTCTTCAGTTCGTACATTAGAAAATGTGACATAAACAATGGCTGTTCCAGACGTATTGTTTCTTAGTGATGCAGAGGAATGAGAAGTCTTGTAGCCGAGCAGTGTTGTGAGACGTAAATTGGAGAATTTTATCATAATGGTTCTTTTATATTTTTTCATTAAATTGTTTTTTCTAATAATAAGAAAACTTCCCTTGATCTTTGTTTTCTATTATTGTAGTTCATCAGGAAGATAATCAAATAATTGATTGCGCATCTAAATAAAGAAAAAAAAACCCATATTACTAGCAATGAGAAAATTATGATCTTGGTAAATTGAAATAGATATAACAAAGTATATGTATATATTTTATTGAACTGATATTACTGATCTAACGAGATTAGTGTATCATAATTATAATCAAAGATGGGTTTCATTAACTTTCATAGACAGTACTCGGCATTCTTTAAAGGGTATCTAGTGCATAAAAATATATACAAGAAGAATTGAGGATTTATCTGTTAGGTTCAGTTGTCTTGAAAATTATTCTGTTTTTAACTCGTATGTAATCACATTGACATCTCTATCCTAGAGTTATAAGTATCACGCCCCCTTATGACATCTCTATCCTAGAGTTATAAGTATCACGCCCCCTGATGAGTCTCCTAGCCCTTCCTTTGGTGGTTCATGGGAGCATGAAGGTTAATGTGCTTTGCAGACAAAACACACAACCATAGGAAGAAACTGTTTATTTTATATCTCTTTCTGAATTTCTCTTGAAATTATTTTATATGAAATGAGCAATAGAACTTAATTGGTTGTTAATCAGAACGTTTTATGGCGTGAAAGGCCAATTTTTTCATATAATGTAGCTAAAAATCAAAGATGGGTCAGGAAGTAATGAAAAGTTCACTCATAGTTCACATGTAAAGTCAATCAAAACTTTATTATAAGACACCTTTTAACAACGGTAAATATTCATCATGTGTACTTGAAAAAAAACCCACCCCACTTAAAATACTGCTAAATGAAAATTATTAGATCCTGACTCAGTTCTGTCAGTAGCTTTATGAACACAATCGGATTTCTTATTTTTTACGATGTTGCACCTGTTCATAGATTTTTTAAAAGATTGACGAGCTGCACTTCTCCAGTCTATAGATTAGATTGTAGCGTATAGAATTCCAGTTTCATCGCATGCATTCGGTAATATATGTTTTTTGTAAGATGGAAATTCGAAGTTTGTGGTAAGACAGCGCATCGTTCTCTCTCTCTCTCTCTCTCTCTCTCTCTCTCTCTCTCTCTCTCTCTCTCTCTCAACACCTTAATGGCAATTTATGTATTGCGGAATTGCCTCCGTGAAGTCCCATCCAGCGTTTTGCTAAGCATAGCCAATTATATATATTTTTAAAATAGAAGAAAATAATATAAAAATAAATGCACCATATACCAATATGCCGAGTATACCAAATACTCATTTCATTTCCGCAACCCTAGATAGATAAACATTACATGAGGAACTTTATGATATTCAGTTGCTAGTTTTATGATCTTCAAATGCTTCAAATCTATATACCGGGCAATGGCTCTCCAGGTTCCGCGGATCCAGATTTTTTTTTGGGGGGGGGTCCGAGAGATATTTATGTTTAATACTATATAAATTTACAAATTTGAAATTTTTAGGGGGTCCGCCCCTCTCCCTCTAGATCCGCTAATGTACACATCTAGGATGTCGAGTTGACTTCTCAGTCGGCGCTGGCTTCGACTCCTCTAACGTTTTGGTCATCTTTTCACATTGCACTATTATATGGAACGGGGTAACTGAAAAATTAAGATGTTGTACAATGCATACATGCACTTCCAATAAGAGTGACTTGGAATTGTCTTTATGATTAGAAGTTTGCCAAACACTGACAACGTGAAAAAGAACTATATATATACTGTGGAATCATCATTGTTCGTGGGGGACCAATGTTCGTGGCTCTCTTGGGTGACCCTTGCCCACGAATTTACATCCCCACGAACCTATACACGACCATTTGATTAATATTTATTAAAATTATCCCGACTACACAACCAACGAAATTACGTCCAAACGAACCAGGAAAATTTTCGAACATTGACCCCCACGAAGAAAAATGATTCCACAGTATATATACAGTCGTCTTGCACGATAACCCAGTAATATATTCGCAACATTTACAAATGCACAGTTAGATTTATGGTGTCATAGATCGTTTTAACCCTGAAATAATTTCTATGCTAATTACTGCTTGATAAAGATACCACCCCCTTTCCCACCCTTTGGCCTGCAAAAAATTAATATCAAATGACCCAGATAGGCCTTTTATTAAAAAGATGGCCAGGCACGTTCGGTTTGGAAAGGTGAATAAGTGTTTGAATTTCTCAGGTAAGCCTGTGTAGTGTGTCTGCTAGCAATTTTTGATGTATTATCAGCTAACAAGAGTTGGGTACACAGCGACATGATTGCGGCCGTTGTACACCTGTACCACTCGGTACCGGGGTACTGACTGTCCAATAACCAGAATGGCGAAGAACGGGACCGCGGCCTTCAGCTCCCAGGGGGTGGGGACCGTGGATGTAGTGGTCATAGTCATCTACCTTGCCTTCTGTCTGGCCACAGGAATCTGGGTAACTCTCTCTCTCTCTCTCTCTCTCTCTCTCTCTCTCTCTCTCTCTCTGTGCTAGATTTTGAACATTTACTAAATCCTTGCAACAAAGGTTATTCTATAAACGCACTGGCAAAATTTTTATGACATCCTTTTTTTCTTTTTACTTTCTATTAATGCCATAGTGACCCAAGTCTATATATATGTAGTATTGTTAGCAATGTGTTATTTCAGGCAACATGGAGGACGAACAGAGGCAGCATCAGTGGCTACTTTCTGGCGGGAAGAGAAATGCTTTGGTTTACTGTAAGGAAACCAAATAAAAATTGATGTTCATCAAGAAATGAAGTCAATATGTAAAATATTTATCAATAAATGACCAATTGCTTTTGTTCAATTTAAGATCGGAGCCTCGCTGTTCTCGAGCAACATAGGAAGCGGGAGTTTCGTGGGGTTGGCGGGGACAGGAGCAGCCTCGGGGATCGCCGTAGCCAGCTACGAGCTCAACGTAAGTCCCGTAGAAAGCCACCAAAAGCTACCTAAAGCAACCCCAATGAAACGCTATCTGTATTTTATAAAAGTATTTGTACAATACGTCCATTTTGACAAAGTTTGAAAGAGTTGCACTTCAAATGTGACGCCATTCACGTAGCTTAAGTCTACGAAACGCTTTTGTGTTTAGCACGATGATCTTGTTATGCAGCGATTCACACAATGGTTGTTGCGTAAAATCATGAATATGACGCGGTCCTTACAATTAAAGTTCTCATCAGTTAATAATTAGCATGTAATAATCTCCATCCTTTACATGATAAGAAAATCTAAAGTATAGGTCATCTGAAGCGTTTATTTAGTCAAGTCTGTGTAAGGCGTACTGGGTGCCTTTCTGACTTGAGAACGGCAGGAAAAAACGAGGCCTCGATAACATTTATTTACTTACCCAACATAGATTATCTTAAAAAAGATAGATTGTTGACAATAGACAAGACTATTTACTAAGTACCTTATAATGTGCAACAAAATCTTACTGCTTAGAAGCAAGACAGGGACACACAAATAAGTTGTCTTTTTCTCATGCATGTACAATTTTGTGAAACTTGTGTGATAGTGTTAGCGTTTAATTTATGTTTCTTTGCCCTGTCACTGTAAAAAATTATCGATTTTTGTTGACTATAAATATAGATTGATTTGGAGTTACAGTATGTAATCTTTGTAAGTGTTGAACTTTGATACCCATTAAAATGTTGAAGGAGAGGAGTTTTATGCACTTACAATGATAGTGTAAACCTACATTTTTATGTATACCTATTATATACTTCTAACCATTTGATTTTATTCCTACAAATACACACACTTTGTTAATATCATTTTTTATTTATACACATACCCGGTATTGAATTCGACATCGAATTGCACGTTTGCTGGTACATTGTATTCTGGGACCCCGTTTGGAGGGGGTGGGGGGTTGTGTGTAAATAACTGACAGCAATTAAGGAAGCTAGATTTTAAAGAACTGTGTCCGAACCATTTGTGTATGTATCTTATATATATGCAATAAAATATGTTCAATTCAAAGAACTTTTCTAATACACTTACTCGATTAAACAATGCATGATGTCGATTGGACTTAGAGAAAGTTACTTGAGTAAGTTTCTTGATAAATGATGTAGCCTATACCAATTAATCTATCGCAGATTAAATAATCATACATTTTCTTAAACATATAAAAAAACCGTTCTACAATATATTATTAAAATATCTTTTATACCTAACTTAAAGTATTGAGATGTTTAAGTTTTGTAAGACGCATCCCTACAATATCATGAGAGTATAGTTATTGTTTATCTCCCTTGTTCTCTCTGACAGGGTCTGTTCTGTCTGCTGATGCTGGGGTGGCTCTTTGTCCCCGTCTACATCGCTAGCGGGGTAAGCTATCTTACTGATATACTAGCTATATCTATATTGTAAGTATTTTGTTACTTCTTTGAAATGAATGATTCCAGCGCTTTGTCATGGTATGATCTTACATCTTCCTAATGTAAAATTAAGCAATATTTCTCCACAAAATCTGTCTCAATACATAATTCCTTATAAAATCCATTCTCAAATGACATGATTTACAATAAAACTAGAACTCATTACAGATGGCTGAACGGTCGCGGCCATTTTTAGGCTGTATTGATCTCCTTTATAGAAGAAGAGCTCGGTATTAAGATTAAGGAAAACACTCAAATTTTTAAATGCTGAAATATTTGGAATTTTTCTTTACTATTAAATGATAGTTTATAGCTAAACAAACCATATCTAAAAATTTAAGGAAGATCTGATGGATAATTTGTTGACCATCCAGCCTCCTTAAGTCTCAATACTATTCCATACAGGTTTATAAATATTCTCAATTCACAATTTCTAAAAGGTGTACACTCTACCTGAGTACCTGAAGAAGAGGTTCGGGGGTCAGCGGCTCCAGGTGTACATGTCCGTACTGGCTCTACTGATCTACATCTTTACCAAAATATCAGTAAGGGAATAACAATAGAGAAAGTTATTGTTTATTAATTATTTAATAAATTGTAATATTTCACGGATATATGACTTGGTCGTTATGATTGGATATTGAAGGAGATTTTGATAAAGATTGATTGTGACAGAATGACTTCATCTTGTTGAGAGATCTTTGAATGCCATTGACAAGGTTAAGTTAAATAAACTTGAAGCTTAAAACATACAAAATGCAAATTCCATATATACTTTAAACCTTCGATTATTTACTTATATATTGAAGTACTACCTGATGTGTTTCTTGAAATGGTCTCCATGCACCGTGTATGTTAACAGGTGGACATGTACGCTGGAACCATCTTCATTCAACAGGCGATCGGCCTTGACATTTACGTGGGCGTGGTCATTCTGCTGGCGATCTCAGCCGTCTACACTGTATCAGGTACTCATGCAGTCCCTTCACCAGACCTCGGTATCACAGATTCCTAGTCTGGCTTCTCTTTTGCGATATTTACGGAATAGGGAATCATTCTTTGAGTATTATGAGGTGATCAAATACGGTCGGGGATGATCAAATCCAATAAAGCCCGAAGGTCTTATGATAGATATGAGCACGCTCGACCGTATTTGATCACCTCATAATATTCAAAGAATGATTCCCTATTACTTATATTTATATAATTACCAGCAATTGTACGATTAAATATTAAATTAGTCAGTGATGAAATGTATTGGACCATCCATTTCAAAATCGATTGGTAGTGTTATCACAGACATAGACAATGGAAAATGTAAATATAATCCTATGTATTTATATCTGTATCCTCAGTTTCCACACAATTTCTTAAGTCATCTTGTTGGTTAAATACTAAATCGTTAAATAAGTTGTCTTTCTTACTTAACTATTAGAGGCGGATATAAACACATAATACGTTAACCCCCTTCTCGTTTGGTTATATACCTATATTTTGCAATTAGTGTGGTTATTATGACAGGTGGACTTAAAGCCGTCATCTATACTGACACCCTACAGACAGTCATTATGGTCGCCGGGGCTATCGTTCTCATGATCATAAGTAAGTTATCCGACTTTCACGCCCTCTCAGTCTTGGAGAAACCTCCAGCCCTTTTATATTCAGCTTTATTTTCCAATCACTAGGCTTTAACAAAGTTGGAGGGATAGAGAAGGTGTACACCCTGTACCCCCAGTCGGTGCCCACGCACCTGCTGAACGGCTCGGACTGCGGCCTCCCTCCCGCCGACGCCTTCCATCTCCTCCGTGACCCTGTCACAGGTTCCATCCCGTGGCCCGGGAACGTGGTTGGAATCACCATCCTCAGCTGCTGGTATTTCTGCTCTGACCAGGTACCGTGACAAAACCATTTGCTTCCTAGTTTGCTACTTATAACTACTCTTACTCTGTTTTAACCTCACAAAACTTTAAAAGTGTCCAATGCAAAAAAAAAAACCCAACCCAAACACCCCCCCCCTAAAAAAAACCCCAAAAATAGTTGCGTCTTTTATCGATGTGAAAACGTTTTATTGTCTTTTTGAGAGTTTTAATTAAAACAGTTGATTTCTGTAGTTCCGTGACTAACTCATCATGCGTGCATTGTGTACGTTGAAGGTGCTGGTCCAGCGGTCGTTGGCCGCCAAGAACATGCATCACGTGAAGGGAGGGTCCATTCTGGCGGCCTACCTGAAGATCCTGCCTCTGTTCACCACGGTGTTTCCCGGGATGATCAGCAGGATTCTATTCACAGGTTAGGCTTCTGCAGTCTCTTAAAAAATTGTATGTGTTTCAGCGGTTTAAGAAAACTACTTCAAAGTATATGTACCCTCTCTGATCTTTTCAGGAGCAATTTTTCAAATATTTTGATTTCCTTTGGTAGTGTTATGAACGTTGTATGCATTCTAATGGGGCACATTGACTGCCCTCTTTTGCAGATCAGGTGGGCTGTGTTGACCCGGAGGTATGTAAATCTGTCTGCGACAACGAGGCTGGATGTACAAATATCGCATACCCCAAACTAGTCGTTGAGCTTATGCCCGAAGGTACTTATATTCTACGAGAATTGATATAACATTTTGATCTTTCTGATTACATTTAACTTATAAAACCCTTTTCGTGTTAAGTTAAAAAAAAAATAAAGGATCGCTTTGCACGTCGTCTTCAGGAACAACCTGAACTGGTAATCTTACAGTAGATTCAACAACTCTCGTCATACCTTGTCACAATTCCCTGATATTTTTTCAATGGAACAAATAATTTAAACGTCCTAAAATTTAAATCGTTCGAAAGTTATATTTGTTCTCACAAGCATCACTCTGATGTTGACTTCTATATGCTGATGTTTATTTCATCTGAAAAATATAAGTAAATCAGAAAAATTGTTCATCCCATTATAACATACTGTAACAGAAAACGTGAAGAAGCAGAAAGCTTAGTATTTTTACTAAAAAATGTTTTTTATTTTATACTTATGGTAAGAAGCAAAACAAACTAAAAAGCTTTAAAATAATCATATATAATAACCATATTAATAAAAGACATTCATATCACAATATAGTAATACACATAACAGAACACATACTATCGCCTATGCTATTTTTCTGTCAACAAGATAATGGATATTTCAAGCATGATAAAGACTTTACGTAGCGACAAACAAACAACATTCCCGTCAAATTAACGGCATTATGCATCATCGGAAGCCACAGGTCTAACCAATTCTCACAGCAAAACATGCAGGGATAGATATTATGCGAGCATGCAGGAAAAATATAGATGCATATCAGATTATGTAATGGAATAATTCAGAGTCATGTGATAAACAGTGGTTGCCGACCTTGTTTACAAAGACAACCAGAGCAAGTAAAAGTCGCAAACAAATCGAAATACTTGCATTTTTCAGTGTCTGTCTGTGATAGCACTACGTATCGATTTTGTAATATACAGTCCAATAAATTCGAATGACGTATAATTGGGGCGCAAGCGGGGTTTCCTTATTTATATTTAAATAAGTAATCGTACTATTGCTGAAAATTATTTTAAAAGGAAAAAGGAATGATGGTACATGTACTTTAACAGTTCTTCGTAAGAACTCTTGGATGAATTTTTAAAAATCTCTTTCTACGTATAAAGTTACAGTTACGAACTACCTCCTGTTCCTGCAAACAGTTCAAGTGGTTGGATATTTTCTAAAGATGAACTGGTCTCTAACAAGTACATGCATCCATATAATGACACAATTACAATAACCGTGAACTAAATTTTTACCATAAATGCAAAGACAGATACTGACGTTGAGGGTCGAGGGACGTATCACGGTTTACGAGGAATCAAACTCCTCAAAGTATCTGGACGAGATGTAACATTGCAATACTAACCCTATTGTTTGTTAGTTAAAAGAATATATTCACCATTGGTTTTTTTAAGGAGTACATCCATGTCAAATTTTATCCCTTGACCATGTAAATATGACGCGGCGAAACCAATAGATCTACCGTTTTTGCATTGATTCGCTTTAGATTTATTGGAACAATTAGGTAATTTCCAAACCTTTTGTCATAGAGTTGAAATTTTTTTTAATGTTCAAACACTGTTAAATTGTCAATCATAGTTTGGTTTCAATAACAACAGGTTTAAAGGGTCTGATGTTAGCGGCCATGATGGCGGCGCTGATGAGTTCTCTGACGTCAGTGTTCAACAGCGCGAGCACGCTCTTCACCATGGATATCTGGAAGCGCGTGCGCCCTGGATCCACCGAGGGGGAACTTTTGGTTGTGGGCAGGTGAGTATAATGAATTCATATGATTTGAGGGTGTATCGTTATCGTTTAATTGTACATGAAATAAAATTGAGATCACCTCGAGTGTTGCTTCTATAATTATAACAAGTGCCCATAAATTTCAAGAAGTTCTTCGCTCCTTTTATTCCTCTTGAGAGATAAAACGTCTCTATAAAAGAATAGCGGGATATTCATTCACCATGTGTAATCCTCCAAATACTACTTCATTCAAGGCCGGATTTAATTAAATTTATACGTGAATGAAACCGAGGTTTGATTAACTTCTCAAGGAGTTATTGGGGCGAGAAGGTACATCCTTACGAATTCAATCCCTATGTCGGCCTTGAATAACTAACCAATTCTCTCTCTCTCTCTCTCTCTGTGATAGCTCCTTTGTACAACATATTACACCCGGCGTATCACGATTCCGCAAACTGGTATTAAATTTTGTCATGAATGATACAGTACAACACAGTTATAGAGAAGACGCTTATAACGAGTCCATGCCTAGAGCGTAGTCATATGCAATTTCATTCCCCTTATATCGAAAACATATACTAACTTAATGAGATACGAAAATACGTTAATAACGAATCAAAGTCACTCTTCCCGGGCGTAAAATATATACACAAGTGAAAATGTATACAAACTACCAAACTAAAAATTCAACAAAAATTATACTTGTTCTTAATTATTGAGAAAAAATGAATTATCTGTAGATACAAATAGTATACCCTAAAATCTAAAGATGCACTTATATATTATATACTATATTAATAGTGATCCCGTAAAGTTCACTCTAAAAAAAACAGGTGCCTTTTTCAGAGTGTTTATCCTGATTCTGGTGGTGATTAGCGTTATCTGGATGCCCGTGTTACAGGCCTCGCAAGGTGGACAACTCTTCAACTACATCCAGGCCGTCACCGGGTATCTGGTCCCGCCCATTCTGTCCTTGTTTCTGTTAGCAATATTCTGGAAGAGGACCAATGAAAAGGTACCCGAATTATTCAACTTCTGATCCAAACACTGGCCTCAGGGTAACATTTGATTCCAGAATCACTTTTACAAAATGAATCAAGACTAGTATATTGTGGAAAAGTAAGACTGAGATCAAAAGTGGGGTCGCCTACGTTTTATACCCCGAGGTTGATTTAAAAAACAATGAATCATTATGTACCTTCAAATTATAAGTAAGTACGTGTAATTGCTGTTTTGTCCGTACAGGGCGCTTTCTGGGGATTGATTATCGGGATGGTGGTTGGAGCTACTAGGATGGGGTTGGACTTTGGGTACGGGAGTCCGAAGTGTGGGGAGGAGGAGTTCAGACCCGCCATCATCGCTAAGGTCCACTTCCTCCACTTCACCATCATCCTCTTCGTCATCAGCCTCATCGCCATGGTCGTCATCTCTCTCCTCGCCGACCCAATTCCAGAAAAACATGTAAGGGTTTACATGGGAAGTTTGATTCCATCGTGTTCTTCAAAGCAAAGCATCTGGATTTAGTGAAATATTTAACTTAAATAAAACATTATATAAAATACAATTAAGAAACCTCATTCCGTCCTTTAAAGACATGATTCTGACACCTTTATACATATTAGAGACCCAAATTAATTTTACAGCTAATACGTATGACGTGGTGGTCAAGACATAGTATGGAAGAGAGAGAACCTTTTACAGAGGAACTTGAATTTAATAACTTATCAACGTCGATTCAAAACAAGAGAATGGAAGAGAGAACAGAAGGTGAG
Source organism: Magallana ariakensis (assembly GCA_020458035.1). Classification (NCBI taxonomy): domain Eukaryota; kingdom Metazoa; phylum Mollusca; class Bivalvia; order Ostreida; family Ostreidae; genus Magallana; species Magallana ariakensis. The sequence goes on along the minus strand of CM035816.1, from coordinate 6,668,538 downwards.
AATTCAAGTAAACCAACCTAAACACCGCTTTCATTTTCGCTAGCCAAGAGTTTTCGGTCCACCCTGCTCCCCATAAACCAAAAACCTTTGGCTTGCGAAGATACAGCGCATATACAAATAGAAAGACTTTAATTAAACAATAACAAAAGAAACGTTAACGTTATTTCTTGTTAAAAACTGCAGTGAAATATGATAAAGACTGTTTATCTTCTTAATTACAGTCGAAATGACGAAGTGGCGCCGTGCTCTGTATTTTGTGTGTGGATACGAACCACCGAAACCAGTGACGGCCACGGAGGCGGAAATAGCCGAACACAAACGACTTTTAACGAGTATTACCGAGAAGGGCAAATGGAAGTGGTTCGTGAACGCTAATGCTTTGATTCTGATGACATTCGGAATATTTCTGTGGGGATTCTTCAGCTAGTGTTCGGAATAGCGCGTAGATAAGATCAAATTTAGTACGTAGATCGGTAGATAACGATATTGTAAATACGTGAAACTCGTGTTGCTTACTGTATAATTATACTTATAATGTACAGATCGATTTATATTTATACAAAATCATTTTGTTCTGTTGTGTTGGTTTTTTTTTTTACCTTTTTAGCATGGTAAAATATAAGAATAAAAAAACTGTACCTTTTGAATGCAAGTCAGCTTCTTCCATAAAGTCTAAATCAACATATTGCACATTTCCTTTGAATGTGACATACAAGATCAGCAGTTATAGACATACACACAGTAACCCTGTAAATAAGAATGTTGCTGTACCTAACTGTAATCAGGGTTGTTGTGACAGTTGGATTGCTGTACTTATTTAAAATTACTCTCATTCAGTATGACCGTTTAAAATGGTATATAGGGTTTATCTACCGTATTCAGCATGTCAGCTGAGAAAATGAATATCAGATTTGTCTGTTAATCTATACATTTATAGAGAAACAGCGACAACTTATTTTGATAAAATACAATTCATGTAACATTATTTTATAATTTTAAAGAAAAGGGTACAATTGATCATCCCCTGTTTCTCAGAATTTTACGTAGCAACACCACTTAATCAGTGTACCTCTTTGATTGCATACACTACTAGTTTAAGATCGATTCTTGATCTCATGAAATGGAATTTGATTCCATGATACCCCAGTAATCTCTAAAGTAATTTTAAAAATTGAAAAATATCGATGCAAATCTAGTTAGGACCGCCCAAGTATGCACTTCATGTTACGTTTTTTTTATGAAATCTAAAACGACGCTTAGGCTTTGATGGGTTCTGGTTACATCATAGGTATTTCTTTAACCGATGCTGCGTGTTTGCAACTATTTTGAAGCAGATTGGGAAATCAATATGATCTCTTAAGTGTTCAACAAACAGTTATTCTATTTGAACACTGCGATTGAGACCCAAGAAATATACATTACACGTGGTTTGGATACATCCAAAGAGGAATAGGAACCAAATGTGAAATTGAAGTAATATATACTTCCTGGAAACTGGCGGGCAGACGTCTGCGATCTTAACATAAAGTAAACACCCAGTGTATCCAGAGCAGCTCGCCAATTACTGTAATATTCTTAGAAAAACCAAAACTAACTCGAGAACAAGCTCTTGTGTATGTATAATGTTTTTTGCGGCCTGATACGCGAATCTCGTAGAGTCTCGCACGTGACTGTTGCGGATTGAGGCCGATGTGTTGGATGTAAACAGAGCTAGGAGGAGGGTGAGTAGTTGTCATTAGAGCAGGTACTTTTTCATCTTCGGACAGGTGCGCTCATTAATCTTATTCTGTCATCTAGCATGGAAATTTATTAAGAAAATTTGGGGTTTTCGGGTTAATATTCTATACAATGTGTGATTTTTGTTCTCTTTTGTTTTAATGTATTTTTCTTTATATGAAAAGAGAATTTAAAAAAAAATCCAATGATATGAATTATTTCTTGAATCTAAAGAAAGTCTGATTTATGCTATTGTTGGGAGTAAAATATTGCCATGCAGCGTTTGATTTTCTGGTCCTCGTATATATCCAGATCTGTGATATTTAAGGATGCAAGACCCAAACTGACAGGTGGCGTGTTCTGCTCTCGATTTTATCGAATTCATCTCGCGATTTAACGTTGTCTTTGTTTTGAAAACAGAAAAAAATTAATCTTTTAGCTTGAAAAACGAAGTTTCGTGATAGATTAAATTTTGAAGTAAACGTTGGATTCTTCTTATCTGTATTTCAATTACAGTGAAGCGTTATTTGTAAGCATAAAGGGATGATGTTGAAGAATTCAGATATTGTTTTTTTAATTGCTAAAACCGACAGTGATATATTTCAGTTTACGTGTGGTTTCAGCTAGTTTTATTAGCAAATGCGTGTTTAATTAAACAATCATGAAATTCTTTTTGTACACTTACATGAAGGTCATTTTTAATCGGTGAAAATTCTCTCACATCTTTTAGAAGTTTTAGGAAAGTTTATTGGGTTTGTCTCTTACGATTTAAGAACTTGAATAAAAACATATTTGATTTCTTATATTTCAAAAATGATACATAAAGTGTTTTTATTTATGAAGCACTGAGAAATTGATTCGACGCTGACGTGAGGGTATATATGTAGTGAAGTAATTGACGGTCGTTCAACAGTTGTTACAGAGTATTTCGCACGTTAACCCCGTTTCTTCCTTTCTGTTACAGATGCCAAGCACCCACTGACCATACTGTTCAATGACTCCAACATCTGGGCACATGGCGATCATTGGTGTTACCCGAGGCTGATTCCGGGGGATTCTTTATGAACTCACTTGATCTCTTCAAAATGGACCGGACGTGTAAATTTACCTTACAAAAATATCTGAGAATCTCTGTGATATAATTAGGAAATTATGAGTGGTCGGCGAGTCGGGGGGAAGCCCTCCCCGGAATACAACATCGCACTGCTGGGGGACCTAGGAGTAGGGAAATCAGGTGAGATGTTTCACCTCGCTATAGGTGTCATACTGTTTTTTGGTACTTTTCTTCGACGTGTGGATTTTTGTTTACAATATATTTTCGTAAATGATGTAGAAATAATTGGCTTACCAGAAGTGGAACTTGTAAAAGCACAAGTGATCTGCATTAGCAACTGTTTGATAGGGTTTTCCTCCATTGCTATCAAAGAGATTGCGCTGTTTCCGTGAATTCTCATCAATGAAATTGCGCACAAACTTGCTATCGCGCCAGTAAATCAGATCTGTGAAATAGCTTTTCTCTTTTAAAAACCCCTACTATTAAGCAAAGCAAACATTTGGTAAAACGAATAATTTTAATGGTGAAACCTAAATTTTTGACTGAATTCTTCATGTTCGATAAAGATCTTGGCCTTGCAATGTTGTCCGTTTACGATTGTAATTGTTGCCTGATGTCTCGCGCAGGGATATCTTAAGCTGGTGCAACAAGAGAAGAAGAAAGGGTTGTTTTAGCAGCGTAGCAGCAATTAGCACATTGCTGGTACCAATTTACCACCTGTGCAATGTTCAGCTTGTCACTGTGGTCGGCCCAGGTTTAATGTTTGTTGTTGGTGGGGGAAGGAGGGGGGTGTTCTGTCAGAGTGAGGTTCTATCTCCGTACTTCATTCAATTTCCTGCTTTTTATGACAGTGTGAGGTCTAGAAGAATTGCATTCATAAACCTTGCATCTATTGGTGTTTAAGTTCCCCTTGACACTGCACACTGATTTTAGAGTAATCTGCCATTTGATCTAAGATAGGAAAAACTGCAATCTACAGGCTACTCTATGTCATTATTTGTAATCAATTCAAGTATTATGTACATTAGAATTTTTTTTTAGATTAGAGCAAGATAAAGAAATTTAAAACTTTATTTGCATGCATTCTCCGCACTTAACTAAGTAAAGCGATTTTTTTATCAGTAATGATTTTTCCGGGACTATGACTTACCCTGAAATTAAACTAGATACTGTAAATTCCTTATTTTACGCGAGTACCTAATTCTGCGCGAGAGCCAATTTTTTTTTTGTGTATAATTTCCTACAGATCAAAACTGTCTGAAAAATAAAAGCGAGATTTTAAAATCCGCGAGGGTTGCTTCTCGCGAATTTACGCGGATATTAATTCCCCGCGTTTAATTAGGAATCTACAGTACTAGTAAACCATAAAATGTAAATATATGGAACGCCTCAACTGCCTTATGTGAATAAACTTCATTATGTGATGGTACTTTAACATTACGTGATGGTACTTTAACATTATGTGATGGTACTTTAACATTACGTGATGATACTTTGACATTACGTGATGGTACTTTAACATTACGTGATGATACTTCAACATTACGTGATGGTACTTCAACATTACGTGATGGTACTTTAACATTACGTGATGATACTTCGACATTACGTGATGGTACTTTAACATTACGTGATGGTACTTTAACATTCTTCATTATATGATGCTACTTTACTATGCGGTGGTTCTAAAAATAGGGAAGCGTCGCATCGGGATCGAAATACATGTACGCCAAATGATGCCTGTAAAAACATTTTTAACACTGGGCTGATTCTCTGTTTCAGAAATTGATCAGATAGGACTAAGGTCCACTGAGACTAGTTTAGATCAACAAATACTTTTGTTTGATTAAGTGTTGTCTTACACTTTTAAAAGGGTCATTTTAAACTTTAAAGAATGGCTGCTTGGTGAGACCATTTGGGCTCCCCATCAGCGCATAAAAATCAGGGGGTACGAAAAGTCCCCCAGGGGATTTTTGGTCCAAAAATGTGAACCCAATCATTTGGCGCTTGGTCAGAGCGGACTGCTAAAAATTTTAATAGCACCTAAACAAAGACTTCTGTAATTTATCACGTAATGTCGAAGTATCATCACATAATGTTAAAGTACCATCACGTAATGTCGAAGTATCATCACATAATGTTGAAGTACCATCACGTAATGTTAAAGTATAATCATATAATGAAGTTTATTCACATAAGGCAGTTGAGGCGTTCCATATAAATACTTGATAAAGGAGTAATCATATGAGTTTAAACTAAGTTGGGGAAGTTTATGTTTTGTGGTTCATAAAAAAGCGTAGTGTTCCAACTCAGTCTATATATAATCTATATAATTCATTCCATAATGTTTAAACTATCCGCTATTTGTGAAGAAATTAAGGCCAATTGACTTTAAAATGACATAAAATTGTACAAAATAAAAAGCTAACGTCAAACGGATTGTTTCGTTTTTACGTAAGTCTTTGACGTAAGCAACATTTTTCATTTGATCTAAACAGAGGTTTTTATTCAGCCAATCAATAGCGTGTTACAACCAGAAAGAATTATTACGATTTAATATATAATTTTTTTTCGAAAAATAAAAAAAAATCATTTTTCATTAGCGTATAGAGGGTTCTGGTTATAATGACCTTTTCACATTTTATCTGCCTATTATAAAATATTTTTTCCGACTGGGAAATTCTTTTATGTTGCTGCTTGAAAGACCTCAAGAGATACTTGACAATGAATTAACCCTTGTTGAATTTTCATAAAATGAATAAAGTTTTGATTAATTAGCGAATAAATTAACGAACAAATATTAAATGAGACATTTTGTAGTGTTTTTTTTTCAGTACTAAATCAATTTTAAATATATGATTATCAACGATTATAGTAACACCTTTTTTTTTAAATATGTTTGCGATACACAAAGCTAGTGTCCCCCAAAATAGATTTTTTAAGTCCAGAGTTCATTCCTTAAGCTTTGTTTGTGTTATCTTAATAATATACATGTACAATAAAAGGAATTTTCCTGAATAATATATAATTTGTAAGTTATGCCAACTTTTTATACAAAAATATAAAGATCCTTCGCTTCATTAATACGTTATTTTTCTTTAAGCAATCATTTACTAGATATTCCAGAGGAGCAACTGCTATTTATGACGCAATATTTACAGAAAAACGTTGTTTACTTTTTTATTTTCATTATATTGTAACATTCAAAAAATACTTTGGAGCAATCCACGGTATATTACACACAATGAAAGCTTTAAGTGCGTCATAACATTGTTTAAGAATTGATATTTGGCAATGACTTATTATCGACCCAGAAATATCCGTTCTTAGTGGTTTCTACCATACGATGTCTTTAACACTGCAGCGCTTAATGATGTTTAATTAACAAGATGATTGTTTTTGCTAATGTTTATGATAACGTTATGGAAAATGAACGATTTATTTATTACAGGCGTCAAGAGCCCGTAAGAAGGCTTTATGTAACGTGAAAGCGAAAGTCAGACCTCTTAGCCCTAACAATACACAATTGATACCACTTCATTCAATTCTCATAACGGTGCTAAAGGATTTATGACGTTGTGCAATTTGTAGCAATGTACAAAGAACAGACGTTTTTTGGCACTTCCTTCCACTAAATATCATTTTCGATTAGCGCCTTGCTTTGTCTTCGTGCTTGATTTTCTTTTTACTACCCTTTTAGTTTCTGTTGTATTATGTTGTTTATTCATGCAATTTGCTTTTTTGGCGAGAACTCCGTGCTTTAGTGTATAAGAGAGAAAAAGATACTAGCATTTCTATTATGAATTTATACCATGACGATGTTGCACAACAACAGCTATTAAATTTTCTTAACTCTAGATCTATAGACATCAGTGCCTGAATATTAATACCAAGAGTTGAAAAATATTAAAAGTTCTCTGATAAAGAAGAAACACTACCTCGCAGCCTTGTATCTTTTAACAAAACAATTAAAAGGGGTGTTTTCCCTGCAATGTGTATTTCAGTGAGCGTGTGGCTTATGTAATCTTTCACGTGCTTCCACCATTACTGTCTGTTCTTTAGTCTTCAAAGATAAGTCTACGAGAGCTTTACGATCCCAAAGTAATAATTCCATATATACTCTCCTGTGATCTGAGCTCCAATGTACAACATTCCCCGTGCATGATATCCCCACCAGATTGAATAACTCGGGAAATCTTGATAACAAATCTTTTTTCTTAGACATATTACATCGGCTTAATTGCGTTAATGAAGAAGACCTTCATCCAACGTTGATATCAGGGGGCGAGATACTGAGAACGGATGACTTCCAAGTGCGATCTGGTTAGACTATTAGATTGATGGTTTATGTCGGTATAACTGTGGTATAGCAGTATATCAAATTAATTTCTCTGAGGTTTATAAGCTATATCTAGAAACAAAGAGGGAGGATTCTGTGATTTACGTTTACGACCTGACAAATTTATCCTTTTTTATGCGGTAATTTACAGAAAAAGTTAAAGTCTTGAATGTTAGCGCCCTTGACATAGGATACAGTATAGGTCAAGGTTGATAAGGTTTGAAGAAGGGTAACTACAATACCCTGATGTTGTTCGAATGTCTCTTAGCTGACATCACTACACTATTGAGTGGATATCAGAAATATTATGTGGCGATGGTGGTAGGTAACTTAAGGTCTTCTGGTCCAAAGTTAAACAATACGGTCGTTAATTCACGAAAAAAACCCCAACTGAATTGTCTTAAACCGTTGCATTGATTCTCGTTGAAACTATGAGAAGCACAAAATTTTTGTAGAAGATTGTGGTGGTAAAATAAACCAAAAGATGGATAGATAAATAAATCAATCAAGAAAAAATTGGGATCGGGTGCCAAACGCAAAAATCTCAATTCTTCTATCCAATCTTGTCTCTCAAGTTTTGGCCACTTAAATACGTCATTTAAGTCAATATTTTAGAATCTGCTTACAAATTTCATATTACAAAACAATGTTTTCAATACGTGTACTAGTATATAGTTGATCATCTGTCATATTTTCAACACCAGAATTCAGTTGATCATGTCATTTTTTTAATACCATACTTGCGACATACCTTCACATAAATAGAAAACCATCTCATAAAAATTGCAATAAAGTTCATAAAATATGACAAAACATAAAACTATTTGTAAGTAAAACAGTTCCTGTCAGTGTGTCTTGAATGTTTATGAATACAACCAGAAAGTGCCAAAAATAAACATACATTGTATTATTGAATATACGTAGTTGAAAATACATTTTTGAAACATGTTAGATATGTGAGGTTTTGAGTTTGCACTTCTTATCTTCAAACAAAGGCATTTTACGCGAATTATTTTTAACCTCAAAAAAGTGGCAGATATTCTCGTGTAAAATGTATTATGAATTGTTTGTTCAGAAAGTTGTTAATTGTATGTTAAGTAAAATTTTCAGCAATGAACGCAACCCTTTTATCGGCAACAAGACAACATTTCATTTTACAATATTTACATTTTCCAGTGTCTTTCCTGTGATAACACTACGTATCGATTTTGTACTATATAACCCATAACTTCAAATGACGCCAAATAGAGGCGCCAGCGGGGTTTGCTTATTTATATTTAAATATTTAATAGTACAATGGCTTAAAAATATGTAAATATAAGGAATAAAGAATCATTCTTTGAATATTATGAGGTGATAATTTCGGTCGGGGCGTGATCAAATCTATCATAAAGCCCTTCGGGCTTTATTGGATTTGATCACGCCCCGACCGAAATTATCACCTCATAATACTCAAAGAATGATTCTTTATTCCTTAAATAAAACACAATAATGAATTGACGCTTACAGCGAAGTGATTTTCATTCCCCGAGACTTTATTACATTGTACATGTTGTAAACTTGACGGATATAACGAATTACGCTTATAACGAAGTAAAATCGCCCGTCCCTGGGTCTTCGTTATAAGCGGGTTTTACTGCATATCTATATCTTTTATTTTGTTATCCATATACAGTGAGTGAAAGTACTTTAACAACTTATTATTATCCGATATGTTACAAAGATGAAATCGTTAGTACATATTATATCTCTGAACTATTTGGTCATATTTTGCTTTGGCTATTTTTCAACAGTTCTTTGTATTTTTCACTGAAGGAATTAAACAAGAATTTGTTTTTTAAATATACCCTGGAATTTATATAAGGCACCGTTATTCGATGGTTTTGTGTAAAAAACAAGTTTTTGCCTTCCATTATTTTTTTCCAGCAGATCACCATATCTAGTAATTTCTCCCCCAAACATCTTCCGATTATTCATCATTTTACCCAAATGTACAATTTCTACCAACCAACCCCCCCCCCCCAACAACAACAAAAAGCACCATATTTGCTGTAACCAAATTTACAAATTCTACATAAAAAAATATATTTGTTATAATAACGATAACTTTTATAATAAAATCCAGGATATAGGTTTAATGAAATCAAATTCTCTTGACAAGTGTATTTAATTTGTAGGTAAATAATTTCAGCATATGACCATATACATGTAATAAAAGAAAGTTCAATGTTCGCGAAATACAAAGCGTTATCAATTTTATGATCGAATATAAACGCAAAGGCAGAATGGCGTTTTGCAATAATAAAAAAAGTTACTACACAGAGAGTTTTCAGAGCACCGTCTGTGTTTCTATTCAGAATAAATTATTTTATGCTCGTAATTTTGTCTCCTCTGTGTTAACTTACTCAATAAAATCTCCAAGAAAACATTTTTGACTCGGGCAGTTGTAGATGGTTATCTTGAGATGCAATCTGACGAGCTGGGATGCGCCATTAGTGCGCGGCAACATTCTGTTGAATTTCCTGTTGAAGCAACATGGAATACAATACAATCAGGTTAATAAACGTCAAAATTATCGGTGCATCTCTTGTGTATTTTATGTACATGGATCTAAAAAATGTCTTATCTACGAAACTACTCCCGAAATTACCTTGAGAAAGGTACCCCGTCGCTAGCCTGAATTTTACAATGACGGTTCTTTCTGAACTTGAGCAACGTCTGATCTCTTAAGTTCTTAGCTTGATTATAAATCTATTCGTATTGTTCATTAAAATATTCAAGTCATTTTTCTCCATGTCTTATATTAATAATCAGGTTATTTTTGTTTGCAGCTCTGACAGTGAAATACATTACAAGAAGATTTATCATGGAATATGATCCTTGCATAGGTATGATTATAATGATTGTACTCAAACATCGCAGGTAGCATCTTCTTAGCTACATGTATATAACTACAATAATTACTGTTTCCTCTCTATGATCTTTCTACAGAAGACACATACACAAAACATGAGGATATCGACGGGCAGGAACTGTCGATTCACGTCATGGACACCAGTGACAAGGTGCGCCCAATTATCTATTGTGTGATGTAAAAGCTATTTCTATAGAAATGTGATTCATGTTTTTTGTCAGAATAACGTAATCACAATTAAGTCACGAAAATGTACAGCGCACTGAACGACCGCAAAAACGTACCGTATTCACTTTGATGTCGGAAGATTATTTTGCATCAAAAACTTTTTCCAAAATGAAATTAATGAACTCCTCGTGGGCTGTTACGATTTGTACCTAAATCTCCCACTGCAGCAGTAAAAAACAATAATTGAAATTTCTGTTCTCAAAGATCTATTTCTTGATTTCTGGAGCTAGTCAGGTGCACTTTTTTACTTGAATGGCAAGCTTTTAGTTATTTGAACTATTAAACGTCTTTGAGGAACTATTAACTGAGCATGCGCACTTGCAGGAGGACAGCGACCCCCAGCGGTATTTGCGCTGGGCCGACGCCTTCATGGTGGTGTATAGTATCACAAACCGAGAGAGTTTCCAGACTGTCCGGAAATACCTGGAGACCATTACCCAGTATATAAAGGCAGTCGGCAAAGAGCTCCCTGTCGCCATTGTTGGCAATAAAATTGACTTAGAAAGATACAGGTAGGGTTTGAAAAATATCAAATTCAAAAACTGAAAATATCGAACACATGGTAATCCGTTTTGTGTACAGACATCAAATTAAGATTAGAAAATTTTCAAACAATCGATTCATTCAGCTTCAAATATGTTTTGTTTACCAGTTTCAAATATGTTTTTACAGGCAAATCAGTAAAGAAGAGGGTGCAGCATTAGCGACAGAGTTTGAATGTCTGTTCTTTGAGACAACGGCAGCAGAGGAATTTGAATATGTGGAGGACATCTTTCACGGTCTTGTGCACGAGATTCAGCGAGAACGAGGCGAGAAACACATTCACTTTCAGCCTCTATTTATTACGGAGGAAAAGTTTCAGAGTGCTCAGAGAGGCGGACGGCCGAAGTCTCCCCGGTCTCCTGCGGACCGGAAGGACGACAAAACCGGAAGCAAGAAAAATAGTTCCAGTTTCAAATTATTTAACAAAAGCTTTAAAATCTTTAATTGATTGTTATTGTTTTAACTTTCTTTGATTAGTTTGGTATTTATTTATGAGGGAAATGGTATAAGCAAATACTTCAGAATGAAAATAGGTACATGAACATGTACACTATTTATATATTTTGTAACGATACCATTTCCAAGAGTACTTTTTGTATCAAAGATATTTTTGGTACCTTGGCACCTCTAAACATTTGCAACATATGTTCACACATGAAATTGTTACCCGTTTTTTTGTCACTGAGCTTGATATGTTTTTAAAATCATTTGACTAATGTTATTAGTTTTTTAAATCCTTGTCAAACTCCATAGGAGAGTATTTGATTAAATATTTGTCTAATTGTGCATGTTGATTTAATTTATTCATCAAACAGATATCATTTCAAAGTATTTACAAAGCTACATACAATATAATTTTGCATTCAGTGTTACATTGTTTTCTTTTTTTTTTTTGATTTACATCTTGAGAAATTGTGTATTGTCAATAATGACGATAGTAAATGTTCTAGTAAGAACATCTTTTAGTGCTTATTATAAGTACTAATGTCTTGGTTGTTTTTTTTACGCGCTCTCATCTTAACTACTTTGTAACCAGTACTTCTTCACGTCCCAAGGTTATTCATTAGTTTATTCCATTCTCTCATATAATCCTGGGGGTGCTCTTTTAGATGTGCCGCGTGTATAGATTTCTTCCAGGAGACCGACGTCACGTCCAGCTCTTTCTCTTTCCACTTTGTTATCTCTTTCGTGACGTAGGTGGCATCACACATAGGGTCGTTCTCAGAGAATAAGACCAGGGTAGGAACTTTCACCACACTCCCCCAGAAATGGTCCACCATTTGGTCGTATACGTCTGTCGTTTTTTTCTTTGTGAGCTTGAAGAATGAGTCCATTAGTACGTGTAACGGTTTTCTGAGGGGTCGTGGAACAGATAAGCTTTCGCAGATTCCAGTGACCATGTGGTCATAGCTTCCCGCTACTACACTGTCAAAGATCTGTCCCCGAATGTTCTCCCGAAAGAAGCCAAACTCGCTGCTTTGACTGTTAGAGATCATGGAACACGTCGTAAAATTGTAAGCACCAATGGAGAAGGCATGGACAATATATTTATCTTCCTTTGGATTGCGCTTGTTTTTCAGAAAAGCCAGGATCTCTTGCGATAGATTAACAGACACTGGTGGCCAAACAAAGGACGCCATCTTCCCCTTTATTGTCAAAACATCAAATCCAAGCTCATGGTAAAGCATGCAGTACTTGTCAACAGCCTTAGCATTTGGATATAACCATTCATAAAACAAAATAAGGTCACGTGGTTTTCTTTCCGGGTATTGGATCACAGACCGTAAAGTGAGCTGTTTGCTGAGACGATTTTTGTGAACTTGAACTTTCGATTTGGCTTTGGTGGTGCTCGAAAGGTGAACAAAGCCGGGAATCCGTGAAACACGTGACATCGCTCCTCTCAAAAGGAGAACCATTTTGGTGTGAAAGGTGTAAGTTCAGTTGTAATCAAATCAGGGTCCGTTGCACTAAGTTCTGATACACTGTATTAATACAACATACTTGTACATATTTCTGTAGAAATTCAAAAAAAGTAAATGCACATCTGTGAGACATCACAAATCTTAGCTTATACTACACGCCTACAAGACACAATAAATTATATTTCAAAGGAATATATAATGAAAATTTCAGGTATCTATTATCATAGGAATATGGAAAAGGTCATTCCCCTGCCTCCACTTGGCACCCAGGGTAGGAATGAAATATTTCTCATCCTTAAAGCACATCTGCAAGATATCGAAATGGGTTCCAAAACATAATTATATTGGCTCCTGTTTAAGAGATAAGAGAAGTTCTGGCAATGCATTATCTTACAGAAAGTCGTCATATTTGGCACCTAATAGGCGCGAAAGATAAAACCTTTTGGACACCACAAAACATCAATCTACGACTTATATATATATGAAAACACAAGGAATGTTTAAGGTGGTTCGACACACATGCAATGCATTATTTGATGGATCGATAAAGAATCATTTTTGAAAAATGATTACTGATACAAAAATGACACCGATATTGACTTCCAATTATTTTATGTGAATTTTTTTGGTCAATTTAAATAGAAACCAGAAATATTGTTTTAGATATGTTACCGGTATCAATTAATGCACACTACAATTATCTATAAATACATGAAAAAAAAAATATTTATGAAAATGAAAATCAATAACTGTAGATATTTTTAAACCTATGGATAAAAACTACAAATAAACTGTCACTCGCATATATATGCTATATAATCATATTTCAACAAGAAATTGAAATTGGAAAAACAAAAATCATATCAAGTTGAGTGTATGATCAAAATTTTGAAGAAAAATAATTCCAGGTTGTTAAGCTGTAATATGGTCTGTTCATTTACTAACTTTATAATGCATATCAATTATTCATGATAAACGGCAGTATTTCTGTGATTCAATCTTAAAATAATTCTGCTCGGGATCAGTTTTATTTCAATCGGGATCGGTTTTATTTGTCAATTTTTCTAAAATTTCGCATTTTTGGGGTTCATTTCTTTGTTAAAAATCATTATTATTGATAATTACTTTATGTGACTTTTTGCTATTGTTTGGATTTTATCCATAGATTAAAAAGATATAAAATAATAACAATTTTAATATTTAAAAAAAAAAAATTAATTTAAAAATTAACAACTTGACCAGACAATTTTTGGTATGTATCATTATTATATTACACATCAATTGACACCAAGTTTTACGCTCTAAAATACCCTGTTTATCGTCAAAACAATTTTTCTCATTTCACTGAAAAAATACAAAAAATCATATAAAATGTTTGAAAGCCGATATTGGTCTCTGTTTTGTGAAATCATATTTCAAAAAAGATTCTTTATCGATCCATCAAATAAAATGATGGCGTGTAGAGGAACTTTAAAGAAAAACAAAGGATAAGTGCATACCTAAATCTTTCTAAGAGTTTTAATTGGCGCACGTATCATGGTAGGATAAAATATAATACAATAATGTTTAACTTTTAATTATTGTACATTAAAGCAATTTTTTGCCAATAGGATTTTTTAATTTTTAAGAAAAGGAAAGACTTTGGATTACAGTGGAGTTGTCTTTCTTTCCTGGGGACATATGAGTCCGTCAATAATTTTAGACTTCAGATCAATTTCTGAACACTTCTACAAGTGTACGTCATTGTGCAGGTGTATCCAAATTAAGGTGTTTGCTATTTCAATACATATGCGTCAAGATATTTGTACATCTCTCAAAATCACAATAAATATCATTAACAAATACATACCGTAGTCATACCGAGTTATTATAGTAGTACAATTCACTATCTTAGCACCAGCCTAAGCACCATCTTCATAGGGCATGCGCAAAGTAAAGGTGGGTCATATGACATGCGTACTTCCTACTTTCTGTTTTGAACCATTACATTCAAACGAAGAGGTATTTTTGTTCTTAATTTGTTATATTAATGACAATATCCTATTATAGTAACAAAATTTGTTTGAGAATATAACCAAATACAAAACTCTTTTACTTTTCTTTGAAAATGAACCCAATCGTAGAATCCATACATTTATATCTCGGATTTTTGCTCAAATTTGAAAGGGAAAAATTTGGCGTCAACCTCATATTACCCTTTCTATTTACGATTTAGTCCTACCATATATTGGTAAGCACACCCCAGAATTTGCCAGAATTAAATTATAATCACTCTATAAACACTCTCAATTTTATGGGCCTGATATATGTCTATAGACTCTATTGGAGGGATATGTAATGTGCACTATTCAAGAACTGTCTATTGCAGATTATAATCAGTGTGTCGTAGTATTAGCAAAAAAATGGCCAATGCAAGTAAGTTTGTTGGTTTTATCAATTAACCTATATACCAGCACCATAGTTGCATACAGACATTTTTTTTTTGCATTACCACAAGCAGCATACATTGCTACAAGCGTTTCCTTAGTCCGAAATATCTGACGTTTTCCTGTCTTTTTTTTAACCATATATTTATATTTTTATTTCCCAGGAAAATGCCAAAACTGGCACCATTACGAATACTGGAAATTCGCAATCTTCAACTTAATGCGACATTCTCTGTTAAAACTCTTGGCTTAAATTTAAATTAGCTCTCGTTTTTCAGGCATGCAAAATATTAAACGCATTAAAAAGAGCCAGGACGTGAGATATTTCTGACTATCTTTCCTCTAAACACTAGCACCATACATATCTAACCTCCATAACACTAGCACCACTCATTTCTAACCTCCATAGCACTTGCACCATACATATCTTACCTCTATGACATAAGTTCCACATATTTAACCTCGATCTATAACACTCACCACACATATCTAACCTTTATAAAACTAGCAACACATATGTCTAAACTCTATAACACTTGCACAACAC
Organism: Magallana ariakensis; assembly: GCA_020458035.1. Classification (NCBI taxonomy): domain Eukaryota; kingdom Metazoa; phylum Mollusca; class Bivalvia; order Ostreida; family Ostreidae; genus Magallana; species Magallana ariakensis. Next base: position 6,652,849 of record CM035816.1, on the reverse strand, counting down.
CTATTTAATATCTAAAACACTATCGTCACACATATTTATTCTCTTTAACACCAACACCACACATATTTAACCTCTATAACACTAGCACCACACATACCCTAACTCATAATTACCACACATATTTAACCTCTATAACACTAGCACCACACATATCTTGCCACTTTAACACTAGGGCAAAACAATTATCTTATCTCTTAAACACGAGCACCACACATAATTAACCTCTACAACTCTAGCACCACACATACCCTAACTCAATGACATAATTACCACACATAATTTAACCTCAATAACACTAGCACCACACAGATCTTAACTCTTATACATTAGCAACACACATATTTAACCTCTATAGCACTAGCACCATGCATTTAACCTCTGTAACACTAATACCACATCGATCTTAACTCTATAACTTTAGCACCAAACATTTAACATCTATAACACTAGCACCACACATATCTTAACTATTACACTAGCACCACACATATTTAACCTTTATAACACTAGCACCACGCATTTAACCTCTATAACACTAATGCCACATCAATCTTAACTCTATAACTATAGCACCACATATTTAACATCTATAACACTAGCACCACACATATCTTAACTCTATAACTTTAGCACCACACATATTTACCCTCTATAACACTAGCACCACGCATTTAACCTCTATAACACTAATGCCACATAAATCTTATCTCTAAAACTTTAGCAGCACACATTTAACATCTATAACACTAGCATTACACATATCCTAACTCAATGACATAATTACCAGACATATTTAACCTCTATAACACTAGCACCACCCATTTAACCTCTATAACACTAATGCCACATAAATCTTAACTCTAAAATTTTAGCAGCACACATTTAACATCTATAACACTAGCACAACAGATATCCTAACTCAATGACATAATTACCACACATATCTAACCTCTATAACACTAGCACCACACATATCTTACCTCTTTAACACTAGGGTCAAACAATTTTCTTATCTCAAAAACACTAGCACCACACATATTAAACCTTTCTAGCACTAGCATCACACATTTAAACTCTATAACAATAATGCCACCCATATCTTAACTCTGTAACTTTAGCACCACACATTTAACATCTATAACACTAGCACCACACATATCTTAACTCTATTACATTAGCACCACACATATTTAACCTCTTCAGCACTAGCACCATGCATTTAACATCTATAACACTAGCACCACACATATCTTAACTCTATTACATTAGCACCACACATATTTAACCTCTTCAGCACTAGCACCATGCATTTAACATCTATAACACTAGCACCACACATATCTTAACTCTATTACATTAGCACCACACATATTTAACCTCTCTAGCACTAGCACCGCACATTTAACATCTATAACACTAGCACCACACATATCTTAACTCTATTACATTAGCACCACACATATTTAACCTCTCTAGCACTAGCACCACACATTTAACATCTATAACACTAGCACAACACATTTAACATCTATAACACTAGCACCACACATATCTTAACTCTATTACATTAGCACCACACACATTTAACCTCTCTAGCATTAGCACCATGCATTTAACATCTATAACACTAGCACCACACATATCTTAACTCTATTACATTAGCACCACACATATTTAACCTCTGTAGCACTAGCACCATGCATTTAACATCTATAACACTAGCACCACACATATCTTAACTCTATTACATTAGCACCACACATATTTAACCTCTGTAGCACTAGCACCATGCATTTAACATCTATAACACTAGCACCACACATATCTTAACTCTATTACATTAGCACCACACACATTTAACCTCTCTAGCATTAGCACCATGCATTTAACATCTATAACACTAGCACCACACATATCTTAACTCTATTACATTAGCACCACACATATTTAACCTCTTCAGCACTAGCACCATGCATTTAACATCTATAACACTAGCACCACACATATCTTAACTCTATTACATTAGCACCACACATATTTAACCTCTGTAGCACTAGCACCACATATTTAACATCTATAACACTAGCACCACACATATCTTAACTCTATTACATTAGCACCACACACATTTAACCTCTTCAGCACTAGCACCACACATTTAACCTCTATAACACTAATGCCACACATATTTAAACCAAGGATCAGCAGGTAATTTGGTAATTCAAAAATAAGTGTTGATGCATGTGTAAAAGAGGCATACATTGTCGTACTCAAAAAGTTCATACAAACAAAAGGGAGATTTATTTAAAACATATTTTTGTTCATATACATTTGTATTATGTGTGTTAATATTAAGTTGCTAAAAAATTATTGGCAGTAAAGATATTCAGATTTATGGTATGCATACACTAAAGTACTTGTATGTGATTATGTTTTTATTTGCATATTTATAGTTTTTATCTATTATTGTTTTTTTTAAAGCTAAACAACAAATTCTTCTATGTGCCGTGCAGTGTGATATCAATGATTTTTCATCCTCGGCATCAAAACGAAGTTGCAGATGTATGTTACTTCTTTACTTTTTATTTGTCTTATAGGTAATATGCTTCATTTCAAATATATTAAGAAAGTGTAAAAACTATTGTATTTATGAAAACATAACTGAAATTCAATTCACATTATATTATTTATTCCGATTTCGTAATTATTAGATTGTATAATATTTCAAAATTTATGGTATGTAATTTTCTTTGTCTAGGTCCTTAATGAGAACAAAGGAAAAGCGTTGCTGGCCATTGTTAATAGGAGAGAAATCCGCTGGATTTTGCTGGTAAAATGATTCTTACATATGAAGTGAATTTAATCTTTTTTCTGTTAGGCTATGACTGGATCTTGGCTGACTCAAATGCCAAAGCTATGGATACATTCCAGACAAAAGTTCGAAGAAAATTTATATGTCAGCTACATGTATTAAAGGGCATGCTTCAACAATCCAGACAATTTTTTCCAGGAATACAAGTATTTAATGTGATTAACTGTGTTTATTTATATATACATGTATGTATGTGTGTGTTTATTTAAGAAATAAACAGCAATTTAAAAAGTTCACCGGGATATGAAGTTGGTTGGTCACGTGATCAAATCATGTGAAGCCCAAAGGGCTTCTCAGTAGATTTGATCAAGTACCAACCAACTTCATATCCCGGTGAACTTTTTAACATTGCTGTTTAATACTTATATTTACGTTTGAGAGAGACAAATCGTTCAGAACTGTTAAAATTACCGAGATTTTATGTTTACAATAATCCAAGCGACAAGTGATAAGCGGGTGCGGTTATCATTGTGATGTCACGGAAACGTTCACACAGAATTGAAAGTTTTCGCTATTCTATAGGTTCATATAAGGAAGCATATTTGCAAATGTAAATATAAATACATGATGTTTGTTACTTTCTAAGGTTATTGATCAACAGAACAAATCTCTGTTGATTATTAATCCAATGGGAGAGAACAAAACAACATGCCAGCTAATATTTAAATTGTGGATGTAAGTAAGCATAAGATTTTATTTGAATTGTATAATGATGTGAATAACACATTTAAGATTTAAAAATGGAGGTGTCAAGTTAAAAATTGTTATCAGAATTAATTTTTTTTTAGTAATTACTTGACACATAAAAAACATGATGCCAAAGGGTGGAAAATTGATACCATCCACTACTCCAAGCAACAGGACAGTGTTTCTTGTGGAGTTTATTGCATGAAGGTAAAACATTGTTAATTTTAGAGCCAGATTTCAGATTGTAAATTCTTAGTCCCTACTCACTCCCCAACCTCCCCACCCCCCAAATAAAAACTAAGATTTATGCATCAAATAAAATTGTTCTATACTATAGTTTGCAGAAGCAGTTGTTTTGAAAAAATCATTACATCTTCCAAAGGACACTGTGCAGGAAATGAGATGCAACATTATGAAGACCATTATAAATAATCAAGGTACAGTGCATTGTTTAGTTATGAAAAGAAAACTGAAATGTTTAGAAAGTAGTCATATAACAGAATCATCAATTTAAAAGTAAAGCCTTAACACTGCATATGCTAGAGTTTAACCTGTATGTGTGCAGGTTGATTAAGATTGGAAGACACCTGTATCATTGGATCTTGATCATTGCTGAAATATCTCTTTTTTCCTACATCAAGGAGGAGCTGCAATTCATCTTTCAAATAAGTGAAAGGATTGAGGATTTATGAAATAAAATAGTTCTTGTTATTGACTTCACTGACAATGATGCAATGTTTAAAGTGCCAGGAAAGTTCAAACTTAAGAATTATGAATTTTTTCAACATTATCAATTAACACTTGTAGAGTAAAAAAAAATCTGACATGAAATTTTAAATGTAATGGAAATTATGTTTCAAAATAATTAATTACTCCTAGAAAGAAAATTGCATTACATGAGAGGTTTATATTTTGTAGATGAGGACACTAGCAATTTATGCAGATGTTGCTAGTGGCATGAACCCCCTAACAGCAAAGTGAAAAGAATCAAGTGGGTGAGTAAACGTTTCATTTATAAAAATTAAAATATTCAATTATTTCTTTCATTGGGAAAAAATATGTCATTTTACTGTCTGCATTCAAATTTTTTAAAGTTTGATGTCAAGAAGAAATCTGTATTATAAGAATGATTTACCAAAGCTTCTAATGGATTGATCGGCTAAAAACTTATGATTTTTCAATGAACAATTTTTCATTTTACATAAGAGATTATTTTATTTTAAATGATGTACATATCATTAAGGCTTATTTTTGAGAAAATTCTACTTATTAAGATCTACTGTAAACATTTTGCTTTATTTACAGGTTCAATGTGATGGATGTGCCATTTCTTGGCATCACGCTGTGTGTTTGATTATAAAACACTTTTGTTTTGTGTGATGTTTGCAAAATGTCTGAGTAGGTGATGTAAATGTTAATTTAAGATATGTGTATAATTTTTTCTATGATTATTCATATTTTCCTGTGCAAGTGTATAGTGGAATGCGGTAATGGGCCGCTCCACATGTAGATTACTTTTCGTCTATGTATATATTTATACACTGTATTTTCCTGTGCAAGTGTATAGTCAGATGTGGTAATGGGCCGCTCCACACGTAGATTACTTTTATTCTATGCATATATTTATATTTTCCTGTGTGAGTGTAAAGTCGGATGCGGTAATGGGCCGCTCCACATGTAGAGAGTACGATTGATGCCACAATCTCTCTTTGCATTTATTTAAGGAATGAATTTAATTTTGATGTATGTTATACGATATAACATAACTTGGGCCAGTTTACGCTTTATAAATCATTTTTTAACAGTCTAACGTTAGCAATTGGGGGGGGGGGGGGGGTAGCTAGCTCAATCAGATGGAAATCTGTTTGCTCATCAAATGTTTCTATGAAAAGAGGCATCAGAATATTAAAACCACACCAAAATACCATCATAAACCTAGATAGCTTAAAAGTAAAGCGCTCTGAAAAGAGAGATATGGGTGCAAATCCCATTCTGGGTTAAAATTTGGTGTTTTGGTAAATAAGGCGTTTATTTTTACTATGGTTTAAAATGTATTGATATTTTTTTTATTTATCCTTTACATACCTTGAAAAAGATTCAACTCCCCTCCTCCCATTTTGTGCTTCTTTTCGTAGAAATTCATTTTTTTCTGTCTTGAAGTTGTAACACAGTTATAGTTCAATAATTTGTGAGAATTTTAAAAAAAAATTTTTTGTAATTTGGAAAGATTGGAGCAGAATTTAATAAAAAAAAATAAATTAATTACATTTTATTTTAAATTTATATTATGCAAATGAAAAGAGATAAACTTAATCATATTCTATTTATTCACTCTGGTATAGTAATACACATGCATGCATGTGTACATGTAAGGTTTACATGTAAAAAAAAAAGTAGTGCCGGATAGTTGTTGTCAAGGGGGTGTGTCCCCATACCAAGGTATGTTATACAATATAATACATGTCCCTCCATCTGTATCAGCCAATCAAATGAGGCGTTACAACCAAAATTAAATTATTATGTTTTGAACTGTGAAAATATGATAATAAAAAATGGTAATTTGGTATTTGGTATTTCATTATTCAAAATAAATACTTAGTTTGTTTTGACAAAGGTAGAGTAAGCTTTTATCAATAATAGGAGGCAAAATAGTGAGAGACAAAAAGAAGATTATCATTCATACAAAATATTTCATCAAGACCCACTGTAATTCTGTGTTAAGGTGGTATGGGACATCTGTCGATATTAATGTGGATTAAAGTACATTATAATTTAAATATTTTCACCGATTTAGAATTTTTACATTTTATAATATTTAGCCAAAAAATACGTTTTAAAAATATTTGGAAAGGTAACAGTTTTGAAAACCTCAGCGGGAGTCGAACTAATGACTTACAGATTCGAATCTAACCCACTGCGCTACGCTGTTGGTGCTCTGTTTTGTGAAAGAATCTGTGTATAAAATAACACTTGATTTAATTGTTTATTTCGATAAACAGTACGTCACAATATGGAAGTGTCCCATACCACCTTAAAATTACTTGTTAATTACCCATGCAGTTAGACACTGAAAAAAGGTCAAACCTCATTATCTCGAACTTCATGCTATATTGGTGTTGGAGATACCCTTCAACTGCAACAAAACTTTTGCCTTAAATTATCTGTATACCTTAATAATGAAATGCAGGTCCACACTTCGATGAGGTAGAGCAAGACACTTGTTGCTTTATGATACAATACTGTAATATAAACACTGTAGAATTTGGAGAAAAAAAAGCTGAAATGAATTTATAAAAGCATTTGGTTGCCATATTAGTTTTGATCGCTCCTCAACTGCTACTGGCCAACAAAGATTTCCGATGGAGGCATTCAGGTTGCACAGATTTTTAAATGATAGAACTACACATTGTAGTAATATGTTAGTAAATTGAATAAAGGAAATTATAATCAATAAAACCTAAGAAGATGGTGTAACGAAGAATATTGACCCGGGTTAAAAAAATTTCCGACGTTAAATATTGACCCGGGGTCATTTTTCATCCCTGAAAATTGAGACCAAAAGTCGTTAAATTTATACCCGAGGTAATTTTTAAGAGCTAAAGAAAATACACTCCCTCGTGTCATTATGACCATGCCCATCGGGTATCTGCACATAACCAACAATATTATATGGGGTAACTACTATATATTTTCATTTAAACCCAACAGGGTTAATTTTCAAGGTGTCAAAGTCATCATATTTAGAGAAATCTTTTTCTTAAGCTCTTAAAAATGACCTCGGGTATAGATTTAACGACTTTTGGTTTCAGGGATGAAAAATGACCCCGGGTCAATATTTAACGTCGAAAAATCATGCACATAATCAACAATATTATACAGTTATGTGGGGTAATTAAGTTACTTGTACCATAGTTTACAATTATTCGTTATATCTTATTAAAGTTTTCGTGAGTGCACTTGCCTCTAAACAATACGGTACCAATGTGTTGGTCTGATATATGTACATTGTACTCCGTGAAAATGATTTTCTATCGCCGACAAACATTAATTATTCTCTGATCTTTTAAAAATTCATAACCGTTAGGAATAAATCGACTGTTCGATGTCATATTTTTATTTCATATTTATTCATTTTCCGACTTCTAGTATCGATACTTGCTTCAAAGAATTAAACTTACAAACACAATTTTATGTTTACGAACCCTCAGTTGTGCAATGCTCCTGTTGAAATTAGATTTAAATTGATGATGATATAGCTACTCTTTTTAAAATCCTATTTGATACTCTGTAACAAAAATATACATGTATGTTTTTTAAAAATTGCTGGATAAACATGTACATATATAAACTTAAAAAAAACAAACAATCAATAAGCAAAAAAAAAATTATTTGAGAAATGTATGTCGCGAAATCGTGTTTGATAGATGTCGAATCCGATTGGCCGCCGCTATTCTTTCTGTCCACAAAACAAGTTAGCTATTCAAACGCGTTCATATCACGTGATCGATTGACTTTCTATGAAACCTTTCTACAGGATATACCCCTATTTCATCTTACACGCGTTTCTTTACTTGTTTGCACACATGGAGGATAATATTAAAATAGAGTCATCCTGACAAAGCCATTGCCAATATTGTTTTGTCTCAAGCTACAAATGAGATTTATTCGACGAACTTAGTTTGAGTCAGTTATCCGTGTTGAGTTTTTGGCAATTTTGATCTGGAGGAATCTCTTGCTGTGAACAGTACAATAGACGTGTTAGAAAACAACATTCTTGATGTTGTTGTTACCTGAGATAGTGGGCGGAGTTAAGAAAAAAGTGTGGGATATGTATATATATACACGTACTTGAACGCTTTAGTTTTTAACATTTTAATTCTTTCAAACTGTCCAAAACATCATTTAATATTAAGAGTGAAAAAATGGTTTCCCATCATTATACTATATGTAAATAAAGCTAAAAGGTGATCTTTTGCTCCTGAATGAGACTGTCGAGTCAGGATAGCACTTTTTTTTTATAAGAATCGATTTGCATTCCCTCGTGGGACATATTTATAAGGTATCCAATGACAGATTAAGTATTTAAGGAATAAGGAATTATTCTTTGAGCATTATGAGATGATAATTTTGGTCGGGGCGTTGTCAAATCCAATAAAGCCCGAAGGGCCTTTATAATAGATTTGACAAGGCTCCGAATTTGAGAAAGTATTTCAAGATGTAGTGATCGAGCCACCTTAATTTTCAACTGAATTAAGGGCATGTTGGATGATTTTTATTTGTTTGTTAATTCGATAGCAATGGGAAGTGCTTGATTGACGCTGAAAAGGGTGTTACAGCGAAATACAGAATACCAGTAGAGTTTTCAATACTTTTCTAGATTGCTGAATAGAGTATAAGCAGCCACTTTAGGTCTAAATGTAGGTTATGTGATTACTCAAGTATGACACCAATAAAGTAAGCTATAACTACATGTAGTTGTAAACAACGGCTCTTTTAGATCTACTAGTATTAAATTGTATTTTTTTTTTTAATTTATCCAGCGTTATTGCTATAGTTTTAACAAATTAATATAAGCAGTTGCGGTACAAAAATATCATTTTATTTTGTGATGATCAAAATATTCCGCTTGTACCCGTAAGTAATTCAAGCTAGTTTGAAATTATAAAAAATGCTTGTTATCTCCATTTTTATCATATTAAGACGTAAAGACTCAAGCCAGTCGCGATTTCTATTAACCTCGTCCGACGAAAGAATTGAATGGCAGTGGACTGTATCATGTGTATGGTGCTAGTGTTATTAAGTTATAAGTGTTATTATATGTGTGGTGCTAGTGGTATTAAGGCTGTATATGTATGGTGCTAGTGGTATTTAGGCTGTATATGTATGGTGCTAGTGGTATTAAGGCTGTATATGTATGGTGCTAGTGGTATTTAGGCTGTATATGTATGGTGCTAGTGGTATTAAGGCTGTATATGCGTGGTGCTAGTGTTATAAAGGCTGAATATGTATGGTGTTAGTGTTATTAAGGTTGTAAATGGGTGGTGCTAGTGGTATTAAGGCTGTATATGTATGGTGCTAGTGTTATTAAGGCTGTATATGTATGGTGCTAGTGGTATTAAGGCTGTATATGCGTGGTGCTAGTGTTATAAAGGCTGAATATGTATGGTGTTAGTGTTATTAAGGTTGTAAATGGGTGGTGCTAGTGGTATTAAGGCTGTATATGTATGGTGCTAGTGTTATTAAGGCTGTATATGTATGGTGCTAGTGGTATTAAGGCTGTATATGCGTGGTGCTAGTGTTATAAAGGCTGAATATGTAGGGTGTTAGTGTTATTAAGGTTGTAAATGGGTGGTGCTAGTAGTATTAAGGCTGTATATGTATGGTGCTTGTGTTATTAAGGCTGTATGTGTGTGGTGTTAGTGGTATTAAGGCTGTATATGCGTGGTGCTAGTGTTATAAAGGCTGTATATGCGTGATGCTAGGGTTATTAAGGCTGTATATGCGTGGTGCTAGTGTTATAAAGGCTGTATGTGTATGATGCTGGTGTTATTAAGGCTGTATATTTATGGTGCTAGGGTTATTAAGGCTGTATATGTGTGGTGCTAGTGTTATTAAGGCTGTATATGTATGGTGCTAGAGGTATTAAGGCTGTATATGTATGTTGCTAGTGTTATTAAGGCTGTATATGTATGGTGCTGGTGGTATTAAGGCTGTTTATGCATGGTGCTAGTGGTATTAAGACTGAATATGTGTGGTGCTAGTGGTATTAAGGCTGTATATGTGTGGTGCTAGTGGTATTAAGGCTGTATATGCGTGGTGCTAGTGTTATGAAGGCTGTATATGTATGGTGCTAGTGATATTAAGGCTGTATGTGTATGATGCTAGTGGTATTAAGGCTGTATATGCGTGGTGCTAGTGTTATTAAGGCTGTATATGTATGGTGCTAGAGGTATTAAGGCTGTATATGTATGGTGCTAGTGTTATTAAGGCTGTATATGTATGGTGCTGGTGGTATTAAGGCTGTTTATGCATGGTGCTAGTGGTATTAAGACTGAATATGTGTGGTGCTAGTGGTATTAAGGCTGTATATGTGTGGTGCTAGTGGTATTAAGGCTGTATATGCGTGGTGCTAGTGTTATGAAGGCTGTATATGTATGGTGCTAGTGATATTAAGGCTGTATGTGTATGATGCTAGTGGTATTAAGGCTGTATATGCGTGGTGCTAGTGTTATTAAGGCTGTATATGTATGGTGCTAGAGGTATTAAGGCTGTATATGTATGGTGCTAGTGTTATTAAGGCTGTATATGTATGGTGCTAGTGTTATTAAGGCTGTATATGTATGGTGCTAGTGGTATTAAGGCTGGATATGCGTAGTGCTAGTGGTATTAAGATTGTATATGTATGGTGCTGGTGTTATTAAGGCTGTATATGTATGGTGCTAGTGTTATTAAGGCTGTATATGTATGGTGCTAGTGGTATTAAGGCTGTATATGCGTGGTGCTAGTGTTATTAAGGCTGTATGTGTATGGTGTTAGTGTTATTAAGGCTGTATATGTATGGTGCTAGTGGTATTAAGGTTGTATATGCGTGGTGCTAGTGTTATTAAGGCTGTATATGTATGGTGCTAGTGGTATTAAGGCTGTATATGCGTGGTGCTAGTGTTATTAAGGCTGTATGTGTATGGTGTTAGTGTTATTAAGGCTGTATATGTATGGTGCTAGTGGTATTAAGGCTGTATATTTATGGTGCTAGTGTTATTAAGGCTGTATGTGTATGATGCTAGTGTTATTAAGGCTGTATATGCGTGGTGCTAGGGTTATTAAGGCTGTATATGTGTGAGGCTAGTGTTATTAAGGCTGTATATGTATGGTGCTAGTGGTATTAAGACTGAATATGCGTGGTGCTAGTGGTATTAAGACTGAATATGTGTGGTGCTAGTGTTATTAAGGCTGTATATGTATGTTGCTAGAGGTATTAAGGCTGTATATGTATGGTGCTGGTGGTATTAAGGCTGTTTATGCATGGTGCTAGTGGTATTAAGACTGAATATGTGTGGTGCTAGTGGTATTAAGGCTGTATATGCGTGGTGCTAGTGTTATGAAGGCTGTATATGTATGGTGCTAGTGATATTAAGGCTGTATGTGTATGATGCTAGAGGTATTAAGGCTGTATATGTATGGTGCTAGTGTTATTAAGGCTGTATATTTATGGTGCTAGGGTTATTAAGGCTGTATATGTGTGGTGCTAGTGTTATTAAGGCTGTATATGTATGGTGCTAGTATTATTAAGGCTGTATATGTATGTTGCTAGTGTTATTAAGGCTGTATATGTATGGTGCTAGTGTTATTAAGGCTGTATGTGTATGGTGTTAGTGTTATTAAGGCTGTATATGTATGGTGCTAGTGGTATTAAGGCTGTATATTTATGGTGCTAGTGTTATTAAGGCTGTATGTGTATGATGCTAGTGTTATTAAGGCTGTATATGCGTGGTGCTAGGGTTATTAAGGCTGTATATGTGTGAGGCTAGTGTTATTAAGGCTGTATATGTATGGTGCTAGTGGTATTAAGGCTGTTTATGCATGGTGCTAGTGGTATTAAGACTGAATATGTGTGGTGCTAGTGTTATTAAGGCTGTATATGTATGTTGCTAGAGGTATTAAGGCTGTATATGTATGGTGCTGGTGGTATTAAGGCTGTTTATGCATGGTACTAGTGGTATTAAGACTGAATATGTGTGGTGCTAGTGGTATTAAGGCGGTATATGCGTGGTGCTAGTGTTATGAAGGCTGTATATGTATGGTGCTAGTGATATTAAGGCTGTATGTGTATGATGCTAGAGGTATTAAGGCTGTATATGTATGGTGCTAGTGTTATTAAGGCTGTATATTTATGGTGCTAGGGTTATTAAGGCTGTATATGTGTGGTGCTAATGTTATTAAGGCTGTATATGTATGGTGCTAGTGTTATTAAGGCTGTATATGTATGTTGCTAGTGTTATTAAGGCTGTATATGTATGGTGCTGGTGGTATTAAGGCTGTTTATGCATAGTGCTAGTGGTATTAAGACTGAATATGTGTGGTGCTAGTGGTATTAAGGCTGTATATGCGTGGTGCTAGTGTTATGAAGGCTGTATATGTATGGTGCTAGTGATATTAAGGCTGTATGTGTATGATGCTAGTGGTATTAAGGCTGTATATGCGTGGTGCTAGTGTTATTAAGGCTGTATATGTATGGTGCTAGAGGTATTAAGGCTGTATATGTATGGTGCTAGTGTTATTAAGGCTGTATATGTATGGTGCTAGTGGTATTAAGGCTGTATATTTATGGTGCTAGTGTTATTAAGGCTGTATGTGTATGATGCTAGTGTTATTAAGGCTGTATATGCGTGGTGCTAGGGTTATTAAGGCTGTATATGTGTGAGGCTAGTGTTATTAAGGCTGTATATGTATGGTGCTAGTGGTATTAAGACTGAATATGCGTGGTGCTAGTGGTATTAAGACTGAATATGTGTGGTGCTAGTGTTATTAAGGCTGTATATGTATGTTGCTAGAGGTATTAAGGCTGTATATGTATGGTGCTGGTGGTATTAAGGCTGTTTATGCATGGTGCTAGTGGTATTAAGACTGAATATGTGTGGTGCTAGTGGTATTAAGGCTGTATATGCGTGGTGCTAGTGTTATGAAGGCTGTATATGTATGGTGCTAGTGATATTAAGGCTGTATGTGTATGATGCTAGAGGTATTAAGGCTGTATATGTATGGTGCTAGTGTTATTAAGGCTGTATATTTATGGTGCTAGGGTTATTAAGGCTGTATATGTGTGGTGCTAGTGTTATTAAGGCTGTATATGTATGGTGCTAGTATTATTAAGGCTGTATATGTATGTTGCTAGTGTTATTAAGGCTGTATATGTATGGTGCTAGTGTTATTAAGGCTGTATGTGTATGGTGTTAGTGTTATTAAGGCTGTATATGTATGGTGCTAGTGGTATTAAGGCTGTATATTTATGGTGCTAGTGTTATTAAGGCTGTATGTGTATGATGCTAGTGTTATTAAGGCTGTATATGCGTGGTGCTAGGGTTATTAAGGCTGTATATGTGTGAGGCTAGTGTTATTAAGGCTGTATATGTATGGTGCTAGTGGTATTAAGGCTGTTTATGCATGGTGCTAGTGGTATTAAGACTGAATATGTGTGGTGCTAGTGTTATTAAGGCTGTATATGTATGTTGCTAGAGGTATTAAGGCTGTATATGTATGGTGCTGGTGGTATTAAGGCTGTTTATGCATGGTACTAGTGGTATTAAGACTGAATATGTGTGGTGCTAGTGGTATTAAGGCGGTATATGCGTGGTGCTAGTGTTATGAAGGCTGTATATGTATGGTGCTAGTGATATTAAGGCTGTATGTGTATGATGCTAGAGGTATTAAGGCTGTATATGTATGGTGCTAGTGTTATTAAGGCTGTATATTTATGGTGCTAGGGTTATTAAGGCTGTATATGTGTGGTGCTAATGTTATTAAGGCTGTATATGTATGGTGCTAGTGTTATTAAGGCTGTATATGTATGTTGCTAGTGTTATTAAGGCTGTATATGTATGGTGCTGGTGGTATTAAGGCTGTTTATGCATAGTGCTAGTGGTATTAAGACTGAATATGTGTGGTGCTAGTGGTATTAAGGCTGTATATGCGTGGTGCTAGTGTTATGAAGGCTGTATATGTATGGTGCTAGTGATATTAAGGCTGTATGTGTATGATGCTAGTGGTATTAAGGCTGTATATGCGTGGTGCTAGTGTTATTAAGGCTGTATATGTATGGTGCTAGAGGTATTAAGGCTGTATATGTATGGTGCTAGTGTTATTAAGGCTGTATATGTATGGTGCTAGTGTTATTAAGGCTGTATATGGTGCTAGTGGTATTAAGGCTGGAAATGCGTAGTGCTAGTGGTATTAAGATTGTATATGTATGGTGCTGGTGTTATTAAGGCTGTATATGTATGGTGCTAGTGTTATTAAGGCTGTATATGTATGGTGCTAGTGGTATTAAGGCTGTATATGTATGGTGCTAGTGTTATTAAGGCTGTATATGTATGGTGCTAGTGCTATTAAGGCTGTATATGCGTGGTGCTAGTGCTATTAAGGCTGTATATGCGTGGTGCTAGTGTTATTAAGGCTGTATGTGTATGGTGCTAGTGATATAAAGGCTGTATATGTGTGGTGCTAGTGGTATTAAGGCTGAATATGTGTGGTGCTAGTGGTATTAAGGCTGTATGTGTGTGGTGTTAGTGTTATTAAGGCTGTATATGAGTGGTGCTAGTGTTATAAAGGCTGAATATGTATGGTGTTAGTGTTATTAAGGCTGTATATGCGTGATGCTAGTGGTATTAAGGTTGTATATGTGTGGTGCTGGTGTTATTAAGGCTGTATATGTATGGTGCTAGTGGTATTAAGGCTGTATATGTATGGTGCTAGTGTTATTAAGGCTGTATACGTATGGTGCTAGTGCTGTTAAGGCTGTATATGCATGGTGCTAGTGCTATTAAGGCTGTATGTGTATGGTGTTAGTGTTATTAAGGCTGTATATTTATGGTGCTAGTGGTATTAAGGCTGTATATGTATGGTGCTAGTGGTATTAAGGCTGTATGTGTGTGGTGCTAGTGCTATTAAGGCTGTATATGAGTGGTGCTAGTGTTATTAAGGCTGAATATGTATGGTGTTAGTGTTATTAGGGCTGTATATGTATGGTGCTAGTGGTATTAAGATTGTATGTGTATGGTGCTGGTGTTATTAAGGCTGTATACGTATGGTGCTAGTGGTATTAAGGCTGTATATGTATGGTGCTAGTGTTATTAAGGCTGTATATGTATGGTGCTAGAGGTATTAAGGCTGTATATGGGTGGTGCTAGTGCTATTAAGGCTGTATGTGTATGGTGCTAGTGGTATTAAGGTTGTATATGTGTGGTGCTAGTGTTACTAAGACTGTATGTGTATGGTGCTAGTGTTATTAAGGCTGTATATTTATGGTGCTAGGGTTATTAAGGCTGTATATGTGTGGTGCTAGTGTTATTAAGGCTGTATATGTGTGATGCTAGTGTTATTATGGATGTAGGTGTGTGGTGCTAGTGTTATTAAGGCTGTATATGTGTGGTGCTTGTGGTATTAAGGCTGTATATGTGTGGTGCTAGTGGTATAACGGATGTACATGTGTGGTGCTAGTGGTATTAAGGCTGTATATGAGTGGTGCTAGTGTTATTAAGGCTGTATATGTGTGTTGCTTGTGTTATGAAGGCTGTATATGAAAGGTGTTAGTGTTATTAAGGCTGTATATTTATGGTGCTAGGGTTATTAAGTCTGTATATGCGTGGTGCTAGTGTTATTAAGGCTTTATATGAGTGGTGCTATTGTTATTAAGGCTGTATATGTATGGTGTATGGTGCTAGTGGTATTAAGGCTGTATATGGGTGGTGCTAGTGTAATTAAGGCTATTTGTGTGGTGCTAGTGTTATTAAGGCTGTTTGTGTGGTGCTATTGTTATTAAGGCTGTATGTGTATGGCGCTAGTGGTATTAAGGCTGTATATTTGGGTGCTAGTGTTAATAAGGCTGTATATGGGTGGTGCTAGTGTTTTTAGGGCTGTATGGTGGTGCTAGTTGTATTAAGCTCTTTAATTTTCTGATTTTTGCATTGCTTTGCTCAACAATTTGAGTATTTGTACCCCTCAATTTTGGGTAGCTGCGAGCCTCATATCCTGCTGCACATTCTGAAAAAAAGAATAAAATTTGTATGTCAAATATTTCTTTCTTCCACACACTTCTTAATTACCCCAAGTACTTTTTTTATACAAATGAAAGGAAAAGTGAACAAGCTCACATACCCGGCACGCTCCCCAATTACTTGACACTGACTGAAGGACGTCTGATTGACTGATGGACCAGTCAAAAACGTTATACCCCTCACAACTTATGGAAAACATTTTTTTCTCTCGTAAATACAGGTATTCATAACTGTATTACATTTTCATAATATCCACACTTATTTTTTGTTGTTAACTTTGTCAAGCTTAATTACAATGAAATAAATAAATTGCACATACTTTTGTGATTTGGCCAATGCAGACTGTCAATCAGGAATTGTGTTTCTTTGAAATATGCTGGATCCCGATTCAAGGCATATTGAAAAATGTATGCATTGTCATAAATGACAATTTCAGGAGGTTCTGAAATTAAATAAATCTACAAACTGATATATGAAAATTCAAATATATTTGATAAGTTAATACATAAAATTTTTATCCATTTGTTTTATTCATCATACTGTGAATTAAATCACTGCTTGTGGCAGACCATTGTTCATGGATTTCAATGGTAACATGAACCCGTAAAGATTTGGCTGTCCACAAACACTGACCTTCACCCCGTGAGACGTCAAGCTCGAGGGATGATTATGATATATAGCGACCTCGGGCTAATATAGGATGCGATATAAAAATTGCCATGTAATAATTTATCAATATTTCATTCATAGTATATGAATTATTTTACCTGTTTACCTAGGTTACAAATCATTTTTTTCTGCTTGCAACATTTCCCGGTGAAACCGACATGTCAAACTGAAATATACAGGTACACCAATCCCTTCCTTTTCAATAAAATATACGCTTTAATTATAAATACATATCAGTAGTGAATTTGTGGCATTAATACACGGATGCATCCATTCCTCTGTCTGGTAAGGTTAGCGTTTAAAGAAAATGAAAGCAGAAGGTAAACAGAACTTTGCGCATGCGCAATGAAGATGGTGCTAAGGCTGGTGCTAAAATAGTAAATTACACTACTATAATACCTCGAGGTATTATAGTAGTGTAATTTACTATTTTAGCACCAGCCTTAGCACCATCTTCATTGCGCATGCGCAAAGTTCTGTTTACCTTCTGCTTTCATTTTCTTTAAACGCTAACCTTACCAGACAGAGGAATGGATGCATCCGTGTATTAATGCCACAAATTCACTACTGATATGTATTTATAATTAAAGCGTATATTTTATTGAAAAGGAAGGGATTGGTGTACCTGTATATTTCAGTTTGACATGTCGGTTTCACCGGGAAATGTTGCAAGCAGAAAAAAATGATTTGTAACCTAGGTAAACAGGTAAAATAATTCATATACTATGAATGAAATATTGATAAATTATTACATGGCAATTTTTATATCGCATCCTATATTAGCCCGAGGTCGCTATATATCATAATCATCCCTCGAGCTTGACGTCTCACGGGGTGAAGGTCAGTGTTTGTGGACAGCCAAATCTTTACGGGTTCATGTTACCATTGAAATCCATGAACAATGGTCTGCCACAAGCAGTGATTTAATTCACAGTATGATGAATAAAACAAATGGATAAAAATTTTATGTATTAACTTATCAAATATATTTGAATTTTCATATATCAGTTTGTAGATTTATTTAATTTCAGAACCTCCTGAAATTGTCATTTATGACAATGCATACATTTTTCAATATGCCTTGAATCGGGATCCAGCATATTTCAAAGAAACACAATTCCTGATTGACAGTCTGCATTGGCCAAATCACAAAAGTATGTGCAATTTATTTATTTCATTGTAATTAAGCTTGACAAAGTTAACAACAAAAAATAAGTGTGGATATTATGAAAATGTAATACAGTTATGAATACCTGTATTTACGAGAGAAAAAAATGTTTTCCATAAGTTGTGAGGGGTATAACGTTTTTGACTGGTCCATCAGTCAATCAGACGTCCTTCAGTCAGTGTCAAGTAATTGGGGAGCGTGCCGGGTATGTGAGCTTGTTCACTTTTCCTTTCATTTGTATAAAAAAAGTACTTGGGGTAATTAAGAAGTGTGTGGAAGAAAGAAATATTTGACATACAAATTTTATTCTTTTTTTCAGAATGTGCAGCAGGATATGAGGCTCGCAGCTACCCAAAATTGAGGGGTACAAATACTCAAATTGTTGAGCAAAGCAATGCAAAAATCAGAAAATTAAAGAGCTTAATACAACTAGCACCACCATACAGCCCTAAAAACACTAGCACCACCCATATACAGCCTTATTAACACTAGCACCCAAATATACAGCCTTAATACCACTAGCGCCATACACATACAGCCTTAATAACAATAGCACCACACAAACAGCCTTAATAACACTAGCACCACACAAATAGCCTTAATTACACTAGCACCACCCATATACAGCCTTAATACCACTAGCACCATACACCATACATATACAGCCTTAATAACAATAGCACCACTCATATAAAGCCTTAATAACACTAGCACCACGCATATACAGACTTAATAACCCTAGCACCATAAATATACAGCCTTAATAACACTAACACCTTTCATATACAGCCTTCATAACACAAGCAACACACATATACAGCCTTAATAACACTAGCACCACTCATATACAGCCTTAATACCACTAGCACCACACATGTACATCCGTTATACCACTAGCACCACACATATACAGCCTTAATACCACAAGCACCACACATATACAGCCTTAATAACACTAGCACCACACACCTACATCCATAATAACACTAGCATCACACATATACAGCCTTAATAACACTAGCACCACACATATACAGCCTTAATAACCCTAGCACCATAAATATACAGCCTTAATAACACTAGCACCATACACATACAGTCTTAGTAACACTAGCACCACACATATACAACCTTAATACCACTAGCACCATACACATACAGCCTTAATAGCACTAGCACCACCCATATACAGCCTTAATACCTCTAGCACCATACATATACAGCCTTAATAACACTAGCACCATACATATACAGCCTTAATACCACTAGCACCATACGTATACAGCCTTAATAACACCAGCACCATACACATACAATCTTAATACCACTAGCACCATACATATACAGCCCTAATAACACTAACACCATACATATTCAGCCTTAATAACACTAGCACCACTCATATACAGCCTTAATAGCACTAGCACCACACACATACAGCCTTAATACCACTAGCACCATACATATACAGCCTTAATACCACTAGCACCATAAATATACAGCCTTAATAACACTAACACCATACACATACAGCCTTAATAGCACTAGCACCATGCATATACAGCCTTAACAGCACTAGCACCATACGTATACAGCCTTAATAACACTAGCACCATACATATACAGCCTTAATACCACTAGCACCATACATATACAGCCTTAATAACACCAGCACCACACATATACAACCTTAATACCACTAGCATCACGCATATACAGCCTTAATAACACTAACACCATACATATTCAGCCTTTATAACACTAGCACCACTCATATACAGCCTTAATAACACTAACACCACACACATACAGCCTTAATACCACTAGCACCACACATATTCAGCCTTAATACCACTAGCACCACACATATACAGCCTTTATATCACTAGCACCATACACATACAGCCTTAATAACACTAGCACCACGCATATACAGCCTTAATAGCACTAGCACCACGCATATACAGCCTTAATAGCACTAGCACCATACATATACAGCCTTAATAACACTAGCACCATACATATACAGCCTTAATACCACTAGCACCATACATATACAGCCTTAATAACACTAGCACCATACATATACAGCCTTAATAACACCAGCACCATACATATACAATCTTAATACCACTAGCACTACGCATTTCCAGCCTTAATACCACTAGCACCATATACAGCCTTAATAACACTAGCACCATACATATACAGCCTTAATAACACTAGCACCATACATATACAGCCTTAATACCTCTAGCACCATACATATACAGCCTTAATAACACTAGCACCACGCATATACAGCCTTAATACCACTAGCATCATACACATACAGCCTTAATATCACTAGCACCATACATATACAGCCTTCATAACACTAGCACCACGCATATACAGCCTTAATACCACTAGCACCACACATATTCAGTCTTAATACCACTAGCACTATGCATAAACAGCCTTAATACCACCAGCACCATACATATACAGCCTTAATAACACTAGCAACATACATATACAGCCTTAATAACACTAGCACCATACATATACAGCCTTAATAACATTAGCACCACACATATACAGCCTTAATAACCCTAGCACCATAAATATACAGCCTTAATAACACTAGCACCATACATATACAGCCTTAATACCTCTAGCATCATACACATACAGCCTTAATATCACTAGCACCATACATATACAGCCTTCATAACACTAGCACCACGCATATACCGCCTTAATACCACTAGCACCACACATATTCAGTCTTAATACCACTAGTACCATGCATAAACAGCCTTAATACCACCAGCACCATACATATACAGCCTTAATACCTCTAGCAACATACATATACAGCCTTAATAACACTAGCACCACACATATTCAGTCTTAATACCACTAGCACCATGCATAAACAGCCTTAATACCACTAGCACCATACATATACAGCCTTAATAACACTAGCCTCACACATATACAGCCTTAATAACCCTAGCACCACGCATATACAGCCTTAATAACACTAGCATCATACACATACAGCCTTAATAACACTAGCACCATAAATATACAGCCTTAATACCACTAGCACCATACATATACAGCCTTAATAACACTAACACCATACACATACAGCCTTAATAACACTAGCACCATACATATACAGCCTTAATAACACTAGCAACATACATATACAGCCTTAATAATACTAGCACCATACATATACAGCCTTAATAACACTAGCACCACACATATACAGCCTTAATAACCCTAGCACCATAAATATACAGCCTTAATAACACTAGCACCATACATATACAGCCTTAATACCTCTAGCATCATACACATACAGCCTTAATATCACTAGCACCATACATATACAGCCTTCATAACACTAGCACCACGCATATACAGCCTTAATACCACTAGCACCACACATATTCAGTCTTAATACCACTAGCACCATGCATAAACAGCCTTAATACCACCAGCACCATACATATACAGCCTTAATACCTCTAGCAACATACATATACAGCCTTAATAACACTAGCACCACACATATTCAGTCTTAATACCACTAGCACCACGCATATTCAGTCTTAATACCACTAGCACCATACATATACAGCCTTAATAACACTAGCCTCACACATATACAGCCTTAATAACCCTAGCACCACGCATATACAGCCTTAATAACACTAGCATCATACACATACAGCCTTAATAACACTAGCACCATAAATATACAGCCTTAATACCACTAGCACCATACATATACAGCCTTAATAACACTAGCACCATACATATACAGCCTTAATACCTCTAGCACCATACATATACAGCCTTAATAACACTAGCACCACGCATATACAGCCTTAATACCACTAGCATCATACACATACAGCCTTAATATCACTAGCACCATACATATACAGCCTTCATAACACTAGCACCACGCATATACAGCCTTAATACCACTAGCACCACACATATTCAGTCTTAATACCACTAGCACTATGCATAAACAGCCTTAATACCACCAGCACCATACATATACAGCCTTAATAACACTAGCAACATACATATACAGCCTTAATAACACTAGCACCATACATATACAGCCTTAATAACATTAGCACCACACATATACAGCCTTAATAACCCTAGCACCATAAATATACAGCCTTAATAACACTAGCACCATACATATACAGCCTTAATACCTCTAGCATCATACACATACAGCCTTAATATCACTAGCACCATACATATACAGCCTTCATAACACTAGCACCACGCATATACCGCCTTAATACCACTAGCACCACACATATTCAGTCTTAATACCACTAGTACCATGCATAAACAGCCTTAATACCACCAGCACCATACATATACAGCCTTAATACCTCTAGCAACATACATATACAGCCTTAATAACACTAGCACCACACATATTCAGTCTTAATACCACTAGCACCATGCATAAACAGCCTTAATACCACTAGCACCATACATATACAGCCTTAATAACACTAGCCTCACACATATACAGCCTTAATAACCCTAGCACCACGCATATACAGCCTTAATAACACTAGCATCATACACATACAGCCTTAATAACACTAGCACCATAAATATACAGCCTTAATACCACTAGCACCATACATATACAGCCTTAATAACACTAACACCATACACATACAGCCTTAATAACACTAGCACCATACATATACAGCCTTAATAACTGCAAAAAAACGACGGCATCCTAACATCCAGACATGTCTTAAACTTATTAGAACCCGACACTCTTAATGAAGCATTTGGTCAATTGCTTATATGTCATAGCTAGTTAAGAGTGTTTCGGCGGTATTAATAGCACATGTCATTTCAAAATTGTAATAAGGCCCGCCTCGTCAGGAGTTCACCTTTATTTATAAATCAGTTAATCTCTTTGAACTTCATTTGGTTTTAATTTGGATCTAATGATTAGATCACCTATATTTTTGTGTTTACTGTATGCAACCATAGGAGGTGTTGTGAATAATTTTTTGCATACTTCGTCATGTTGTATGTTATCCCAGTATTTCATAAGCCGTTTCCTTAGCCCTTTTATACATGGGTTAAATTTGGTCACCAAAACGTTAGGTACCGCCTTTTTATTGTTTTTCTTCTTTTGTTTATTGAGAAGATCCATTCTATTTGCAGAAAGAGTTTCTTGCATAATAGGTTCAATTTCTGATTGTTTGTAACCTCTTTTTTCGAGATGAGTTTTGAAATCTTTGAAGATATTTAGTAATACAGCTTGATCACTAGTATTTCTCAGATGTCTGGTACATTCTCCTTTAATTAGGCCCTTGAAAACTGATGAGCTATGAGCACTCTGTCTGTGCAGGTATTGGAAGCTGTTAGTTGGTTTGATATATGAGCGAATGTCTAATCGCTGGCTATCTGAGAATCTTGTTCCTTTGTATATGGTCGTGTCTAAGAAATTGACACTGGTGTGAGATAATTCATAAGTAAATCTCAGATATTTATGACAAGAGTTCCCTATGTCAAAAAATTCTTTAATTTCATCCGGGCTTCCATTAAATAGAATAAAGCCGTCATCTCTATATCTGCCGTGATAGATAAGTTTGTCGGCATGTTGAAATTTAGATATTACATCATCAGTGATGTCTTTCATACGTATATCTGTAATTTCTGGTGACGGGCGTGCCCCCATCGCCGCGCCTATAATTTGTTTGTAATATTTTCCGTTAAACACGAAAAAATTATTTTCAAGTATGCATCTGAGAAAAAAGATTAGATCAGAACTGTAAGGGTCGAGGTAATTCAAGACTAGAATTGTCTGCTAAATATGCTTTCTCGACCGAATGAAGTAATTCATCAAATTCCATGTTGCTGTACATGCTGGTCACGTCATAAGTAACCAAAATGACATTTTCAGGTACAATCAGAGATTCGATTTTTAGCATAAAATCAGACGTGTCTTTGATGTAAGAATTCTGTTTCTGAACAATGGGCACAAGGAAATGATCACAGTAGTGACCTATATTTTCCGTTGGTGTGCCGCATTGAGAGATAATTGGCCGACCAGGTGGAATTTTTCGGAGGCTGCATTGGCCTTTTAAAAGTGCATCAAGCACTTGTTTGTTTATTTTATGTATTTTAGGGAGCAAATACAGATTCCCACATTTCAAATTGACATTTTTATTTGTGCTTAAAAAACGATAGGTTTCCTTGTCTAAAGTTTTGTTTTGATACATCTCAAAAACTTTAGATTGAGTGCTCTGATGTAGAGCTTCTAAATCAGGTTTTTCTATCTGGACATAATAGGCAGAGTCGAGTTGTCTCATACCTTCTGAGATATATTGATCTCTGTCCATTACAACAATTGTGTTGCTTTTGTCCGCCTTTTTAATTAAAATCCCAAGATTATTTGTTAATGAGACAAATGTATCCCTCTCACGTTTAGTGAGATTGTCTTCAAAACGTTTAATTGGCATTGATGTTAATTCGAGTTTGGTCTTATCGATATACTTTTCTAATGCATCACATGCGCGCTCTGGTTTGTAACCTGAGCGTTGTCTAAAAGGATGCAATGAATTGTCATCGGAATTGCTGAACATATATTTGCATCTTAATTTTCGTGCAAATTCGTCAAAATCTCTTAGTACAATGTTTTTGGCATTGTACGACTTAGGACTTGGTATAAATTTTAGTCCTTTACTTAAAAGAGATTGTTCAGCACATGTCAGACAATGTTTTGACAGGTTTAAAACTTGCAATTCAGTTTTCTTTAAATTCAATAGCTGCAAGTTACGAGCAGAGATAGATCGTACTCGTAAAAGAGCATTCTTTGGCTGCAAGTTACGAGCAGAGATAGATCGTACTCGTAAAAGAGCCTTTTTAGATTTCTGTTCTCTTTTAAAACGTCTACCCATTTTGATTGTCACATGGATAGAAGGTAAATGAATGAAAGAAGTTAACATCAACGCCAACTTGTATGTAGCGCGAGTGCAAGCTTAGACACGCCTGCAGTGGTTTAAAACAAAGATGATTGGTTGAGCAAATACACAGTTTTAATCATGTAAGAAAACAGTGTAGAAAGCCAGTATCATAAAATAATAACGTAAAAATGTGTTCAATCAACAGTCCATCAAAACAAATGTATATTTTGATTTACAGATTCGGAAATCGTAATATTTCTTTGATGAAATAATTAAAAAGGACACCGGTCCCTATTTCAATAAGGTTTATAACTTTTCCGCCTCATTCCACGAAATATTCCTTGTCCCCTTGGGCGCCTATAAGTGGTAGGCTCTAGTCTGGGGTGTGTCTCGAGTAGAGGATGACTGTCTATTATGGAGGTTGTCCCGAAAAGCTTCCAAGGCCTTGGTGTGTTCTTCCTGCGCTTTTTTTAATTAGTTTATCTAATTCTCTTTTAGTTTCAGCACTGACTTTTGTTTTGGATCCAAGTTTTTGAAATGTTCTGCTCCTAACATTGTTTATTTCTTTATTTTTCTTCTCAATACAGCTCTCAAAATAATCCGTCAGGTTTTTCAGTGTTTTCTGTCGTTCAGTTTTTTGAGTATCCTTCCAGAATTTAATAAATTCATCGTTGTCCTCTGGATTAGGTAGGTTAACATGACACTGAAATTTTAGTGAGAGCCAGCTTGGATAGATATTAGTTCTCAAAGCATATTTCAAACTTTCCTTCCTTTGGCTAGTTCTTGTCGATCGTCCATTAATTTGTGGATAGTTCCAATAGACGGCTCAATTTCATCCTGTAGTTGTAAGTCAGTTTCAGCACCATCTTCATTAAGTTTGATAGTTAAATCCAACTCGTCATTCTCTTGCAGATAGACTGCTTCTTGATTGCAGGGAATGATTTCATCTTCCATTTTCGTAGTCTTGTCTTCAAGTTTCTTTAATGATGGTTTGTTGAATCTTTGTAGCATATTTGCTTATGGTGGACTCTCGTTATTATATTGGCTTTATATCTCTGTCAACACCCACCTCTTTTGAGGAAATTTTTGGTTTTAACGGGAATCACACCTAGTGACTCACAATGGAAAGGTCTTTGATGACAGAGATTTCCTGTGCAATTTTATGGGAAGCAAGAAGTAATCATTTGTCTCAGAAGTGGGAAATTGAGAATTAATTTTGACCAAATGAAACTTCGAGAGCAATAGCAAGTCCCAATAAATTCAGAAATGCCGATCGCGTTCAAGGAAGGCGATACACGGGCGGATGCCGGTTGGGACATTGTCCCGAATCACAAGTGCAAAAAAACGACGGCATCCTAACATCCAGACATGTCTTAAACTTATTAGAACCCGACACTCTTAATGAAGCATTTGGTCAATTGCTTATATGTCATAGCTAGTTAAGAGTGTTTCGGCGGTATTAATAGCACATGTCATTTCAAAATTGTAATAAGGCCCGCCTCGTCAGGAGTTCACCTTATGCATAAATCAGTTAATCTCTTTGAACTTCATTTGGTTTTAATTTGGATCTAATGATTAGATCACCTATATTTTTGTGTTTACTGTATGCAACCATAGGAGGTGTTGTGAATAATTTTTTGCATACTTCGTCATGTTGTATGTTATCCCAGTATTTCATAAGCCGTTTCCTTAGCCCTTTTATACATGGGTTAAATTTGGTCACCAAAACGTTAGGTACCGCCTTTTTATTGTTTTTCTTCTTTTGTTTATTGAGAAGATCCATTCTATTTGCAGAAAGAGTTTCTTGCATAATAGGTTCAATTTCTGATTGTTTGTAACCTCTTTTTTCGAGATGAGTTTTGAAATCTTTGAAGA
Source organism: Magallana ariakensis (assembly GCA_020458035.1). NCBI lineage: Eukaryota > Metazoa > Mollusca > Bivalvia > Ostreida > Ostreidae > Magallana > Magallana ariakensis. The sequence goes on along the minus strand of CM035816.1, from coordinate 6,625,840 downwards.
TATTTAGTAATACAGCTTGATCACTAGTATTTCTCAGATGTCTGGTACATTCTCCTTTAATTAGGCCCTTGAAAACTGATGAGCTATGAGCACTCTGTCTGTGCAGGTATTGGAAGCTGTTAGTTGGTTTGATATATGAGCGAATGTCTAATCGCTGGCTATCTGAGAATCTTGTTCCTTTGTATATGGTCGTGTCTAAGAAATTGACACTGGTGTGAGATAATTCATAAGTAAATCTCAGATATTTATGACAAGAGTTCCCTATGTCAAAAAATTCTTTAATTTCATCCGGGCTTCCATTAAATAGAAT
>CM035816.1:6341165-6625030 GCA_020458035.1 Magallana ariakensis | reverse complement strand
AGGAGAATGTACCAGACATCTGAGAAATACTAGTGATCAAGCTGTATTACTAAATATCTTCAAAGATTTCAAAACTCATCTCGAAAAAAGAGGTTACAAACAATCAGAAATTGAACCTATTATGCAAGAAACTCTTTCTGCAAATAGAATGGATCTTCTCAATAAACAAAAGAAGAAAAACAATAAAAAGGCTGTACCTAACGTTTTGGTGACCAAATTTAACCCATGTATAAAAGGGCTAAGGAAACGGCTTATGAAATACTGGGATAACATACAACATGACGAAGTATGCAAAAAATTATTCACAACACCTCCTATGGTTGCATACAGTAAACACAAAAATATAGGTGATCTAATCATTAGATCCAAATTAAAACCAAATGAAGTTCAAAGAGATTAACTGATTTATGCATAAGGTGAACTCCTGACGAGGCGGGCCTTATTACAATTTTGAAATGACATGTGCTATTAATACCGCCGAAACACTCTTAACTAGCTATGACATATAAGCAATTGACCAAATGCTTCATTAAGAGTGTCGGGTTCTAATAAGTTTAAGACATGTCTGGATGTTAGGATGCCGTCGTTTTTTTGCACCTGACGGATTATTTTGAGAGCTGTATTGAGAAGAAAAATAAAGAAATAAACAATGTTAGGAGCAGAACATTTCAAAAACTTGGATCCAAAACAAAAGTCAGTGCTGAAACTAAAAGAGAATTAGATAAACTAATTAAAAAAGCGCAGGAAGAACACACCAAGGCCTTGGAAGCTTTTCGGGACAACCTCCATAATAGACAGTCATCCTCTACTCGAGACACACCCAGACTAGAGCCTACCACTTATAGGCGCCCAAGGGGACAAGGAACATTTCGTGGAATGAGGCGGAAAAGTTATAAACCTTATTGAAATAGGGACCGGTGTCTTTTTAATTATTTCATCAAAGAAATATTACGATTTCCGAATCTGTAAATCAAAATATACATTTGTTTTGATGGACTGTTGATTGAACACATTTTTACGTTATTATTTTATGATACTGGCTTTCTACACTGTTTTCTAACATGATTAAAACTGTGTATTTGCTCAACCAATCATCTTTGTTTTAAACCACTGCAGGCGTGTCTAAGCTTGCACTTGCGCTACATACAAGTTGGCGTTGATGTTAACTTCTTTCATTCATTTACGTTCTATCCATGTGACAATCAAAATGGGTAGACGTTTTAAAAGAGAACAGAAATCTAAAAAGGCTCTTTTACGAGTTCGATCTATCTCTGCTCGTAACTTGCAACCAAATAATGCTCTTTTACGAGTACGATCTATCTCTGCTCGTAACTTGCAGCTATTGAATTTAAAGAAAACTGAAATGCAAGTTTTAAACCTGTCAAAACATTGTCTGACATGTGCTGAACAATCTCTTTTAAGTAAAGGACTAAAATTTATACCAAGTCCTAAGTCGTACAATGCCAAAAACATTGTACTAAGAGATTTTGACGAATTTGCACGAAAATTAAGATGCAAATATATGTTCAGCAATTCCGAGGACAATTCACTGCATCCTTTTAGACAACGCTCAGGTTACAAACCAGAGCGCACATGTGATGCATTAGAAAAGTATATCGATAAGACCAAACTCGAATTAACATCAATGCCAATTAAACGTTTTGAAGACAATCTCACTAAACGTGAGAGGGATGCATTTGTCTCATTAACAAATAATCTTGGGATTTTAATTAAAAAGGCGGACAAAAGCAACACAATTGTTGTAATGGACAGAGATCAATATATCTCAGAAGGTATGAGACAACTCGACTCTGCCTATTATGTCCAGATAGAAAAACCTGATTTAGAAGCTCTACATCAGAGCATTCAATCTAAAGTTTTTGAGATGTATCAAAACAAAACTTTAGACAAGGAAACCTATCGTTTTTTAAGCACAAATAAAAATGTCAATTTGAAATGTGGGAATCTGTATCTGCTCCCTAAAATACATAAAATAAACAAACAAGTGCTTGATGCACTTTTAAAAGGCCAATGCAGCCTCCGAAAAATTCCACCTGGTCGGCCAATTATCTCTCAATGCGGCACACCAACGGAAAATATAGGTCACTACTGTGATCATTTCCTTGTGCCCATTGTTCAGAAACAGAATTCTTACATCAAAGACACGTCTGATTTTATACTAAAAATCGAATCTCTGATTGTACCTGAAAATGTCATTTTGGTTACTTATGACGTGACCAGCATGTACACCAACATGGAATTTGATGAATTACTTCATTCGGTCGAGAAAGCATATTTAGCAGACAATTCTAGTCTTGAATTACCTCGACCTTACAGTTCTGATCTAATCTTTTTTCTCAGATGCATACTTGAAAATAATTTTTTCGAGTTTAACGGAAAATATTACAAACAAATTATAGGCGCGGCGATGGGGGCACGCCCGTCACCAGAAATTACAGATATACGTATGAAAGACATCACTGATGATGTAATATCTAAATTTCAACATGCCGACAAACTTATCTATCACGGCAGATATAGAGATGACGGCTTTATTCTATTTAATGGAAGCCCGGATGAAATTAAAGAATTTTTTGACATAGGGAACTCTTGTCATAAATATCTGAGATTTACTTATGAATTATCTCACACCAGTGTCAATTTCTTAGACACGACCATATACAAAGGAACAAGATTCTCAGATAGCCAGCGATTAGACATTCGCTCATATATCAAACCAACTAACAGCTTCCAATACCTGCACAGACAGAGTGCTCATAGCTCATCAGTTTTCAAGGGCCTAATTAAAGGAGAATGTACCAGACATTTGAGAAATACTAGTGATCAAGCTGTATTACTAAATATCTTCAAAGATTTCAAAACTCATCTCGAAAAAAGAGGTTACAAACAATCAGAAATTGAACCTATTATGCAAGAAACTCTTTCTGCAAATAGAATGGATCTTCTCAATAAACAAAAGAAGAAAAACAATAAAAAGGCTGTACCTAACGTTTTGGTGACCAAATTTAACCCATGTATAAAAGGGCTAAGGAAACGGCTTATGAAATACTGGGATAACATACAACATGACGAAGTATGCAAAAAATTATTCACAACACCTCCTATGGTTGCATACAGTAAACACAAAAATATAGGTGATCTAATCATTAGATCCAAATTAAAACCAAATGAAGTTCAAAGAGATTAACTGATTTATGCATAAGGTGAACTCCTGACGAGGCGGGCCTTATTACAATTTTGAAATGACATGTGCTATTAATACCGCCGAAACACTCTTAACTAGCTATGACATATAAGCAATTGACCAAATGCTTCATTAAGAGTGTCGGGTTCTAATAAGTTTAAGACATGTCTGGATGTTAGGATGCCGTCGTTTTTTTGCGCCAATTAAACGTTTTGAAGACAATCTCACTAAACGTGAGAGGGATGCATTTGTCTCATTAACAAATAATCTTGGGATTTTAATTAAAAAGGCGGACAAAAGCAACACAATTGTTGTAATGGACAGAGATCAATATATCTCAGAAGGTATGAGACAACTCGACTCTGCCTATTATGTCCAGATAGAAAAACCTGATTTAGAAGCTCTACATCAGAGCATTCAATCTAAAGTTTTTGAGATGTATCAAAACAAAACTTTAGACAAGGAAACCTATCGTTTTTTAAGCACAAATAAAAATGTCAATTTGAAATGTGGGAATCTGTATCTGCTCCCTAAAATACATAAAATAAACAAACAAGTGCTTGATGCACTTTTAAAAGGCCAATGCAGCCTCCGAAAAATTCCACCTGGTCGGCCAATTATCTCTCAATGCGGCACACCAACGGAAAATATAGGTCACTACTGTGATCATTTCCTTGTGCCCATTGTTCAGAAACAGAATTCTTACATCAAAGACACGTCTGATTTTATACTAAAAATCGAATCTCTGATTGTACCTGAAAATGTCATTTTGGTTACTTATGACGTGACCAGCATGTACACCAACATGGAATTTGATGAATTACTTCATTCGGTCGAGAAAGCATATTTAGCAGACAATTCTAGTCTTGAATTACCTCGACCTTACAGTTCTGATCTAATCTTTTTTCTCAGATGCATACTTGAAAATAATTTTTTCGAGTTTAACGGAAAATATTACAAACAAATTATAGGCGCGGCGATGGGGGCACGCCCGTCACCAGAAATTACAGATATACGTATGAAAGACATCACTGATGATGTAATATCTAAATTTCAACATGCCGACAAACTTATCTATCACGGCAGATATAGAGATGACGGCTTTATTCTATTTAATGGAAGCCCGGATGAAATTAAAGAATTTTTTGACATAGGGAACTCTTGTCATAAATATCTGAGATTTACTTATGAATTATCTCACACCAGTGTCAATTTCTTAGACACGACCATATACAAAGGAACAAGATTCTCAGATAGCCAGCGATTAGACATTCGCTCATATATCAAACCAACTAACAGCTTCCAATACCTGCACAGACAGAGTGCTCATAGCTCATCAGTTTTCAAGGGCCTAATTAAAGGAGAATGTACCAGACATCTGAGAAATACTAGTGATCAAGCTGTATTACTAAATATCTTCAAAGATTTCAAAACTCATCTCGAAAAAAGAGGTTACAAACAATCAGAAATTGAACCTATTATGCAAGAAACTCTTTCTGCAAATAGAATGGATCTTCTCAATAAACAAAAGAAGAAAAACAATAAAAAGGCTGTACCTAACGTTTTGGTGACCAAATTTAACCCATGTATAAAAGGGCTAAGGAAACGGCTTATGAAATACTGGGATAACATACAACATGACGAAGTATGCAAAAAATTATTCACAACACCTCCTATGGTTGCATACAGTAAACACAAAAATATAGGTGATCTAATCATTAGATCCAAATTAAAACCAAATGAAGTTCAAAGAGATTAACTGATTTATGCATAAGGTGAACTCCTGACGAGGCGGGCCTTATTACAATTTTGAAATGACATGTGCTATTAATACCGCCGAAACACTCTTAACTAGCTATGACATATAAGCAATTGACCAAATGCTTCATTAAGAGTGTCGGGTTCTAATAAGTTTAAGACATGTCTGGATGTTAGGATGCCGTCGTTTTTTTGCACTTGTGATTCGGGACAATGTCCCAACCGGCATCCGCCCGTGTATCGCCTTCCTTGAACGCGATCGGCATTTCTGAATTTATTGGGACTTGCTATTGCTCTCGAAGTTTCATTTGGTCAAAATTAATTCTCAATTTCCCACTTCTGAGACAAATGATTACTTCGTGCTTCCCATAAAATTACACAGGAAATCTCTGTCATCAAAGACCTTTCCATTGTGAGTCACTAGGTGTGATTCCCGTTAAAATCAAAAATTTCCCCAAAAGAGGTGGGTGTTGACAGAGATATAAAGCCAATATAATAACGAGAGTCCACCATAAGCAAATATGCTACAAAGATTCAACAAACTATCATTAAAGAAACTTGAAGACAAGACTACGAAAATGGAAGATGAAATCATTCCCTGCAATCAAGAAGCAGTCTATCTGCAAGAGAATGACGAGTTGGATTTAACTATAAAACTTAATGAAGATGGTGCTGAAACTGACTTACAACTACAGGATGAAATTGAGCCGTCTATTGGAACTATCCACAAATTAATGGACGATCGACAAGAACTAGCCAAAAAGAAGGAAAGTCTGAAATATGCTTTGAGAACTAATATCTATCCAAGCTGGCTCTCACTAAAATTTCAGTGTCATGTTAACTTACCTAATCCAGAGGACAACGATGAATTTATTAAATTCTGGAAGGATACTCAAAAAACTGAACGACAGAAAACACTGAAAAACCTGACGGATTATTTTGAGAGCTGTATTGAGAAGAAAAATAAAGAAATAAACAATGTTAGGAGCAGAACATTTCAAAAACTTGGATCCAAAACAAAAGTCAGTGCTGAAACTAAAAGAGAATTAGATAAACTAATTAAAAAAGCGCAGGAAGAACACACCAAGGCCTTGGAAGCTTTTCGGGACAACCTCCATAATAGACAGTCATCCTCTACTCGAGACACACCCAGACTAGAGCCTACCACTTATAGGCGCCCAAGGGGACAAGGAACATTTCGTGGAATGAGGCGGAAAAGTTATAAACCTTATTGAAATAGGGACCGGTGTCTTTTTAATTATTTCATCAAAGAAATATTACGATTTCCGAATCTGTAAATCAAAATATACATTTGTTTTGATGGACTGTTGATTGAACACATTTTTACGTTATTATTTTATGATACTGGCTTTCTACACTGTTTTCTAACATGATTAAAACTGTGTATTTGCTCAACCAATCATCTTTGTTTTAAACCACTGCAGGCGTGTCTAAGCTTGCACTTGCGCTACATACAAGTTGGCGTTGATGTTAACTTCTTTCATTCATTTACGTTCTATCCATGTGACAATCAAAATGGGTAGACGTTTTAAAAGAGAACAGAAATCTAAAAAGGCTCTTTTACGAGTTCGATCTATCTCTGCTCGTAACTTGCAACCAAATAATGCTCTTTTACGAGTACGATCTATCTCTGCTCGTAACTTGCAGCTATTGAATTTAAAGAAAACTGAAATGCAAGTTTTAAACCTGTCAAAACATTGTCTGACATGTGCTGAACAATCTCTTTTAAGTAAAGGACTAAAATTTATACCAAGTCCTAAGTCGTACAATGCCAAAAACATTGTACTAAGAGATTTTGACGAATTTGCACGAAAATTAAGATGCAAATATATGTTCAGCAATTCCGAGGACAATTCACTGCATCCTTTTAGACAACGCTCAGGTTACAAACCAGAGCGCACATGTGATGCATTAGAAAAGTATATCGATAAGACCAAACTCGAATTAACATCAATGCCAATTAAACGTTTTGAAGACAATCTCACTAAACGTGAGAGGGATGCATTTGTCTCATTAACAAATAATCTTGGGATTTTAATTAAAAAGGCGGACAAAAGCAACACAATTGTTGTAATGGACAGAGATCAATATATCTCAGAAGGTATGAGACAACTCGACTCTGCCTATTATGTCCAGATAGAAAAACCTGATTTAGAAGCTCTACATCAGAGCATTCAATCTAAAGTTTTTGAGATGTATCAAAACAAAACTTTAGACAAGGAAACCTATCGTTTTTTAAGCACAAATAAAAATGTCAATTTGAAATGTGGGAATCTGTATCTGCTCCCTAAAATACATAAAATAAACAAACAAGTGCTTGATGCACTTTTAAAAGGCCAATGCAGCCTCCGAAAAATTCCACCTGGTCGGCCAATTATCTCTCAATGCGGCACACCAACGGAAAATATAGGTCACTACTGTGATCATTTCCTTGTGCCCATTGTTCAGAAACAGAATTCTTACATCAAAGACACGTCTGATTTTATACTAAAAATCGAATCTCTGATTGTACCTGAAAATGTCATTTTGGTTACTTATGACGTGACCAGCATGTACACCAACATGGAATTTGATGAATTACTTCATTCGGTCGAGAAAGCATATTTAGCAGACAATTCTAGTCTTGAATTACCTCGACCTTACAGTTCTGATCTAATCTTTTTTCTCAGATGCATACTTGAAAATAATTTTTTCGAGTTTAACGGAAAATATTACAAACAAATTATAGGCGCGGCGATGGGGGCACGCCCGTCACCAGAAATTACAGATATACGTATGAAAGACATCACTGATGATGTAATATCTAAATTTCAACATGCCGACAAACTTATCTATCACGGCAGATATAGAGATGACGGCTTTATTCTATTTAATGGAAGCCCGGATGAAATTAAAGAATTTTTTGACATAGGGAACTCTTGTCATAAATATCTGAGATTTACTTATGAATTATCTCACACCAGTGTCAATTTCTTAGACACGACCATATACAAAGGAACAAGATTCTCAGATAGCCAGCGATTAGACATTCGCTCATATATCAAACCAACTAACAGCTTCCAATACCTGCACAGACAGAGTGCTCATAGCTCATCAGTTTTCAAGGGCCTAATTAAAGGAGAATGTACCAGACATCTGAGAAATACTAGTGATCAAGCTGTATTACTAAATATCTTCAAAGATTTCAAAACTCATCTCGAAAAAAGAGGTTACAAACAATCAGAAATTGAACCTATTATGCAAGAAACTCTTTCTGCAAATAGAATGGATCTTCTCAATAAACAAAAGAAGAAAAACAATAAAAAGGCTGTACCTAACGTTTTGGTGACCAAATTTAACCCATGTATAAAAGGGCTAAGGAAACGGCTTATGAAATACTGGGATAACATACAACATGACGAAGTATGCAAAAAATTATTCACAACACCTCCTATGGTTGCATACAGTAAACACAAAAATATAGGTGATCTAATCATTAGATCCAAATTAAAACCAAATGAAGTTCAAAGAGATTAACTGATTTATGCATAAGGTGAACTCCTGACGAGGCGGGCCTTATTACAATTTTGAAATGACATGTGCTATTAATACCGCCGAAACACTCTTAACTAGCTATGACATATAAGCAATTGACCAAATGCTTCATTAAGAGTGTCGGGTTCTAATAAGTTTAAGACATGTCTGGATGTTAGGATGCCGTCGTTTTTTTGCACTTGTGATTCGGGACAATGTCCCAACCGGCATCCGCCCGTGTATCGCCTTCCTTGAACGCGATCGGCATTTCTGAATTTATTGGGACTTGCTATTGCTCTCGAAGTTTCATTTGGTCAAAATTAATTCTCAATTTCCCACTTCTGAGACAAATGATTACTTCGTGCTTCCCATAAAATTACACAGGAAATCTCTGTCATCAAAGACCTTTCCATTGTGAGTCACTAGGTGTGATTCCCGTTAAAACCAAAAATTTCCCCAAAAGAGGTGGGTGTTGACAGAGATATAAAGCCAATATAATAACGAGAGTCCACCATAAGCAAATATGCTACAAAGATTCAACAAACTATCATTAAAGAAACTTGAAGACAAGACTACGAAAATGGAAGATGAAATCATTCCCTGCAATCAAGAAGCAGTCTATCTGCAAGAGAATGACGAGTTGGATTTAACTATAAAACTTAATGAAGATGGTGCTGAAACTGACTTACAACTACAGGATGAAATTGAGCCGTCTATTGGAACTATCCACAAATTAATGGACGATCGACAAGAACTAGCCAAAAAGAAGGAAAGTCTGAAATATGCTTTGAGAACTAATATCTATCCAAGCTGGCTCTCACTAAAATTTCAGTGTCATGTTAACTTACCTAATCCAGAGGACAACGATGAATTTATTAAATTCTGGAAGGATACTCAAAAAACTGAACGACAGAAAACACTGAAAAACCTGACGGATTATTTTGAGAGCTGTATTGAGAAGAAAAATAAAGAAATAAACAATGTTAGGAGCAGAACATTTCAAAAACTTGGATCCAAAACAAAAGTCAGTGCTGAAACTAAAAGAGAATTAGATAAACTAATTAAAAAAGCGCAGGAAGAACACACCAAGGCCTTGGAAGCTTTTCGGGACAACCTCCATAATAGACAGTCATCCTCTACTCGAGACACACCCAGACTAGAGCCTACCACTTATAGGCGCCCAAGGGGACAAGGAACATTTCGTGGAATGAGGCGGAAAAGTTATAAACCTTATTGAAATAGGGACCGGTGTCTTTTTAATTATTTCATCAAAGAAATATTACGATTTCCGAATCTGTAAATCAAAATATACATTTGTTTTGATGGACTGTTGATTGAACACATTTTTACGTTATTATTTTATGATACTGGCTTTCTACACTGTTTTCTAACATGATTAAAACTGTGTATTTGCTCAACCAATCATCTTTGTTTTAAACCACTGCAGGCGTGTCTAAGCTTGCACTTGCGCTACATACAAGTTGGCGTTGATGTTAACTTCTTTCATTCATTTACGTTCTATCCATGTGACAATCAAAATGGGTAGACGTTTTAAAAGAGAACAGAAATCTAAAAAGGCTCTTTTACGAGTTCGATCTATCTCTGCTCGTAACTTGCAACCAAATAATGCTCTTTTACGAGTACGATCTATCTCTGCTCGTAACTTGCAGCTATTGAATTTAAAGAAAACTGAAATGCAAGTTTTAAACCTGTCAAAACATTGTCTGACATGTGCTGAACAATCTCTTTTAAGTAAAGGACTAAAATTTATACCAAGTCCTAAGTCGTACAATGCCAAAAACATTGTACTAAGAGATTTTGACGAATTTGCACGAAAATTAAGATGCAAATATATGTTCAGCAATTCCGAGGACAATTCACTGCATCCTTTTAGACAACGCTCAGGTTACAAACCAGAGCGCACATGTGATGCATTAGAAAAGTATATCGATAAGACCAAACTCGAATTAACATCAATGCCAATTAAACGTTTTGAAGACAATCTCACTAAACGTGAGAGGGATGCATTTGTCTCATTAACAAATAATCTTGGGATTTTAATTAAAAAGGCGGACAAAAGCAACACAATTGTTGTAATGGACAGAGATCAATATATCTCAGAAGGTATGAGACAACTCGACTCTGCCTATTATGTCCAGATAGAAAAACCTGATTTAGAAGCTCTACATCAGAGCATTCAATCTAAAGTTTTTGAGATGTATCAAAACAAAACTTTAGACAAGGAAACCTATCGTTTTTTAAGCACAAATAAAAATGTCAATTTGAAATGTGGGAATCTGTATCTGCTCCCTAAAATACATAAAATAAACAAACAAGTGCTTGATGCACTTTTAAAAGGCCAATGCAGCCTCCGAAAAATTCCACCTGGTCGGCCAATTATCTCTCAATGCGGCACACCAACGGAAAATATAGGTCACTACTGTGATCATTTCCTTGTGCCCATTGTTCAGAAACAGAATTCTTACATCAAAGACACGTCTGATTTTATACTAAAAATCGAATCTCTGATTGTACCTGAAAATGTCATTTTGGTTACTTATGACGTGACCAGCATGTACACCAACATGGAATTTGATGAATTACTTCATTCGGTCGAGAAAGCATATTTAGCAGACAATTCTAGTCTTGAATTACCTCGACCTTACAGTTCTGATCTAATCTTTTTTCTCAGATGCATACTTGAAAATAATTTTTTCGAGTTTAACGGAAAATATTACAAACAAATTATAGGCGCGGCGATGGGGGCACGCCCGTCACCAGAAATTACAGATATACGTATGAAAGACATCACTGATGATGTAATATCTAAATTTCAACATGCCGACAAACTTATCTATCACGGCAGATATAGAGATGACGGCTTTATTCTATTTAATGGAAGCCCGGATGAAATTAAAGAATTTTTTGACATAGGGAACTCTTGTCATAAATATCTGAGATTTACTTATGAATTATCTCACACCAGTGTCAATTTCTTAGACACGACCATATACAAAGGAACAAGATTCTCAGATAGCCAGCGATTAGACATTCGCTCATATATCAAACCAACTAACAGCTTCCAATACCTGCACAGACAGAGTGCTCATAGCTCATCAGTTTTCAAGGGCCTAATTAAAGGAGAATGTACCAGACATCTGAGAAATACTAGTGATCAAGCTGTATTACTAAATATCTTCAAAGATTTCAAAACTCATCTCGAAAAAAGAGGTTACAAACAATCAGAAATTGAACCTATTATGCAAGAAACTCTTTCTGCAAATAGAATGGATCTTCTCAATAAACAAAAGAAGAAAAACAATAAAAAGGCTGTACCTAACGTTTTGGTGACCAAATTTAACCCATGTATAAAAGGGCTAAGGAAACGGCTTATGAAATACTGGGATAACATACAACATGACGAAGTATGCAAAAAATTATTCACAACACCTCCTATGGTTGCATACAGTAAACACAAAAATATAGGTGATCTAATCATTAGATCCAAATTAAAACCAAATGAAGTTCAAAGAGATTAACTGATTTATGCATAAGGTGAACTCCTGACGAGGCGGGCCTTATTACAATTTTGAAATGACATGTGCTATTAATACCGCCGAAACACTCTTAACTAGCTATGACATATAAGCAATTGACCAAATGCTTCATTAAGAGTGTCGGGTTCTAATAAGTTTAAGACATGTCTGGATGTTAGGATGCCGTCGTTTTTTTGCACTTGTGATTCGGGACAATGTCCCAACCGGCATCCGCCCGTGTATCGCCTTCCTTGAACGCGATCGGCATTTCTGAATTTATTGGGACTTGCTATTGCTCTCGAAGTTTCATTTGGTCAAAATTAATTCTCAATTTCCCACTTCTGAGACAAATGATTACTTCGTGCTTCCCATAAAATTACACAGGAAATCTCTGTCATCAAAGACCTTTCCATTGTGAGTCACTAGGTGTGATTCCCGTTAAAACCAAAAATTTCCCCAAAAGAGGTGGGTGTTGACAGAGATATAAAGCCAATATAATAACGAGAGTCCACCATAAGCAAATATGCTACAAAGATTCAACAAACTATCATTAAAGAAACTTGAAGACAAGACTACGAAAATGGAAGATGAAATCATTCCCTGCAATCAAGAAGCAGTCTATCTGCAAGAGAATGACGAGTTGGATTTAACTATAAAACTTAATGAAGATGGTGCTGAAACTGACTTACAACTACAGGATGAAATTGAGCCGTCTATTGGAACTATCCACAAATTAATGGACGATCGACAAGAACTAGCCAAAAAGAAGGAAAGTCTGAAATATGCTTTGAGAACTAATATCTATCCAAGCTGGCTCTCACTAAAATTTCAGTGTCATGTTAACTTACCTAATCCAGAGGACAACGATGAATTTATTAAATTCTGGAAGGATACTCAAAAAACTGAACGACAGAAAACACTGAAAAACCTGACGGATTATTTTGAGAGCTGTATTGAGAAGAAAAATAAAGAAATAAACAATGTTAGGAGCAGAACATTTCAAAAACTTGGATCCAAAACAAAAGTCAGTGCTGAAACTAAAAGAGAATTAGATAAACTAATTAAAAAAGCGCAGGAAGAACACACCAAGGCCTTGGAAGCTTTTCGGGACAACCTCCATAATAGACAGTCATCCTCTACTCGAGACACACCCAGACTAGAGCCTACCACTTATAGGCGCCCAAGGGGACAAGGAACATTTCGTGGAATGAGGCGGAAAAGTTATAAACCTTATTGAAATAGGGACCGGTGTCTTTTTAATTATTTCATCAAAGAAATATTACGATTTCCGAATCTGTAAATCAAAATATACATTTGTTTTGATGGACTGTTGATTGAACACATTTTTACGTTATTATTTTATGATACTGGCTTTCTACACTGTTTTCTAACATGATTAAAACTGTGTATTTGCTCAACCAATCATCTTTGTTTTAAACCACTGCAGGCGTGTCTAAGCTTGCACTTGCGCTACATACAAGTTGGCGTTGATGTTAACTTCTTTCATTCATTTACGTTCTATCCATGTGACAATCAAAATGGGTAGACGTTTTAAAAGAGAACAGAAATCTAAAAAGGCTCTTTTACGAGTTCGATCTATCTCTGCTCGTAACTTGCAACCAAATAATGCTCTTTTACGAGTACGATCTATCTCTGCTCGTAACTTGCAGCTATTGAATTTAAAGAAAACTGAAATGCAAGTTTTAAACCTGTCAAAACATTGTCTGACATGTGCTGAACAATCTCTTTTAAGTAAAGGACTAAAATTTATACCAAGTCCTAAGTCGTACAATGCCAAAAACATTGTACTAAGAGATTTTGACGAATTTGCACGAAAATTAAGATGCAAATATATGTTCAGCAATTCCGAGGACAATTCACTGCATCCTTTTAGACAACGCTCAGGTTACAAACCAGAGCGCACATGTGATGCATTAGAAAAGTATATCGATAAGACCAAACTCGAATTAACATCAATGCCAATTAAACGTTTTGAAGACAATCTCACTAAACGTGAGAGGGATGCATTTGTCTCATTAACAAATAATCTTGGGATTTTAATTAAAAAGGCGGACAAAAGCAACACAATTGTTGTAATGGACAGAGATCAATATATCTCAGAAGGTATGAGACAACTCGACTCTGCCTATTATGTCCAGATAGAAAAACCTGATTTAGAAGCTCTACATCAGAGCATTCAATCTAAAGTTTTTGAGATGTATCAAAACAAAACTTTAGACAAGGAAACCTATCGTTTTTTAAGCACAAATAAAAATGTCAATTTGAAATGTGGGAATCTGTATCTGCTCCCTAAAATACATAAAATAAACAAACAAGTGCTTGATGCACTTTTAAAAGGCCAATGCAGCCTCCGAAAAATTCCACCTGGTCGGCCAATTATCTCTCAATGCGGCACACCAACGGAAAATATAGGTCACTACTGTGATCATTTCCTTGTGCCCATTGTTCAGAAACAGAATTCTTACATCAAAGACACGTCTGATTTTATACTAAAAATCGAATCTCTGATTGTACCTGAAAATGTCATTTTGGTTACTTATGACGTGACCAGCATGTACACCAACATGGAATTTGATGAATTACTTCATTCGGTCGAGAAAGCATATTTAGCAGACAATTCTAGTCTTGAATTACCTCGACCTTACAGTTCTGATCTAATCTTTTTTCTCAGATGCATACTTGAAAATAATTTTTTCGAGTTTAACGGAAAATATTACAAACAAATTATAGGCGCGGCGATGGGGGCACGCCCGTCACCAGAAATTACAGATATACGTATGAAAGACATCACTGATGATGTAATATCTAAATTTCAACATGCCGACAAACTTATCTATCACGGCAGATATAGAGATGACGGCTTTATTCTATTTAATGGAAGCCCGGATGAAATTAAAGAATTTTTTGACATAGGGAACTCTTGTCATAAATATCTGAGATTTACTTATGAATTATCTCACACCAGTGTCAATTTCTTAGACACGACCATATACAAAGGAACAAGATTCTCAGATAGCCAGCGATTAGACATTCGCTCATATATCAAACCAACTAACAGCTTCCAATACCTGCACAGACAGAGTGCTCATAGCTCATCAGTTTTCAAGGGCCTAATTAAAGGAGAATGTACCAGACATCTGAGAAATACTAGTGATCAAGCTGTATTACTAAATATCTTCAAAGATTTCAAAACTCATCTCGAAAAAAGAGGTTACAAACAATCAGAAATTGAACCTATTATGCAAGAAACTCTTTCTGCAAATAGAATGGATCTTCTCAATAAACAAAAGAAGAAAAACAATAAAAAGGCTGTACCTAACGTTTTGGTGACCAAATTTAACCCATGTATAAAAGGGCTAAGGAAACGGCTTATGAAATACTGGGATAACATACAACATGACGAAGTATGCAAAAAATTATTCACAACACCTCCTATGGTTGCATACAGTAAACACAAAAATATAGGTGATCTAATCATTAGATCCAAATTAAAACCAAATGAAGTTCAAAGAGATTAACTGATTTATGCATAAGGTGAACTCCTGACGAGGCGGGCCTTATTACAATTTTGAAATGACATGTGCTATTAATACCGCCGAAACACTCTTAACTAGCTATGACATATAAGCAATTGACCAAATGCTTCATTAAGAGTGTCGGGTTCTAATAAGTTTAAGACATGTCTGGATGTTAGGATGCCGTCGTTTTTTTTCCACTTCTGAGACAAATGATTACTTCGTGCTTCCCATAAAATTACACAGGAAATCTCTGTCATCAAAGACCTTTCCATTGTGAGTCACTAGGTGTGATTCCCGTTAAAACCAAAAATTTCCCCAAAAGAGGTGGGTGTTGACAGAGATATAAAGCCAATATAATAACGAGAGTCCACCATAAGCAAATATGCTACAAAGATTCAACAAACTATCATTAAAGAAACTTGAAGACAAGACTACGAAAATGGAAGATGAAATCATTCCCTGCAATCAAGAAGCAGTCTATCTGCAAGAGAATGACGAGTTGGATTTAACTATAAAACTTAATGAAGATGGTGCTGAAACTGACTTACAACTACAGGATGAAATTGAGCCGTCTATTGGAACTATCCACAAATTAATGGACGATCGACAAGAACTAGCCAAAAAGAAGGAAAGTCTGAAATATGCTTTGAGAACTAATATCTATCCAAGCTGGCTCTCACTAAAATTTCAGTGTCATGTTAACTTACCTAATCCAGAGGACAACGATGAATTTATTAAATTCTGGAAGGATACTCAAAAAACTGAACGACAGAAAACACTGAAAAACCTGACGGATTATTTTGAGAGCTGTATTGAGAAGAAAAATAAAGAAATAAACAATGTTAGGAGCAGAACATTTCAAAAACTTGGATCCAAAACAAAAGTCAGTGCTGAAACTAAAAGAGAATTAGATAAACTAATTAAAAAAGCGCAGGAAGAACACACCAAGGCCTTGGAAGCTTTTCGGGACAACCTCCATAATAGACAGTCATCCTCTACTCGAGACACACCCAGACTAGAGCCTACCACTTATAGGCGCCCAAGGGGACAAGGAACATTTCGTGGAATGAGGCGGAAAAGTTATAAACCTTATTGAAATAGGGACCGGTGTCTTTTTAATTATTTCATCAAAGAAATATTACGATTTCCGAATCTGTAAATCAAAATATACATTTGTTTTGATGGACTGTTGATTGAACACATTTTTACGTTATTATTTTATGATACTGGCTTTCTACACTGTTTTCTAACATGATTAAAACTGTGTATTTGCTCAACCAATCATCTTTGTTTTAAACCACTGCAGGCGTGTCTAAGCTTGCACTTGCGCTACATACAAGTTGGCGTTGATGTTAACTTCTTTCATTCATTTACGTTCTATCCATGTGACAATCAAAATGGGTAGACGTTTTAAAAGAGAACAGAAATCTAAAAAGGCTCTTTTACGAGTTCGATCTATCTCTGCTCGTAACTTGCAACCAAATAATGCTCTTTTACGAGTACGATCTATCTCTGCTCGTAACTTGCAGCTATTGAATTTAAAGAAAACTGAAATGCAAGTTTTAAACCTGTCAAAACATTGTCTGACATGTGCTGAACAATCTCTTTTAAGTAAAGGACTAAAATTTATACCAAGTCCTAAGTCGTACAATGCCAAAAACATTGTACTAAGAGATTTTGACGAATTTGCACGAAAATTAAGATGCAAATATATGTTCAGCAATTCCGAGGACAATTCACTGCATCCTTTTAGACAACGCTCAGGTTACAAACCAGAGCGCACATGTGATGCATTAGAAAAGTATATCGATAAGACCAAACTCGAATTAACATCAATGCCAATTAAACGTTTTGAAGACAATCTCACTAAACGTGAGAGGGATGCATTTGTCTCATTAACAAATAATCTTGGGATTTTAATTAAAAAGGCGGACAAAAGCAACACAATTGTTGTAATGGACAGAGATCAATATATCTCAGAAGGTATGAGACAACTCGACTCTGCCTATTATGTCCAGATAGAAAAACCTGATTTAGAAGCTCTACATCAGAGCATTCAATCTAAAGTTTTTGAGATGTATCAAAACAAAACTTTAGACAAGGAAACCTATCGTTTTTTAAGCACAAATAAAAATGTCAATTTGAAATGTGGGAATCTGTATCTGCTCCCTAAAATACATAAAATAAACAAACAAGTGCTTGATGCACTTTTAAAAGGCCAATGCAGCCTCCGAAAAATTCCACCTGGTCGGCCAATTATCTCTCAATGCGGCACACCAACGGAAAATATAGGTCACTACTGTGATCATTTCCTTGTGCCCATTGTTCAGAAACAGAATTCTTACATCAAAGACACGTCTGATTTTATACTAAAAATCGAATCTCTGATTGTACCTGAAAATGTCATTTTGGTTACTTATGACGTGACCAGCATGTACACCAACATGGAATTTGATGAATTACTTCATTCGGTCGAGAAAGCATATTTAGCAGACAATTCTAGTCTTGAATTACCTCGACCTTACAGTTCTGATCTAATCTTTTTTCTCAGATGCATACTTGAAAATAATTTTTTCGAGTTTAACGGAAAATATTACAAACAAATTATAGGCGCGGCGATGGGGGCACGCCCGTCACCAGAAATTACAGATATACGTATGAAAGACATCACTGATGATGTAATATCTAAATTTCAACATGCCGACAAACTTATCTATCACGGCAGATATAGAGATGACGGCTTTATTCTATTTAATGGAAGCCCGGATGAAATTAAAGAATTTTTTGACATAGGGAACTCTTGTCATAAATATCTGAGATTTACTTATGAATTATCTCACACCAGTGTCAATTTCTTAGACACGACCATATACAAAGGAACAAGATTCTCAGATAGCCAGCGATTAGACATTCGCTCATATATCAAACCAACTAACAGCTTCCAATACCTGCACAGACAGAGTGCTCATAGCTCATCAGTTTTCAAGGGCCTAATTAAAGGAGAATGTACCAGACATCTGAGAAATACTAGTGATCAAGCTGTATTACTAAATATCTTCAAAGATTTCAAAACTCATCTCGAAAAAAGAGGTTACAAACAATCAGAAATTGAACCTATTATGCAAGAAACTCTTTCTGCAAATAGAATGGATCTTCTCAATAAACAAAAGAAGAAAAACAATAAAAAGGCTGTACCTAACGTTTTGGTGACCAAATTTAACCCATGTATAAAAGGGCTAAGGAAACGGCTTATGAAATACTGGGATAACATACAACATGACGAAGTATGCAAAAAATTATTCACAACACCTCCTATGGTTGCATACAGTAAACACAAAAATATAGGTGATCTAATCATTAGATCCAAATTAAAACCAAATGAAGTTCAAAGAGATTAACTGATTTATGCATAAGGTGAACTCCTGACGAGGCGGGCCTTATTACAATTTTGAAATGACATGTGCTATTAATACCGCCGAAACACTCTTAACTAGCTATGACATATAAGCAATTGACCAAATGCTTCATTAAGAGTGTCGGGTTCTAATAAGTTTAAGACATGTCTGGATGTTAGGATGCCGTCGTTTTTTTGCACTTGTGATTCGGGACAATGTCCCAACCGGCATCCGCCCGTGTATCGCCTTCCTTGAACGCGATCGGCATTTCTGAATTTATTGGGACTTGCTATTGCTCTCGAAGTTTCATTTGGTCAAAATTAATTCTCAATTTCCCACTTCTGAGACAAATGATTACTTCGTGCTTCCCATAAAATTACACAGGAAATCTCTGTCATCAAAGACCTTTCCATTGTGAGTCACTAGGTGTGATTCCCGTTAAAACCAAAAATTTCCCCAAAAGAGGTGGGTGTTGACAGAGATATAAAGCCAATATAATAACGAGAGTCCACCATAAGCAAATATGCTACAAAGATTCAACAAACTATCATTAAAGAAACTTGAAGACAAGACTACGAAAATGGAAGATGAAATCATTCCCTGCAATCAAGAAGCAGTCTATCTGCAAGAGAATGACGAGTTGGATTTAACTATAAAACTTAATGAAGATGGTGCTGAAACTGACTTACAACTACAGGATGAAATTGAGCCGTCTATTGGAACTATCCACAAATTAATGGACGATCGACAAGAACTAGCCAAAAAGAAGGAAAGTCTGAAATATGCTTTGAGAACTAATATCTATCCAAGCTGGCTCTCACTAAAATTTCAGTGTCATGTTAACTTACCTAATCCAGAGGACAACGATGAATTTATTAAATTCTGGAAGGATACTCAAAAAACTGAACGACAGAAAACACTGAAAAACCTGACGGATTATTTTGAGAGCTGTATTGAGAAGAAAAATAAAGAAATAAACAATGTTAGGAGCAGAACATTTCAAAAACTTGGATCCAAAACAAAAGTCAGTGCTGAAACTAAAAGAGAATTAGATAAACTAATTAAAAAAGCGCAGGAAGAACACACCAAGGCCTTGGAAGCTTTTCGGGACAACCTCCATAATAGACAGTCATCCTCTACTCGAGACACACCCAGACTAGAGCCTACCACTTATAGGCGCCCAAGGGGACAAGGAACATTTCGTGGAATGAGGCGGAAAAGTTATAAACCTTATTGAAATAGGGACCGGTGTCTTTTTAATTATTTCATCAAAGAAATATTACGATTTCCGAATCTGTAAATCAAAATATACATTTGTTTTGATGGACTGTTGATTGAACACATTTTTACGTTATTATTTTATGATACTGGCTTTCTACACTGTTTTCTAACATGATTAAAACTGTGTATTTGCTCAACCAATCATCTTTGTTTTAAACCACTGCAGGCGTGTCTAAGCTTGCACTTGCGCTACATACAAGTTGGCGTTGATGTTAACTTCTTTCATTCATTTACGTTCTATCCATGTGACAATCAAAATGGGTAGACGTTTTAAAAGAGAACAGAAATCTAAAAAGGCTCTTTTACGAGTTCGATCTATCTCTGCTCGTAACTTGCAACCAAATAATGCTCTTTTACGAGTACGATCTATCTCTGCTCGTAACTTGCAGCTATTGAATTTAAAGAAAACTGAAATGCAAGTTTTAAACCTGTCAAAACATTGTCTGACATGTGCTGAACAATCTCTTTTAAGTAAAGGACTAAAATTTATACCAAGTCCTAAGTCGTACAATGCCAAAAACATTGTACTAAGAGATTTTGACGAATTTGCACGAAAATTAAGATGCAAATATATGTTCAGCAATTCCGAGGACAATTCACTGCATCCTTTTAGACAACGCTCAGGTTACAAACCAGAGCGCACATGTGATGCATTAGAAAAGTATATCGATAAGACCAAACTCGAATTAACATCAATGCCAATTAAACGTTTTGAAGACAATCTCACTAAACGTGAGAGGGATGCATTTGTCTCATTAACAAATAATCTTGGGATTTTAATTAAAAAGGCGGACAAAAGCAACACAATTGTTGTAATGGACAGAGATCAATATATCTCAGAAGGTATGAGACAACTCGACTCTGCCTATTATGTCCAGATAGAAAAACCTGATTTAGAAGCTCTACATCAGAGCATTCAATCTAAAGTTTTTGAGATGTATCAAAACAAAACTTTAGACAAGGAAACCTATCGTTTTTTAAGCACAAATAAAAATGTCAATTTGAAATGTGGGAATCTGTATCTGCTCCCTAAAATACATAAAATAAACAAACAAGTGCTTGATGCACTTTTAAAAGGCCAATGCAGCCTCCGAAAAATTCCACCTGGTCGGCCAATTATCTCTCAATGCGGCACACCAACGGAAAATATAGGTCACTACTGTGATCATTTCCTTGTGCCCATTGTTCAGAAACAGAATTCTTACATCAAAGACACGTCTGATTTTATACTAAAAATCGAATCTCTGATTGTACCTGAAAATGTCATTTTGGTTACTTATGACGTGACCAGCATGTACACCAACATGGAATTTGATGAATTACTTCATTCGGTCGAGAAAGCATATTTAGCAGACAATTCTAGTCTTGAATTACCTCGACCTTACAGTTCTGATCTAATCTTTTTTCTCAGATGCATACTTGAAAATAATTTTTTCGAGTTTAACGGAAAATATTACAAACAAATTATAGGCGCGGCGATGGGGGCACGCCCGTCACCAGAAATTACAGATATACGTATGAAAGACATCACTGATGATGTAATATCTAAATTTCAACATGCCGACAAACTTATCTATCACGGCAGATATAGAGATGACGGCTTTATTCTATTTAATGGAAGCCCGGATGAAATTAAAGAATTTTTTGACATAGGGAACTCTTGTCATAAATATCTGAGATTTACTTATGAATTATCTCACACCAGTGTCAATTTCTTAGACACGACCATATACAAAGGAACAAGATTCTCAGATAGCCAGCGATTAGACATTCGCTCATATATCAAACCAACTAACAGCTTCCAATACCTGCACAGACAGAGTGCTCATAGCTCATCAGTTTTCAAGGGCCTAATTAAAGGAGAATGTACCAGACATCTGAGAAATACTAGTGATCAAGCTGTATTACTAAATATCTTCAAAGATTTCAAAACTCATCTCGAAAAAAGAGGTTACAAACAATCAGAAATTGAACCTATTATGCAAGAAACTCTTTCTGCAAATAGAATGGATCTTCTCAATAAACAAAAGAAGAAAAACAATAAAAAGGCTGTACCTAACGTTTTGGTGACCAAATTTAACCCATGTATAAAAGGGCTAAGGAAACGGCTTATGAAATACTGGGATAACATACAACATGACGAAGTATGCAAAAAATTATTCACAACACCTCCTATGGTTGCATACAGTAAACACAAAAATATAGGTGATCTAATCATTAGATCCAAATTAAAACCAAATGAAGTTCAAAGAGATTAACTGATTTATGCATAAGGTGAACTCCTGACGAGGCGGGCCTTATTACAATTTTGAAATGACATGTGCTATTAATACCGCCGAAACACTCTTAACTAGCTATGACATATAAGCAATTGACCAAATGCTTCATTAAGAGTGTCGGGTTCTAATAAGTTTAAGACATGTCTGGATGTTAGGATGCCGTCGTTTTTTTGCACACAGGGTTCTAATAAGTTTAAGACATGTCTGGATGTTAGGATGCCGTCGTTTTTTTGCAACTGTGTTTTGCACCCTAAGCATGGCAAGAGTTTATAGCATCGGGATCGAAGATCAAATACGTGTTGTATTAAGAAAAACAAATCGGAAATAAAATTTCCGGAAACCGTGACTGGGTTATGTTATAGACTCTACCATTAAAATTCTCGTTGTATTATATTCATTGATGGCAGTTTTTTTCTTCATTTTACGCACTTTGATTTATATCAATGGTTTGATGCATCTTTAACCAATATAATTGAAAATGAAAATAATTTAACAAAGAATCAATGAACATTCAAATGTTTGATAACGTATAAACACGAGAAGCCTGTGTCCGATTTGGTTGTCCACTAGCGCGGCATCTCCTCGGCCCGTGTTATGTAAATGTACACTCAACGTGGTGGGTTTAAAATCTTTGCAGTTTGATATATGAATTTTATTTGCCAACAATAAAAATATTTTATGACATATACAAGATCACAAAGAACGCCTTTTTTCAATGACAGTCATACTATCTATTTTTTATTTTTTAAATTAAGAGACTAAACAGCATTTCTTCGAAGGAAAAGGTATAATCTTTTTTCGTTTACTTTTTAATATCGTTAAAATCGGAATTCTTTGTGTATGCAGCTACATAAACAAACCCATGTGTGCATAACAACATGGCGCAAATCTTGTGTATTGGATAACGGTAGACCGCTCGCTAGTCCAGCCGCGACCTATTTCCTCAGCCGCGGGCAAGGGATCGGATACGTAAAATTGTATACACAGCTCGGAATCCAGCTAGATTTTAAATGCGACTCAAATGCATTGCATTGAAGCAGTTCTTTTATCCATAATGTGTTTTACTAGAAAAGAATTAAAATGTTTAAACACTTTCCGTATGTAAGCTGGTACACTGTCTATGGTAGTAGGTAAAGGTATAATCTTTTTTCTTTTACTTTTTAATATTTAATATGGTTAAAATCGGAATTTTTGTGTTTTGCAGCTACATAAATAAACCCATGTGTGCATTACAGCAAGACGCAAATCTTGTGTATTAGATAACGGTAGACCGCTCGCTAATCCAGCCGCGACCTATTTCCTCGGCCGCGGGCACGGGATCGGCTAGGTACATAGCTCGGAATACAGCTAGATTTTAAATGCGACTCAAATGCATTGCATTGAAGCAGTTCTTTTATCCATAATTATCCATTGTTTAAACACTTGCCGTTTGTAAACTGGTACACTTAATGTCAGTTACACGCACAAATACCCCGTTTATTTGCAAAATAAAGCACAATTACATGATAAAAAGTCTAGCTTTTTACACTCATAATACGCAATACCCGAACAAAATATTATTGTAACGACATTAATTGCCTGACGTCATGACGTCAGGCATATCTAAGGTTTAAAAGTTACAACATCCGAAACAGTGCAGTCAACAATGGAAGCTAGCAATATCATTTTTCATTGAAAAAAGATTTATCAATGCATATTAATAATGTGACGACCTTCAAGTTCGCAATTAACGAAAACATTGTAATGGATGAAACAATTAAACAATAGTGAGCAAGTGTTTAAAGCAAAAAAGAGGTTCACTGTATACGTGTGTAATTCGGGCTGACTATATTTAGTTAGGATGAAACTTCAATTGCGCTTGCGTAAGTTGGAATTTTGGGAAGAAATTAGACAGTTCGTGTTAGAAATATTCGGAGACGTTATGAAACCGGTCAGTTTCTAGGTCAAACTGCGCATCAATGTATTGGAAGACATCTGCAGCCACAGTCCGGAGTCCGCCTATATCTTCCCAACTCTCTTAGTGAGATTGAAAAGTGATTATATTGGAAGTAGTTTGCCACCAAACCATAAAAATCAGAGAGCTATGTCAACAAAATTACAACTATAAGTATTAAGAAGGTGTGCAGTCAAACATTGCATGTACACCGCTACACGATTATCTCGTCACCTACATGTACAGCCATAAAAAAAGGCTGCAAACTAAATGTGCACCCGCATATTATTATATTGTTCTGGAAACTATTTACCTAGTATTTTAAAAGATTATGTATTCACTTTTGCCCTAAAAGTAAAATCCCGCTGGCTGACTTTCTTAGCTTTTTAAAAAGCTAACCTTGTCATGCTTAAAAATAGATAGCACTGAAGAGGAGGGGGTGTCATCACAACGAGTTATTACCTAACGAGGCAATTAAAGGCCGGCACATTAAACATGCATCGGTTGATATTATTTTTTTTTTTGTTTAAAAGAAAAAGAAAATTGTTGTATTGGATTTAAAAAGCAGCATTGAGCAAGTTCACTGTACACGTGTGCAATCCAACAGAAAGGCCCGAACGGTGAATAAGGGGGGGGGGGGCGCCACGCAATTGTTTACAAGTTATACCTAATGATTATAATATTGTAAGCCATCTGGGGGGTTGGCTAGTATTTCTGAATCCTCAGCATGTATACAAATCGTCTATTGTTTGTCTAAATAACTCGTCTTGTCAGGATGGATTAATAGATTAATTACTTCTTAAATTCAAGTTGGCCAGGGTCCATTACACTTGATTTCCTTGTCCAATAATACTCAAGATGAATGATCAGTCATACTCATTTATTGTCACACATCAATATGGCATAATGATGTAAACATTGTATGGCACACAAATATCAACAGATTCTTCATAATATAATTTCATATAGATACGGCTGACAATTCAGAAACACAAGTTTAGGTTGTCCAGTGTGGTAGGAGATTTCTAACTAGGCTATAAATTACATATTAGAGTTTTCTCACCTTTCTGTACTTTCAAAATGTTGCCGCCGTACAACTAGCAGAAATCTGTCGTAACGTAGTACTCGCGCGCTTATATAACCTCCCATTATCTGTCACGTGAATTAAGCTAACCAATAAAAATATGCCGTACAAACTATTAACCAATCAGCGACCTGTACGGGAAGCTGAGTTCCCACACAAGTTCCCACACAGAACTATTTCTACCACACAGGGCTACCGTACAAAGGCAAATAATAAATAATTATAGTAACCATGTAAAAACCAGTTGTTAAGCAATAAATATGCAATGAATTAAGTAATTTAAAGAACAGGACTTATTATAAAATCATCTGTATAATTCTAGTTTCTCTGTAGAAAATCTGCGCATGAATATCGTAACTACCGACGATATGGTAAACAAATATAGTTCCACGAGTAAGACTGAATATTAGCAAATAATCAACAAATTAACATTAATTTCCATTACTAAGACATCACATGATGATAAATAAACATGCTCAATAGTGAATTAAACTAATCAAAACATTTAATTAGCAAACATCGATAACCGGAAGTGACGAAGACTACACGAAAAGATGATGACAGCCAGAAAGTTGAAATGTAAATATTCACTAACAAACTGCTTTTTATCGCCGAAAGAAATGCCCTAAATGAAAGTTAACAAGGTAATTTACGTGATTTTAGTGTTAAACCACAACTGTATGTGTGTCATATAGTCTGTAAACTTTATATAAATGTAAACAAATTACTTATTCCTCATGCACATGTTTCGTTCAATTGTGTCATGAAATTATAGGAAATTACCGAATACTTTTTAAATGATTATGCGTGAAGACTTACTATAAATAATAAATTGAAATGTTACAATAAAAATAAATCACGATAGGGTTACACTCCCCCCAACTTATTTACAAAATTCTCCTGAATTTCTGAAGAATTAACAATAACATTACACAGTACACAATACATGTCAAAATTTGATGATGAATCTAAAGTCTGATGGGAATGTCTTTGTCTTCTACTACGGCGAGGAGGTTGTCTGTTGAGCGGTCTCTAAGGGCACAAGATCTCTCCAGCATTCGTATCCACACACTGTCACCTGAATTTGAACTCACAATGTTCTTCAGCTGTTCGTATATGTAATACCGCGATTTCCTTACAACATGGTCTGTCTTCTTTCCATTCTTCACCACAGTACCAGGCAGAGCTAGAAAATTAAACTTGTCCAGGAGGTCTATCCTCTCGATGGTGGCACTCCTGCTCTGGTCCATCCTTTCCTGCAGGGTCAAGACAGTGTATTCCCAGGAGAGGAGTCTTCGGTCAGGAGACATTTCCTGCCAGTCCATGGGTGGCCACACAACAGTTATGTTGTTGCATCTCAGTGTCACTTGATCAGTTCCCCAGTCCCTCCTAGCTGGTGGGAAGAGAGGCAAGCATCCTCTCTTCAACAAATTCAGTGCTCTCTCTGACAGGGAGGCTCCTATTGGCTTTGACTTGGGTTGAGGAACTTGAGGCAGGTGGATGCTGATAGCTGCAGTTGTGGCGTCAGATGGTATTCTGGCTGAGTCTGCAGAAGAGGCTGTACAGGGTGATGGTACTCGAGGAGGTTCTGGCTCTGATTCTCGCTTTCTTTTTATTGGCTTCATTGCTGTTTCTTCCTCCTTTAGCTCTCTGATGTTTTCCAAATACTTCTGCTCGAGGCCCACAAACTTCAAAAGCTGCCTCTGTATTGTTGGAGATGAAACTGGAAATTCAGCAGACCTGGTTGGTTCTCTCTCAGTCTTCTGTACCCCCATCTTCCTTGCTATGCTGGCCATGGCTTTAGGGTCGACTAGGACAGTGTCTCTCAGGTGGATGGCATAGATGTTATTGCCTTGACGTAGAAAGATCTTCTTGGCTGCTAAGCTTATATACTCCACCTCTAACTCGTCGATCTTGGGTCTCGCTGGACTATACCCAGAAGGTGTTGTTTCAGTCATCTCTGTCTCAGTCTCAATGTAGTCAGGTTGGAAAAGGGCCTCTGGAGTTGGGGCAAAGGACTTCCCTTTCTTCTTGAGAGACTCCCAATCATTGACCCAGTTGTCCTTCTTCTTTGATGCATACTTGGTTTTAGACAACCACTCCAGCACCAGCACTCTGGCGTGTGTTGCTGCATTAGACCCCCACTCAGATCCTGGGACGAGGCGATTATACCCCTCTGGATGTAAGCTGAACCATATCCCATTGCTCTCGGTGATGAGATCTCCTGGATACTTGGCTAGTTGGTGGCTGTGGCTTTGCTTCGCGTGGCTCCTGAGGTCTGTCACCCTCTTGTAGGTTCTCTCGTCAGGGCACCACGGGCAGATGACTTTCAAAGTTCCATGTGTTGGACCCATGTGGTTCTTCAGCTCTCTGTTTGTGGGGAACTTTAAATGACAAACCCAGCACTCCATTCTGTTCTGGTTATCTGGAATTGATAAAATTTGCTGTTATGGGAAAATCTGTGATACATCTTTAATCGTCTTATCTTCTAATAGGTTCTGAAGCTCTTCTAACTGTTATGACTAAACCATTCAAAATAACTAGAGATGTCATCTAACTAAGAAGGAAATCATAAGAAATCGTCTCGTACTTCTACTTCTAAAATACACATCTTTGTGTAGCCCCAAAATATGTAGTCTCATACTACATCTACATCTTGAAGAGACTGGTTGAAACAAGACACCAAACATACTGTCTGATGTGTACCAGGTAGTAGGTCCACGTCTATAGCACTGTTCTATAAACGACTTGTTAACCATCTCTATCAACATCTCTGGGAGGAGAGTTCTGGGTGATCAGGCCAGCTCTATCCCAACCTCTGCGCGCGAACCCGACATCTAACTTCTACTGTAAGTACGACTTCTCATAAATAAATTAAAGTAATAACAGCAACAAAAAAAACAAACAACATCTATAGGAACTTCTATGCTTTATTCAAAATTCTGTCGAACCAGTTAGGGAGGGTTGTTCCTTTGTAGGGCATCAATCTGTCCACATGATAGACTTTTGCTGGTTTACGGGCTGTTCTCTGCA
Organism: Magallana ariakensis; assembly: GCA_020458035.1. NCBI lineage: Eukaryota > Metazoa > Mollusca > Bivalvia > Ostreida > Ostreidae > Magallana > Magallana ariakensis. The sequence continues at coordinate 6,596,453 of CM035816.1, read as the reverse complement.
CAAGGTAGTTGACATCATCTATTCGTTTCGTAATAAGGTATGGGCCTTTCCATTTGGATGTTAACTTGGGACACACTCCAACTTTCCTAGTATTGTCATACAGCCAAACAGGTTGACCTCTCTCCATCAGTTGTTTCTTTGCTTTCAGATCATAGTGTCGTTTATTGTACTCTGCACTCTTTTTCAGATGTTTTCTTGCTATGGTATGGGCATCATTCAGGGTTTTCTGTAGCTCTTCTATGTACTCGTTTACTTCAGTTTCACTATCTGCTTCATTGGGAGGCTTTCCAATGACTGCCTCTAAAGGGAGAGTAACATTTCTGCCTAACATCATGAGGTTTGGTGTCTGATCAATGCTGGAATGTATAGAAGCTCGGTATGCCATCATGACTTGAGGGAGGTATTTATCCCATGTTCTCTGGTTGTTCTCACAGTACATCGTCAACATAGTAGCTAGGGTACGATTGAAGCGCTCGACACTGCCATTTGCTTGAGGCCTCATACTGCTAGTTCTAGTTTTATCAATCCGAAGGAATTCACACATTTCTTTGAAAATTTTCGATTCGAAATTTCGTCCTTGGTCGGAGTGGACTTGTAAAGGTGTACCAAATCTACAGACTATTTCATTTACAAATGTGGTTACAATGGTTTCAGCTTCTTGATCTGGAATAGCTATGGCTTCGGTCCATTTGGTGAAACAGTCAATAATAACTAAGATATATTTATTCTTTTTAGTAGACTCTGGCAGAGGTCCTAGAATATCGAGAGCTATCCTTTCCATGGGTTCTCCAACCAAATATTGTCCTAGGGGTGCTCTGTTTTGTCTTTGACAGGATTTACGTGAGGCACAGAAATCGCATCTTTTGCAATACCGTGTAATTTCTTTAGTCATAGATGGCCAGTAAAATGAATTCCTTATGCGTGATATGGTCTTTTCAGCTCCTAGGTGGGCTCCGGTGGGAATATCATGATAGTAGTGAATGACATCTGGTCTCTTCTGTTTAGGTACAATTAGCTGTAGTATGACCTTGTTAGTTTCTGTATCATGGAACTCTCTATACAATAGACCATTGATGACTTTGAGTCTCTCCCATTGTCTCCACAAAGTTTTAAATGACTCAGAATTGTGTGAAATGACATCCCATTTTGGTCTTGTAGAACCATCTGTCAAGGCTAATAACAGCATGCCTATAGATTGATCTTCTATTTGTAATTGTCTAATTTCATCCACCCCCCATCCCTCTAGTATTTCCTGGTTTATAAATTCATGCTGGGGTACTTCTTTGCTTCTAGTGGTCACTCTGACTAATTCCTTGGTTTCTTGTTCTTTATTTTCACCTGACATCTCATCATCACTAGCATCATTGTCACTCATATTCTGTACTTGTCTAAGGCAAGGCTTGCATGGGTTTCTTGATAAAGCATCTGCATTTTGATGACTTCGCCCAGGGCGGTGAGTAACTGTAAGGTCGTAAGTCTCAATCTCTTGTAGCCATCGTACAGTCTGACCTGTGGGGTTTTTCAAACTTCGAACCCAACTGACAGCTGCGTTATCCGTACGAAGTAAAACTTTCTGACCGTAGAGGTAAGGATGAAACTTCCGAAGGGCAGTTACAACAGCTAACAGTTCTTTACGTGTGACACAGTAGGATTGCTCGTGGCGATTCATAGTTTTACTCATATAGGCTATTACTCTTTCTTTACCATCTTGGTTCTGGGACAATACTGCACCAACAGCTCTATCACTGGCGTCAGTATCTAGAGTAAATGGTAATCCAGGAAAGGGAAATCCAAGTATTGGTGAAGTAGTAAGTGCTGTTTTGAGGGTGTCAAAAGCATTTTGACATTCAGAGGTCCATGCGAATTTTGTCTTCTTCTTGTATAGATCATGGAGAGGCTTTGCTATCTCCGCAAACTTCTTCACAAATTTTCTGTAGTAAGAGCATAGTCCAAGGAATGATCTGATCTGTTTTTCACTCTTTGGGACTGGCCAGTTTTTGACAGCAGATATTTTCTCTGGATCAGTCTGGATACCTTCTGAAGAACAATGTGACCAAGGAATTTGACCTGCTTTTGGAAAAAGGTGCATTTTGACGGCTTGAGCTTTAAGTTTGCCTCTCGAAGTCTGGTGAAAATATTGGCTAAACGTTGAATGCCTTCATCAAAAGTTGAGCTATGTGAGATTATGTCATCCATATAGACAAGACATTCGGTCCACTGAAGTCCTTTCAATACATTCTCCATGAGACGTTCAAATGTAGACGGGGCATTTACCAGACCAAATGGCATGACTCGAAATTGGAAGAGCCCTAATGTTGTTACAAATGCAGTTTTCTCTTTGTCCTTTTCAGCCATCTCTATCTGCCAGAAGCCTGAGTTGAGGTCCATCGTAGAAAACCATTTGGCACCAGAGAGTGAGTCGAGGCATTCGTCTATACGAGGGAGCGGATAGGCATCTTTGACAGTTTTCGCATTTAGTTGTCGGTAATCAACGCATGCTCTACTGGCTCCATTTGGTTTTGATACTAGAACTAGATTTGATGCCCATGCACTGGTTGATGGTTCAATCACGCCTTTCTCTAACATGCTCTGTACCTCACTTCTTTCAATGTTTCGTTTTGCAATAGGCTGTCGTCTTAGGGTCTGTCTCACAGGCTTTGCATTTTCTGTATCTATCTTGTGTTTTATTATGCCAGTGCACCCAAGATCATCTGACGTTTGTGAGAATACATCTTTGTGTTCTAGGAGTAGTTTGAAGAAGACATCTTTCTGTTCTTTGTCTAGATTTGTGGAACTTCTTACAAACATGTCAAGGAGATGATCTGGTAAATCTTTCTCAGGAGTTGGATCATCTATATGACTCTCAGTAATGAAAACTCTCTGTGGTATGTCGTCTCGTTCTACCAAATGTGCATTCCTGCATACACCGATAACAGTTTTTGCTTGTAGTTTTACAGGTACCTCTCCAAGATTCACAATGTTTACTTGTATTTGCTCAGAATGTGTATCTATCAAGCCATCTAGTACTTCTATGTCATCACTGAAGGAGTTTAGTTGCTCCAGGAAGCCTATGTCTGTGATGTCATCATTTCCCGTCAAGGACACTGGAACCCATATACCACAATATGCAGGTATGGAAATGGTTCTTTTGACTTCTACATTTGTAGCTGTTTGTTCATTGGCAATCCAACATTGAACATTGGTTTTCTCAGTCTGTAAAATTCCTGTTTTGTAGTCAATGTGATGGCAATACTGCAAGAGGAAGTCCTGCCCGAGGATAGCTGAAAGATCCATGTCAACAACCAACAAGTCAACTGCATGCGGAACATCCTCGAGATGAATATAAAATCTTCCAATACCATGGACTGGCAGAGCATGACCATTTAGATCCTGCACACACATGTTCGTGGATTGAAGGACTGGACACAGCTCCTCCGGAATCTTTCTGAATTCTTCATGTGACAAAAGTGAAGCAGTGGAACCACTGTCTAATAAAAAGTTAATATCCACCCCCCCCAGGACTCCAGTAATGTGGAATCCATTATCTGATAATGTTTTCTGTTTATTAAAAGCCACCCCCCTCGAGTCATCAGCACTAGGTCTTGACTCCTCCATCAGCTGCCGACCTACAAGGCTGATGGTCTCCCATTTCCCTGCTGATAGTTTTGTTGCCTCGACCTATCTTGGTTTCTTCTCTGACCAGGTCTGGGTCTCTCTAGAAGAGGACAATCTTTGATGAAATGTTTCGGTGAGTTGCAGTGAAAGCAAAGCTGGTGGGAAGGCTTCTTGTTTGCTCTCTCTAGTCTCTCTAATCTGTCGCTGATTTCTTGTAGAAGGGCAGATGTATCAAAAGCTGAAGCAGAATTTGACATCAACTTGACATTGGTTGGCACATCTTGAGGGATGTTGAAATCCACATCATCTGTCTTCATGGCTCTGGCTTGGTGTTTCTTTTTGTCATAGTTCTCACCTAGGATGGCTTCAAATCTGTCAATTATATCAGCAGCTTCTGAGATACTCTGACAATTCTTATCAATGCATCTACATTTCATCTCTACACTTATCAGCTTGTAAAGGTGATTCAAGGCCAAAATCTCTTGAGCTTTTTCATCTAGGTCACAGTATGCTTTCTGCACCATCTGTCGGATGTTATCACCGAGGGCAGCAGCACTTTCACCAGTCTGTCGTCTACGAGATTCAAGCTTGGACAGCCATTTGTTCTGGTGTCGGGAATTTCCAAACCGTTGACTAAATTTGTTGATAAGGGAATCAAAGGATCTTCTCTCTGCCAAGGATAAACTCATATAAAATGTTCTGGCTTGACCTCTTAGGCTTGCAGCAAGGAAAAGCACCTTCTGTCTATCTGTCCACCTGCTTAATTCTGCACAATCATTGAAGTGAGAGATGTACTCCTCCCAGCTAACAGTACCGTCATAGGACTCTGGCTTCATCATATAGTTTTCCGATTGGGTGAGGCTTGGAAATTGCTGCATTTCTGTTCGTCTAGGAAAACCGCTGAAGGCGCTCGGCGGTGGAGCATGGTTGTCTTCATTTCCTCGTTGAGAATAGCTAACAGACTCCATCAATACTTCTTCATCGTTCAACTTCTGACAGTCCTGATATATGTCACCTTGACCGCCATCTTCAAACGAAACCAACTCGGGCATGCGAACCTCGACTTCGTGATCAACCGACTCACCGGACTCTGACATCTTAATTTCTTTCAATAAATTGTAATGATCATCTATAGTAAATTCATGTCTGACATCTAACATCTAAGACTTATGAAATGTTGGACTACCACACTGGACAACGCATGGGCTCGTATCGGGATGCTGTTAAATTTAGCATCCCACTTCTGACACCAGTTTGTAAGCCATCTGGGGGGTTGGCTAGTATTTCTGAATCCTCAGCATGTATACAAATCGTCTATTGTTTGTCTAAATAACTCGTCTTGTCAGGATGGATTAATAGATTAATTACTTCTTAAATTCAAGTTGGCCAGGGTCCATTACACTTGATTTCCTTGTCCAATAATACTCAAGATGAATGATCAGTCATACTCATTTATTGTCACACATCAATATGGCATAATGATGTAAACATTGTATGGCACACAAATATCAACAGATTCTTCATAATATAATTTCATATAGATACGGCTGACAATTCAGAAACACAAGTTTAGGTTGTCCAGTGTGGTAGGAGATTTCTAACTAGGCTATAAATTACATATTAGAGTTTTCTCACCTTTCTGTACTTTCAAAATGTTGCCGCCGTACAACTAGCAGAAATCTGTCGTAACGTAGTACTCGCGCGCTTATATAACCTCCCATTATCTGTCACGTGAATTAAGCTAACCAATAAAAATATGCCGTACAAACTATTAACCAATCAGCGACCTGTACGGGAAGCTGAGTTCCCACACAAGTTCCCACACAGAACTATTTCTACCACACAGGGCTACCGTACAAAGGCAAATAATAAATAATTATAGTAACCATGTAAAAACCAGTTGTTAAGCAATAAATATGCAATGAATTAAGTAATTTAAAGAACAGGACTTATTATAAAATCATCTGTATAATTCTAGTTTCTCTGTAGAAAATCTGCGCATGAATATCGTAACTACCGACGATATGGTAAACAAATATAGTTCCACGAGTAAGACTGAATATTAGCAAATAATCAACAAATTAACATTAATTTCCATTACTAAGACATCACATGATGATAAATAAACATGCTCAATAGTGAATTAAACTAATCAAAACATTTAATTAGCAAACATCGATAACCGGAAGTGACGAAGACTACACGAAAAGATGATGACAGCCAGAAAGTTGAAATGTAAATATTCACTAACAAACTGCTTTTATCGCCGAAAGAAATGCCCTAAATGAAAGTTAACAAGGTAATTTACGTGATTTTAGTGTTAAACCACAACTGTATGTGTGTCATATAGTCTGTAAACTTTATATAAATGTAAACAAATTACTTATTCCTCATGCACATGTTTCGTTCAATTGTGTCATGAAATTATAGGAAATTACCGAATACTTTTTAAATGATTATGCGTGAAGACTTACTATAAATAATAAATTGAAATGTTACAATAAAAATAAATCACGATAGGGTTACAATATTACACGATAGAATGTAAACTATAATTGTGTTCGGTTATCATTTCTAAACAAAATTGCCAGTTTGTATTAAAGTATTTACTAAGTACTGTTACGTTAGCTTATATTCATTAGAGAAACGAAGCGGGCATGGTCGTTTACTGTGCTTTGAGGGATTTCATTCATTGTAAAAGGGGTGTAACTTCCGTGTTTTACTCAATGTAAATAATTAGTGCATAATTATCGATTGATTCTTGCTAAACTCAATTAAAATTAATATTTAACAAGTAAAAGTTGTTACTAACTCGGTGGGCAATTCCAATCTGCATAAAAGGATGCACAGGATTAATTCTACTCCGCGCCATATTGTCAAAATCTTAGGAGCAGTGGAATAATCCATGATGGGAAGCTAAGCATTATTCTAACAATTGTATTGTGTTCGTAATTAAGTTTAATTTAATTGCTATATTTTTATTTTGTTGGCGGCAAATAAAGTTTTAAGAGAAAATTACATGTATATTATTATTATTAAAAATATTTTAGGTTCAAAATAAATAATATGTAAAATTCATTTAAAGAAAAAAAAAACCCTTAGTGAATATAATTTGAAACAGTCCAACTTTAGAGACGCATTTGGAAGACTGCGAGAAGAACGAACTACAAATCAAAGACAGATTAAAATTCATAGAACCAAGTTCTTGCAATGAAATAAATGTTTAGTCAGGCAAGCTTTTTGGAAAGCTATTACTTGTAAGATCATAATAAACAACTTTTGCAGTGGCAGCCATATCGAAATTTTAACCGCTTATGAGTTATAAAGTGAAAACTTTCAAGGGTTCTAGGTCCCTAATTTGAGGGGCCAGCCCCTATTTCTTGGTGTCAAACAAAAGATCTTGTATATAAAAATCTTTCTTCTTCTACAAGTCTTAACAAAATATTTGCGAGAAAAGAGATAAACTAAGAAAACCAAGCAAAATTACAAATTTTTTTTTTATCTCAATTTTCGAGCCCTCCGAGCTCCGGCGTTTCTTGTGCTAGGCAAATATGAATGCTTTTGTTCAGATTAACAATCTTTTGTCTATCATCCCTGAAATTTTGAAATCGATATCGTTTGTAGTTTATGAGAACACTCCTGGACAAACCAACCCCCTAAAATCTTTAAAATGCCAATATCTCAAAAACGGAAATGACGTCATCAACCAAAAAAATTTCCGATAAGGTTCAGAATATAGTTGGTACAAGGTTAGCTTTTTAAAAAGCTAAGAAAGTCAGCCAGCGGAATTTTAATTTTTAGGTCCAAAGTGCCGGAATACCAGTCTATTAAAATACAAGATAAATATATTTGTTTCCAGAACAATAATTATTTGCGGGTACATATTTAGTTTTCATCCTTTTTTTATGGCTGTACATGTAGGTGAGGAGATAAGCGTGTAGCGATGTACATGCAATGTATGACTGCAAAACCTATTTAATACTTAAAATTGTCACTTTGCAAACATAGCTCTATGAATTTCATGGTCTCGGCGCAAACCACTACCGATATATTTTCTTTCCAATTTCACTAAGAGGTCGGGAAGATATACGCGGAGTCTGGACTGTGGCTGCAGACTATGCCCATTGACAGTCTTCCGATGCGCAGTTTGACCTGGAAACTGACCAGTTTCATAACTTCTACGAATTTCTCTAACACGAACTGTCTATAATTCCTTCCCAGAATTCCAATTTACGCAAGCGCAATTGAAGTTTCATCCTAACATAATTAGTCAGCCCGCGGGCTGACTAAATATCTGAAAATTTCGTGCAAATCGGTCGAGCCATTTCTGAGATATCGCGTGCACAAAATCGGTAAGAAAAAAAAAGAAGAAGAAGAAGAAAAAGAATCCGAAGAATAACAATAAGGTCTTCCGTTGGAAACGGAAGACCCTAATAAGAATCTGCACAATAACATAAAGGTCTTCCGTTGGAAACGGAAGACCTTAATAATTTTTGTTTCGGTTTCAGTTCCATTCAATACTATGTGAAGAGATATACCCGTGTATTAATCTGATTGCTCACGTGCGGAGATATACTGTTTCCGTCCCAAAAAGAAGTTTTAAGAAGTAGGTATGAAGCAAAGTGTTGCAATTATTATTTATTTGATTTATTTTTAAGGGTAATATAATTATTTGGACAGAGATGTAGGGCTATGAGAACAGCAAATATTTAGTTTAGGGACAAAATCATTCCGGGCTATTTTTTTTTTTTTTGCGGTATTGATTTGCCTATGGGCGTTAGTTTTTTAATGTAGTACCATTTTTTAAAAATCACAAGTTTAGCTTTTTAAAAAAGCTTACCGTCTTTAGAGCAAACTTTAAACAGCATTAAGTTATCAAAGAAAATTCAATTCTTTTTTATATATAAGGTCGCCTTCCTCTACATGCAATGGCTTTTGAAACTTTTTTTATGTACATGTACCTTAAGCGTGCGTGCCTTAAATTGAGAAATGCGTACCACGTGCTTGTGAGTTGAGATCGACTATAGTAAGGAAAAAGAGATCTTAGGAGGGCCGTATTATTTTAATAAAATAAAACTTAAAACCACAGCATTTAGCACTTGTTTTACTGATATTAGAACCATTTTAACAAGACCTTGGACTTTCAGTAGGACGTAACTATCTATTCTTGCGTCAAAAAAGTTAAAAATGACGCTGGTTTCAAGCGAAATATAAACCGATTGCGTAGTCTTAGCTCCGAAGCCAGACAAATCTAGTTGTTTTCAAAGAGCCATGGTTGTATGGCCAGCAATGAAATAGACAGACCTATGTCACAATGCTGTTTGCCGCAACTACCCAAAGTCCAAGCTCCTGTTAAAATGGTTCTAGTTTTACCCGATACCGTATCGTTTTTACTGATATTATACATACCGTATCAAATTTTCACATTTTTGTACTTGCATAAACAATCCAAAAAGAAAAGAACAAAACATTTCAATAGATACTATAGAACATTGCTTTCAACTAGTTGTACTGAAAAATTGAAGTCTGAATTTCATTGATAGCTAATTTTATTACTTTTTTCGTTTTTTCACTTTTTAAGATTTAAAATCTACGAAAATTGTTAAGTCGTACGTAGAAAAGACCATCAGAAAATTATCTCCCTTGCGCCGAACAGTTTTTCAACCAATGAAATAAATGTAAATTTTTACATCATGTATTTTCTACCAATCACAAAGGAGAGGAAGTGCACAACCCGGAGACTGTAAATTATTTCAACTCTTTATACCGTCTTCCAAGGAAGACGGTAATAACTGAACAATAATTGTTATTTTCGTTCGGGAAAACTTTATCTATATGTACATGTAAAAGTTAACACTCTCAGTGAAGGTTTTAAAGAGGCTATCAAGTGTCCTCCACAAGCTTCAATGCTTTGACACACTTTAGATAAAACGCATTTCTGGTGACCGAGGCAGTACTAGTGTTACAGTGTCAAAACCATACCCGAATATAGTGCAAATTTGAAAGGGGACAACAACTAACACTTTTGAATCAAAACCTAAAAAACAAAAATATTGAAAAACATTTTCTTTAATTTCGTACTTCATGATTTTTCTATTTACCGTTTAAACGTGTCTTATCATGATTTAACTCTTAATCAATATTCAATTGCCTCGGCCATTGACACTAGTTTCATATCTTAAAATAGATCCTAATAATTTTGTTTCGGTTTCAGTTCCATTCATTACTATGTGAAGAGATATACCCGTGTATTTATCTGATTGCTCACGTGCGGAGATATACTGTTTCCGTCCCAAAAGAAGTTTTAAAAAGTAAGTGTAAAGCAAATTTTTGCAATGATTACTTAAGGTATCTCACTCCTTACGTTTTGATTTCATTGCGCACATGATCATTATATTTAAAATGAATATGATTTTTTTTTTCATTTATTCAGCAAAAAAAAATTATTTAATAATTACACAACAATCATGTAGAAAATCCATTTAAATTCAATAAACAAACAAGTTTTTTGGAAACTCTTTTTTTTTTTTTCGTGCGGAAGGCTTTTTCGAAGGAAATGACAGAAATAAGCAATTTTATGAATTTTCAATATACTTTTCTTTTTATCATACTTTATTCATTACGCATATTTTTAACATTTGATAGGTTTGTAACATTTTCTATAGGTTATGTGTGACATGTACACAATTAAATTATGAGGATGTGATAGACGCTTAGCATAAAATCATGCAAATATATAGAATATGTCTGGATTCTTAATGCCAACTTTGCAAGAATTTTACCTTTTAAGCCCTATATCTTAAATTTTACATCACTGACCCCAATGTTTTATTATGTCAAAACACTACTGAATACATATCTAGGCAAACCGGATTATTCTGATAACATTCTTGATATTTAACAAGTTTTTATTTCAAATCAAACTGTAACTGTTCCAAAAATTGTCTATTTTAATTGCAAAAAAGTCACGAAAAAAATAATGCAGCTTCATTTTTTTTTTCGTAATATCTTTATTCAGTCTGACCACTGTGCATAATTGAAACCAATATTTAATCAAATAAGTTTGCTTGATTAAAAACACTGGGAACGAATCCTATTTAGATTGAAATTGCATTTTAAATTGCAAATTAAATGGGCCATAACTCAGAGGGATGATAACTGACCCACTTTTTTGTATTTTTCAAGTATGTTTTGACTGCAGATTTCAATGATATACTTCTCAAGCAATTATTGATACAACAACATTGAGGAGTGGGATACCTTAATTGATTCTTTCAAGAGATATATGATTTTTTGGAGAGAAAAGTAGGGTTGTGAGAACAACACATTTAGATTTCAGGAACAAAATCATTCTGGGCTTTATTGTTCTAATTCGGTATTGGGTTGCTTATGTATGTAACAGGTTTTTTTTATGTGGTACCATTAAAAAAAAAACAATAATCGTTAGTTTAAAGTTGAAAAGCTATATGTACATGTACGTGTGTTCGTGACAATCATTTGAACACTTAATAGTTGAAGATTAAGTATTATATTATAAAGTAAGTTATTTCGCATCATCAACATGTGAATACAAATAATCAAGCTTCCTTCAAATGATTTTTAGTTTTTTTAACATAAAAGTTTAAAATGTTTACTCTGTTTATCAGTTAAATTACAATCATTTGTCTTTACAGAGAGGTCCTTATCACTTCTCCATGTATGAAACGGACTATAGCTAACCTGTAATTAAAATCCATTGTTTTCAGTCTGCATCCAATTTCCACTTAGCCAACGCCTGGTTTCTTTAGATTTTTGCAAAATGCTTGCTAGGTGGAAATATTTTTCGCATAGAAAGGCTCGAGATATAAAGCAATTTAAATAAAGGAATAACACAACGCGACAAACGCGTAATGTATAAAGCGTAATTATACAAAATTACACATAAAAGGTATAACTTATGACAATCATGATCACACGCATGCACGGACGCAACACCCCCTTTCCCTAATAGTTTACATGTACCTTTAAATCATGATGACGTATCTTTTATAGGTCATCTGTTACCATAAATTAAAAGCATCTAGTTTGAAAACAAACTCGAAATGGGTAAGGAAGAAGATAGTACAGCAAAGTGGCTTTTTGGAACCGTTTCTGCTGTTTGTTTAACTGGAGTAGTCATAACGGCAATGGTTCTAAATGCGCCTGCTGCTGCGGCGGTTACAGTTGGAGTTGCAGTCGGAGGCGTTTCTGGCTCAGTATCTGTTAACAAAGAGAAGAGCTATTAAAAGAACTAATGTAATGAATGTGCATATTATGAACAAAATATTGTGTCCATAATATATATATATATATATATATATATATATATATATATATATATATATATATATATATATATATATATATAAAGATTGCACAGTTGTAATGTAGTGATAGTATACTAATATTAAACAATTTTGGTCCGATAATGAATTTTTGTTTTCTTGTGAAGGTTGAGAGAGATAGAGAGAAAGTGAGAGAGGACGATGTATACATAAATTATAACAAACATACCGATTAAAAACAGAAGTTCCTAAATATGACGTTTAATGGAAGGAAAAATAAACCCATACCATACATAACCGGATACCGAAGACAATAAATGAAGAAACATCATTTACACTTGATAATGACATTGGATACGTAAAAAGAACAACACTGAACCAGCTATTATCAGAATCCAAGGTTAACATTGGAGACTGCTTGAAAATAGTACTGTGCAATTGTTTTTGCCTTACAGAGATGATACCATACATAACAATAGCAATTTAAGTTTATTCATGATTCTTAAGAGAACGCTCAAAGAGTTTGTTTTGGAATGTTTTTCAATTGCAATTGCCGTAAATTGCTATTGGATAACTATAAGGTGACTGAATATAGCTCTGCCGTTCAGTGACATTTCTAGCCCATTTAATTCACATTCTGTTGACTGAATGACAGAGTTCACATAAGGTTTTCAGTAATTTTAAAAAATGTATGCTTTTTTATAAAGGCGTTCACGTCGTCAAACTGGAGCGCCTTGTCAATATATCGGGCCCTACATCCCAGTTGCTTGTTAGGGGATAAACATTATATTTGGATTGTAAATAAAAAGATAAGCTGTTAAGATTAAGTTTTGAATCGATTACAATTAATTTAGAAGTTTCGAGATAACTGAATGTAAAATATTGGTTTTCTTCAAAAAGTTAAATGGCATCTCCTTTAAGTTTGCTAAAGAGTTTCCTATATCAACATTTGATAAACAATTTTCGTTTACATCCAATCTTATCTTTAAAAAAAAATTAATTTGATCGGAAATCAACAAAACGGTGCTAAATATAGTTTATTGCATTTAGCGTAATGTCTTTGTATTACATAACAGAGCTGACCAATGCCGATAATTCCTATAAACGTACATTCCTAACGGCGAACATTTTGCCACAAATATCCACAATTTTTAGCATGTGCATAATACAATTTCTTCATGATTTAAAGGTGGCGGACATTATGTTATGACTTTTAGAAACTAGGGAACCTTTCTTGAAATGGCGGATCGGACTTTGAAGGTTGTCTGATTTCACCGATAATCATGTTTGAACGGTGTTGTTGGGATACATTTAACACAGACAACAAGTACCATGATCGTCTTGTAGGGGGGATACGGTTCATTTCTTTTCCTAAACCAGCCAGGCAACTGGAAAAAGCGAAGAGGTGGATACGATTGTGTGGGAGGCCACACAATCAGTTAAACGAAAGCATTTTGAACGAGAGAGGAAAGGCCAAACATCTGTATGATTGTTCAAAGGTAATTTTCTGAAAATGTTTTTTTTATATGGGCTAAATAGGTGCGTTTGTTTGTAAAATAGGTTTGTAATATTTAGTCCGAGATTCCTCTTAAACAGTCGAAAGAATTTTGGATTATCAACATTATCAATATTAACCATGTTATTTTATGCCTACGATAGCTAGATTTGTAAGGGCATATGATTTGAATCAAAAAATGTCTTGGAGCATATTAAATTCGAATACTATCTATGCATACCAATAAGATTTCCAGAATCTTGTGTATTGGATAACGGTAGACCGCTCGCAAGTCCAGCCGCGACCTATTTCCTCAGCCGCGGGCAAGGGATCGGATACGTAAAATTGTATACACAGCTCGGAATCCAGCTAGATTTTAAATGCGACTCAAATGCATTGCATTGAAGCAGTTCTTTTATCCATAATGTGTTTTACTAGAAAAGAATTAAAATGTTTAAACACTTTCCGTATGTAAGCTGGTACACTGTCTATGGTAGTAGGTAAAGGTATAATCTTTTTTCTTTTACTTTTTAATATTTAATATGGTTAAAATCGGAATTTTTGTGTTTTGCAGCTACATAAATAAACCCATGTGTGCATTACAGCAAGACGCAAATCTTGTGTATTAGATAACGGTAGACCGCTCGCTAATCCAGCCGCGACCTATTTCCTCGGCCGCGGGCACGGGATCGGCTAGGTACATAGCTCGGAATACAGCTAGATTTTAAATGCGACTCAAATGCATTGCATTGAAGCAGTTCTTTTATCCATAATTATCCATTGTTTAAACACTTGCCGTTTGTAAACTGGTACACTTAATGTCAGTTACACGCACAAATACCCCGTTTATTTGCAAAATAAAGCACAATTACATGATAAAAAGTCTAGCTTTTTACACTCATAATACGCAATACCCGAACAAAATATTATTGTAACGACATTAATAAGATCATAATAAACAACTTTTGCAGCGGCAGCCATATCGAAATTTTAACCGCTTATGAGTTATAAAGTGAAAACTTTCAAGGGTTCTAGGTCCCTAATTTGAGGGGCCAGCCCCTATTTCTTGGTGTCAAACAGAAGATCTTGTATATAAAAATCTTTCTTCTTCTACAAGTCTTAACAAAATATTTGCGAGAAAAGAGATAAACTAAGAAAACCAAGCAAAATTACAAATTTTTTTTTTATCTCAATTTTCGAGCCCTCCGAGCTCCGGCGTTTCTTGTGCTAGGCAAATATGAATGCTTTTGTTCAGATTAACAATCTTTTGTCTATCATCCCTGAAATTTTGAAATCGATATCGTTTGTAGTTTATGAGAACACTCCTGGACAAACCAACCCCCTAAAATCCTTAAAATGCCAATATCTCAAAAACGGAAATGACGTCATCAACCAAAAAAAATTCCGATAAGGTTCAGAATATAGTTGGTACAAGGTTAGCTTTTTAAAAAGCTAAGAAAGTCAGCCAGCGGAATTTTAATTTTTAGGTCCAAAGTGCCGGAATACCAATCTATTAAAATACAAGATAAATAAATTTGTTTCCAGAACAATAATTTAGTTTTCATCCTTTTTTTATGGCTGTACATGTAGGTGAGGAGATAAGCGTGTAGCGATGTACATGCAATGTATGACTGCAAAACCTATTTAATACTTAAAATTGTCACTTTGCAAACATAGCTCTATGAATTTCATGGTCTCGGCGCAAACCACTACCGATATATTTTCTTTCCAATTTCACTAAGAGGTCGGGAAGATATACGCGGAGTCTGGACTGTGGCTGCAGACTATGCCCATTGACAGTCTTCCGATGCGCAGTTTGACCTAGAAACTGACCAGTTTCATAACTTCTACGAATTTCTCTAACACGAACTGTCTATAATTCCTTCCCAGAATTCCAATTTACGCAAGCGCAATTGAAGTTTCATCCTAACATAATTAGTCAGCCCGCGGGCTGACTAAATATCTGAAAATTTCGTGCAAATCGGTCGAGCCATTTCTGAGATATCGCGTGCACAAAATCGGTAAGAAAAAAAAGAAGAAGAAGAAAAAGAATCCGAAGAATAACAATAAGGTCTTCCGTTGGAAACGGAAGACCCTAATAAGAATCTGCACAATAACATAAAGGTCTTCCGTTGGAAACGGAAGACCTTAATAATTTTTGTTTCGGTTTCAGTTCCATTCAATACTATGTGAAGAGATATACCCGTGTATTAATCTGATTGCTCACGTGCGGAGATATACTGTTTCCGTCCCAAAAAGAAGTTTTAAGAAGTAGGTATGAAGCAAAGTGTTGCAATTATTATTTATTTGATTTATTTTTAAGGGTAATATAATTATTTGGACAGAGATGTAGGGCTATGAGAACAGCAAATATTTAGTTCAGGGACAAAATCATTCCGGGCTATTTTTTTTTTGCGGTATTGATTTGCCTATGGGCGTTAGTTTTTTAATGTAGTACCATTTTTTAAAAATCACAAGTTTAGCTTTTTAAAAAAGCTTACCGTCTTTAGAGCAAACTTTAAACAGCATTAAGTTATCAAAGAAAATTCAATTCTTTTTTATATATAAGGTCGCCTTCCTCTACATGCAATGGCTCTTGAAACTTTTTTTATGTACATGTACCTTAAGCGTGCGTGCCTTAAATTGAGAAATGCGTACCACGTGCTTGTGAGTTGAGATCGACTATAGTAAGGAAAAAGAGATCTTAGGAGGGCCGTATTATTTTAATAACATAAAACTTAAAACCACAGCATTTAGCACTTGTTTTACTGATATTAGAACCATTTTAACAAGACCTTGGACTTTCAGTAGGACGTAACTATCTATTCTTGCGTCAAAAAAAGTTAAAAATGACGCTGGTTTCAAGCGAAATATACACCGATTGCGTAGTCTTAGCTCCGAAGCCAGACAAATCTAGTTGTTTTCAAAGAGCCATGGTTGTATGGCCAGCAATGAAATAGACAGACCTATGTCACAATGCTGTTTGCCGCAACTACCCAAGTCCAAGCTCCTGTTAAAATGGTTCTAGTTTTACCCGATACCGTATCGTTTTTACTGATATTATACATACCGTATCAAATTTTCACATTTTTGTACTTGCATAAACAATCCAAAAAGAAAAGAACAAAACATTTCAATAGATACTATAGAACATTGCTTTCAACTAGTTGTACTGAAAAATTGAAGTCTGAATTTCATTGATAGCTAATTTTATTACTTTTTTCGTTTTTTCACATTTTAAGATTTAAAATCTACGAAAATTGTTAAGTCGTACATAGAAAAGACCATCAGAAAATTATCTCCCTTGCGCCGAACAGTTTTTCAACCAATGAAATAAATGTAAATTTTTACATCATGTATTTTCTACCAATCACAAAGGAGAGGAAGTGCACAACCCGGAGACTGTAAATTATTTCAACTCTTTATA
Organism: Magallana ariakensis; assembly: GCA_020458035.1. Lineage (NCBI taxonomy): Eukaryota > Metazoa > Mollusca > Bivalvia > Ostreida > Ostreidae > Magallana > Magallana ariakensis. The sequence goes on along the minus strand of CM035816.1, from coordinate 6,579,613 downwards.
CCGTCTTCCAAGGAAGACGGTAATAACTGAACAATAATTGTTATTTTCGTTCGGGAAAACTTTATCTATATGTACATGTAAAAGTTAACACTCTCAGTGAAGGTTTTAAAGAGGCTATCAAGTGTCCTCCACAAGCTTCAATGCTTTGACACACTTTAGATAAAACGCATTTCTGGTGACCGAGGCAGTACTAGTGTTACAGTGTCAAAACCATACCCGAATATAGTGCAAATTTGAAAGGGGACAACAACTAACACTTTTGAATCAAAACCTAAAAAACAAACATATTGAAAAACATTTTCTTTAATTTCGTACTTCATGATTTTTCTATTTACCGTTTAAACGTGTCTTATCATGATTTAACTCTTAATCAATATTCAATTGCCTCGGCCATTGACACTAGTTTCATATCTTAAAATAGATCCTAATAATTTTGTTTCGGTTTCAGTTCCATTCATTACTATGTGAAGAGATATACCCGTGTATTTATCTGATTGCTCACGTGCTGAGATATACTGTTTCCGTCCCAAAAGAAGTTTTAAAAAGTAAGTGTAAAGCAAATTTTTGCAATGATTACTTAAGGTATCTCACTCCTTACGTTTTGATTTCATTGCGCACATGATCATTATATTTAAAATGAATATGATTTTTTTTTTCATTTATTCAGCAAAAAAAAATTATTTAATAATTACACAACAATCATGTAGAAAATCCATTTAAATTCAATAAACAAACAAGTTTTTTGGAAACTCTTTTTTTTTTTTTCGTGCGGAAGGCTTTTTCGAAGGAAATGACAGAAATAAGCAATTTTATGAATTTTCAATATACTTTTCTTTTTATCATACTTTATTCATTACGCATATTTTTAACATTTGATAGGTTTGTAACATTTTCTATAGGTTATGTGTGACATGTACACAATTAAATTATGAGGATGTGATAGACGCTTAGCATAAAATCATGCAAATATATAGAATATGTCTGGATTCTTAATGCCAACTTTGCAAGAATTTTACCTTTTAAGCCCTATATCTTAAATTTTACATCACTGACCCCAATGTTTTATTATGTCAAAACACTACTGAATACATATCTAGGCAAACCGGATTATTCTGATAACATTCTTGATATTCAACAAGTTTTTATTTCAAATCAAACTGTAACTGTTCCAAAAATTGTCTATTTTAATTGCAAAAAAGTCACGAAAAAAATAATGCAGCTTCATTTTTTTTTCTCGTAATATCTATATTCAGTCTGACCACTGTGCATAATTGAAACCAATATTTAATCAAATAAGTTTGCTTGATTAAAAACACTGGGAACGAATCCTATTTAGATTGAAATTGCATTTTAAATTGCAAATTAAATGGGCCATAACTCAGAGGGATGATAACTGACCCACTTTTTTGTATTTTTCAAGTATGTTTTGACTGCAGATTTCAATGATATACTTCTCGAGCAATTATTGATACAACAACATTGAGGAGTGGAATACCTTAATTGATTCTTTCAAGAGATATATGATTTTTTGGAGAGAAAAGTAGGGTTGTGAGAACAACACATTTAGATTTCAGGAACAAAATCATTCTGGGCTTTATTGTTCTAATTCGGTATTGGGTTGCTTATGTATGTAACAGGTTTTTTTTATGTGGTACCAGTAAAAAAAAAACAATAATCGTTAGTTTAAAGTTGAAAAGCTATATGTACATGTACGTGTATTCGTGACAATCATTTGAACACTTAATAGTTGAAGATTAAGTATTATATTATAAAGTAAGTTATTTCGCATCATCAACATGTGAATACAAATAATCAAGCTTCCTTCAAATGATTTTTAGTTTTTTTAACATAAAAGTTTAAAATGTTTACTCTGTTTATCAGTTAAATTACAATCGTTTGTCTTTACAGAGAGGTCCTTATCACTTCTCCATGTATGAAACGGACTATAGCTAACCTGTAATTAAAATCCATTGTTTTCAGTCTGCATCCAATTTCCACTTAGCCAACGCCTGGTTTCTTTAGATTTTTGCAAAATGCTTGCTAGGTGGAAATATTTTTCGCATAGAAAGGCTCGAGATATAAAGCAATTTAAATAAAGGAATAACACAACGCGACAAACGCGTAATGTATAAAGCGTAATTATACAAAATTACACATAAAAGGTATAACTTATGACAATCATGATCACACGCATGCACGGACGCAACACCCCCTTTCCCTAATAGTTTACATGTACCTTTAAATCATGATGACGTATCTTTTATAGGTCATCTGTTACCATAAATTAAAAGCATCTAGTTTGAAAACAAACTCGAAATGGGTAAGGAAGAAGATAGTACAGCAAAGTGGCTTTTTGGAACCGTTTCTGCTGTTTGTTTAACTGGAGTAGTCATAACGGCAATGGTTCTAAATGCGCCTGCTGCTGCGGCGGTTACAGTTGGAGTTGCAGTCGGAGGCGTGTCTGGCTCAGTATCTGTTAACAAAGAGAAGAGCTATTAAAAGAACTAATGTAATGAATGTGCATATTATGAACAAAATATTGTGTCCATAATATATATATATATATATATATATATATATATATATATATATATATATAAAGATTGCACAGTTGTAATGTAGTGATAGTATACTAATATTAAACAATTTTGGTCCGATAATGAATTTTTGTTTTCTTGTGAAGGTTGAGAGAGATAGAGAGAAAGTGAGAGAGGACGATGTATACATAAATTATAACAAACATACCGATTAAAAACAGAAGTTCCTAAATATGACGTTTAATGGAAGGAAAAATAAACCCATACCATACATAACCGGATACCGATGACAATAAATAAAGAAACATCATTTACACTTGATAATGACATTGGATACGTAAAAAGAACAAAACTGAACCAGCTATTATCAGAATCCAAGGTTAACATTGGAGACTGCTTGAAAATAGTACTGTGCAATTGTTTTTGCCTTACAGAGATGATACCATACATAACAATAGCAATTTAAGTTTATTCATGATTCTTAAGAGAACGCTCAAAGAGTTTGTTTTGGAATGTTTTTCAATTGCAATTGCCGCAAATTGCTATTGGATAACTATAAGGTGACTGAATATAGCTCTGCCGTTCAGTGACATTTCTAGCCCATTTAATTCACATTCTGTTGACTGAATGACAGAGTTCACATAAGGTTTTCAGTAATTTTAAAAAATGTATGCTTTTTAAAGCGCTAAGCATAGCTCATTGTCGTTAGACTTCTACTTCCGGTGCATCAAATAACCGCCCCCTATGAGCAGAAATATACATCATTTAAACTGGTTATAGAGAACTAGTTTCAGTGGTTTACGCACATAATTGTACAGGGTATTATGTATCTAAATAATGTACGGACTATTGTGAATCTAATGTGCGGGGCTTACGTACATCATTGCAGGGACTGCCACGCAGTGATTAGGAAATATAGTGCATATACAGAAGCTGAAATATAGAAAAATCAAATCTATTCTTTTTAACTAAGCTTGCACAAAGTAAATTTCCTTTAGAATCAAACTAGGTTAGCGCTTTTCAGTACTATCAGTACTTTGATTTATAAAGGCGTTCACGTCGTCAAACTGGAGCGCCTTGTCAATATATCGGGCCCTACATCCCAGTTGCTTGTTAGGGGATAAACATTATATTTGGATTGTAAATAAAAAGATAAGCTGTTAAGATTAAGTTTTGAATCGATTACAATTAATTTAGAAGTTTCGAGATAACTGAATGTAAAATATTGGTTTTCTTCTGTCATCTCCTTTAAGTTTGCTAAAGAGTTTCCTATATCAACATTTGATAAACAATTTTCGTTTACATCCAATCTTATCTTTAAAAAAAAATTAATTTGATCGGAAATCAACAAAACGGTGCTAAATATAGTTTATTGCATTTAGCGTAATGTCTTTGTATTACATAACAGAGCTGACCAATGCCGATAATTCCTATAAACGTACATTCCTAACGGCGAACATTTTGCCACAAATATCCACAATTTTTAGCATGTGCATAATACAATTTCTTCATGATTTAAAGGTGGCGGACATTATGTTATAACTTTTAGAAACTAGGGAACCTTTCTTGAAATGGCGGATCGGACTTTGAAGGTTGTTTGATTTCACCGATAATCATGTTTGAACGGTGTTGTTGGGATACATTTAACACAGACAACAAGTACCATGATCGTCTTGTAGGGGGGATACGGTTCATTTCTTTTCCTAAACCAGCCAGGCAACTGGAAAAAGCGAAGAGGTGGATACGATTGTGTGGGAGGCCACACAATCAGTTAAACGAAAGCATTTTGAACGAGAGAGGAAAGGCCAAACATCTGTATGATTGTTCAAAGGTAATTTTCTGAAAATGTTTTTTTATATGGGCTAAATAGGTGCGTTTGTTTGTAAAATAGGTTTGTAATATTTAGTCCGAGATTCCTCTTAAACAGTCGAAAGAATTTTGGATTATCAACATTATCAATATTAACCATGTTATTTTATGCCTACGATAGCTAGATTTGTAAGGGCATATGATTTGAATCAAAAATGTCTTGGAGCATATTAAATTCGAATACTATCTATGCATACCAATAAGATTTCCAGTTGATTCGGAGAGAGAGAGAGAGAGAGAGAGAGAGAGAGAGAGAGAGAGAGAGAGAGAGAGAAAGAGAGAGAGAGAACTTATAATGGAGAGAGAGAAATTACTTATAATGAAGCTATAAATCTGTTATAAATGTGTAATGTCCTGTTAAATCAACATATTTTATTCAATAAAAATTCAACATAGGTCAAACATAAAATAATAGAACCACAGTAACTTACACTTATCATGTGCACAAATTATGGTACTTAGCTTTTATCATATGCTATGCATAGATATGTAATTAAATTTCAAATATAATGAAAATTACATTGTTAATCTCATCATTATAGTTACATAAATTAACCTTTTATTATTGATGTTGATAGAAAGTGCTTTTATTTCATGTTACTCTCAGTTAAGTTTGTTTTAAAAGGGAAATTGTCATTTCATTTAGCGTTTCATCGATGGAACACTAAGTAACAGATATCCAGATCCAATACCTGCAGTTGCTACTAGCTATTACTCAGTGATCCCAACCCAAAAACCACCCACCAAAAGAATGCATGCATGTACAGATACTAGAAATGCTTCTTGTGAAGTACATATTACATATACATCAAAGCGACAAATTCTTGCAGATACTTCTGCTATTGAATAAGTTACTAAACATGTACTGCATATATTGAATTTGCATAAAAAGGCACTTTTTTACTTTTCATTTCATAGTTATTGTAAATTTTCATCGTTTAACTTAAAGGAATGACCAAAATGCTGAATGCTGGATCCAATGCCATGCCAGGACCTTCAGAACCTCCAGCTCAGCCTGAGTGTTTTCAACTCCTTTTGTCACATAATTTGATAGTTTAGGTAATATTCCCATCTAAACTTGTTCAATAAAAAAAACAGAGTGTTCCATTTTTTCACTTATGTCACCTTTTGATTAAAACAAAAACCTTATTAAAGTAAGAATAAAAATATTTTATTTGCTGCCAGACATATTGATTCCATTTTGTACAAAATAGTAACAAATTCAGTCACTCAGTGAGCATCATTATTTTGCACAAATGGCTTAAAGTGATGTACAGACCCTGAAACGTGCTACTACACCAGTTGCACGGTTCGGTTCGGTTCGCTTTGTGAACGGTACGTTTCGCTTTGTGAACGGTACGGTTCGCTTCTTGCACGGTACGCTTTGCTAAAAATAGCTGCACGCTTTGTGAACGGTCTGCGCGCTTTATTCATGAGGTAGCCGTGGCCTGAACGCTCTGATTTTTTCGATATAATTTTGTTTAGTTTTTGCCCGATTGACTTCAGCAAGGTGGTAATTATGACGACCCTTTTTTCTTTATTTATATGATATATTACAAATGTATTTCAATCTAGTTAAAATCAAAACTTCCTTGTGTTCCCCCGTTTTTGATATGTTGCGTGAAACGTGTACTCATTGAAAACCGGGAAGCGGAGGGTAGTTTTAATTTTGATTAGTCTGTTATAATTTGTATCAATTTTAGATAAATGCAATTATTACAATAGATTAAAAAAACTGTTTGACTTTAACCCGATATATGTTTGTTAATTCAGCGATCTGGCGATAATTCTAACAAGCATCTAAAGATTATTATTTCTAAACATGAACTTGTATTGAAATCATTAAATATTTTAAATCCATTTGAAATTGCTTTAAAAAATTGCCCCGACTTTTTCCGATATTTCTTTAGTTTCCTTTCTCTCTCTCTTGATTTTCGGCTAGTTGTTAAATTTACAAGCATCGTTCTATTTTTGTATTCATAATTCTTATGATCATTTTTTATTGCGTACTGTTGCCGATCAAATTCCCCTGCTGGTGAATAGACAATGTAAAAATACACGCAATTAATGATAAGATAAACAATGAATTTCAGTTTAGAAATCTTGAAATTAACTGTTAAAGTTTTTCGACACGGACTTTTATTCATTTAAATATTGATTCTATGATTTTCTGCACTTGTTCTTATACACAGATCACACCTACATGTAACCCGTCATCGCTTCTCTTATCTGGAATTATATCGCATGTATAATCAAAATAAGACTATTAGTTTTTTTTATTCAGTTAAACTTTACATGTACATGTACCATTTTTCTTACGATAAATTATTATGTACACAATAAGTCAATAGCTTTTAATGGTAATATTTATCATTTTGTTGACCAAGTGTCCGCTCTATACTGTAGGCATGCGATTTAGCTGACGTTTTACAAATGCTGGGTAACTTGTTTTTATTTCATTTACCTTTTTACTTGCATACATGTACTTGTTGTAAACAGGACACGGAAAATTTCCGGCAATCAACAACTGAAAGTTAAAAGTAATAAATATATTAAGAATTTTTCAAGTAACTATTCAGAAATCGGTGCTAATATTGCCTTTTCTAGGACAAGGGATCCAGGGGGGACACCCGTGCCCCCAAGAATCCGGTGTCGCCTGACTGTCACAAGTCCTAGTTTGGGCGCTAAGCGCCCTGTTTAGCCTCCCTATTTAACACAATGATAGGGTCAACTCAGCGCTCTGGCGCCAGAAATCGGTGCTAATATTGCCCCTTTTGGGGCCGGGGATCCCGAGGGGACAGTCGAGCCCCTAAGAATCTGGTGTCATCTGAGTGTCACAAGTCCTAGTTTGGACGCTAGGCGCCCTGTTTAGCCTCCCTATTTAACACTATGACAGGGTCAACTCAGCGCTCTGGCGCCAGAAATCGGTGCTAATATTGCCCCTTTTCGGACCGGGGATCCCGAGGGGACAGCCGAGCCCCCAAGAATCCGGTGTCACCTGGGTGTCACAAGTCCTAGTTTGGGCGCTAGGCGCCCTGTGTAGATTATTTTTTTCAATCGGGATCGGAAATTTCCGTTTATATAGTCGATAAATATAAACACATTTTGTTATTGCTGAGCAGCTTATTGCTAAGTAGCTTGACCTTGCTGGCACATTCCCACATGCCAAACATTTAACCGGAATTTAAATAAGATATTACCTCACGAAACAAAAGAGTTCCTATACCCCCCCCCCCCCACACACACTCACTTTGAACAATGTTTTTGCCAGACCACTTTGATAATTACTGAAATTACCTATATATTATATTGCATATGTTTTATATAATCTTCTAGTCTAAATATTAAGGATCCTCGACACCCAGTGACTTCTACTTTTTATGATAGTGCGTCACAACATGACGATTTTAGCGCATTGTGAAATAGTTTATATCGACTAAAACTGTTGTCTATCCCTGTGGCGCGATGGTTGTTGCTACGTTCTACCAACCCGCAGGTCCCGAGTTCGAATATAGCAGGGACTTTTATTTTCATGTACAGCGGTAAAATTTAAAAAGTTGACTTTTTCCCCAAATTTGAAATATTTTTGGTCATTTTCAAGTCGAACACATGCTAAATGTCGATATCTTTAAGTAATTTAGAAGAATTTGCTTGTATGCAGAACTTTCCCCAGGTGTATGGAGGACCATTAAACCGGCAAGCTTTTGCGACATTAGTGAGACAACAAATCTTACGTTATTTACATGTAAGCCTAACCTATGGTATGTTTACATGCAGTATCTTCAAATAGGCCTAGACTATTCGTTATTTTTCCTTGATATCATTTTTTAGGACTGCCTTTAGCTGAAAAAGCATACATATTTTGCATAATAAAATATTAACATTAAATTGATCCTTAAGTAAAGAACACCATCCTGGCATGAGTGTTCCCCCTATAGATAATTATTTCGCCGTCCCAACATCAACATTATAATCTTTCTGGCCTACATGTTTAATTTTTTTTTTAACTGAAATGCTTTTTTTTATTATAACAACAAAACAAGATTATAAACTAGTAATACCATTAGATTAGCCACTCGACAATTTTTCATATGTCGTGACGCCAAAACCAACCATGACGTCATATTATGTAGAAGCAGTACCCGTACTGTCTAAATATAATATATGACTACTTATTTCGCTTTAATCGAATTATTTAATCAGTTTTGCTATACGAATGTTTTATCAACAAAACAGGTTTCGTATAAATGTATCTGTATTTGTCATATTTCATGAACCGAATGTGACAACACCAATAAGTTTGATACATTTATTCAAAAACTAAAACGATTAAAAGTAAAATAGCAGGAAAACTACGGAAGCGTAGCCTTCACTTGTTGTGTTTCAACTTGTAAATTGTCCTTCTTGTTATTGAATTGTCAACATATAAAGTATTGGGTCCTCTTATTTATGTAAATGAACTGAATTGTATCTTGTGATTTCTATATAATTGAAATCACCTTATTGAATTTTACCAGTTTTATTGCTTTCTGCGTTATTGACTTTATGAAGTTTGAAATGTTGATTTATGAATGTGAACTAATTATATTGAGATATAAAATTAGACCAAAAACAAAAGAATAAATGCTTTATAGCCATGTCGATATCAATATACTTTCATTTTAGGGAACATATTGCGAAAATATTATCGATTGAACTTCGCAGGCGTGGGAGTTCTGAAGGTGACGTCACTGAATTCTGAATACAGCTGTATACGGCACATGTAGACTGACATTGACATTTTGATATTAATCAGAAACAAAGAACAGTAATTACTTTATTATAATTGCAATTAGTATAAGTATTTGTTATCGTAGTTAGAGGACTGCTGTATGATCTATATTTAAGAAGTTTGTTATGATCATCTATGTTTGGGTTACTCTCCAATAAACATGTGATATGAGTTTTGAGACTGGTAGCATGATCGTTGCGTTTTCTCATCATCATGATTTGATGCGAGTCTTTTTACCACGCGAATAAAGACAACACTCATATCAATTCATGGTAATGAGAAGATGCAACGCTCATGTAGTTAGTTCATGCATGATAGTATTTGGTATCGTAGTTACAATGTAGATTACACTGTAGTTGAGAGGGTGGGTGATTCATACAATAGAATTGCTTTGAGATCGTGTAATATCAATTTAAAGACGAAGACAGAGATGAGTGAAACTCTTATTAGCCTCATCGATGGGAGACCGTTGTAACAACGTGATTATTGAATCATGATCATTATTTGGGGGTAGAACTACTCATGTCTACCACCCCTAACTACGATTACAAATGCAGATATTTGGATGTTTGACATTAAAAGAGATATCTGAATTCAAGAGTTTAAATTCCTTTATAGTGGATTGAATTTGATGGAGCCAATATTCGTAGATTGGTATATTTTTAAAATAGGTTAATTGTAGCATTTCGTGGAATTACTTGTATTATAAATAATAAATATATTTATACTATTATTCATAATTCGTTGTGAATTTAAATTCATGGATGACGAAAATTAGCATTAACGAAATCCATGAAAATTGAGCATACACGAATTCCAATGATTCCACAAATGTCAGTCTATATGTGTATCCTACAGCTTGATTCAGAGTGAGGTGACGCACCATCAGAACTCCCGCCCCCGCGAAATTCATTCGATAACAATATTTTCGCAATATGTTCCCAAGAAATGTAAACATATTGATGTCGATATACCTATAATGTATACATTTTCATTGTTCTATGTCAACATTTCTTTCTCGATATGACTAAAACCCATTTTTTAATTATTATTTTTAACTCCGTATTTTGTTAAGTCGATATAGTAAATAGCAAGAAAACTGATCAATTACTATAAGGTGATTTAAATTATGTTAACTCACCACAATACAATGCAAAATGTTTGCATAAATAAAACGACATAATAGTTTATATGTTGATAAGACGATAAAACGTATGACAATATTTAATTTATAACACAACAAGTGTATGCCCCGATACGCTTCCGTAGAAAACAGGATAAAACCTTAGTTTAATGTACTTACACACCTCTTGCTGTAATTCAAAGCAGCCATAATTAATGATCCTTTGGAAGCCGTCGCAAACCATGGAACAAAACGAGGCTCATATTCGGGCAAAAAATATGTATCTGATGAAGACTTGGCACGGTGGTAAAAATATCGAATTTTTTATCATAACTTTTTTTTCGGAAAAAAGCATGGAATATGATAAGAAATGACTGTAAGTGATGAAAAAAGTTTACAAACGTGAAACATACTTTTAAAAGGTAAGCTTTTTATCAAGTTTAAAATTGTCCACCTAAAGGGTAAGAAACGTATTTGTAAAAACATACATCCAACATTTTAAATGATATTTTATTCTTATTTTCAATAAACAATAAACACCAAAAAGTATTTCCATGAATTAATTGTGTTTAGTTTTTGCATAAAAATGTTAAATTAAGTTAGTTAATAATGAGCGCAACGTTGCTCTTAAAATCAGGCAGACACGTTTTTGTTTGCCTTAATTTGATGTCTGCCTAAAGGTTATTCTCAAATACTTGATGTCCACATAATCTGTATAACACACACACACACACACACACACACACACACACACACACACACATATATATATATATATATATATATATATATATATATATATATATATATATATATATATATATATATATATATATAAAACGTCAGGTGCACGTACTCCCCATACTAGGGTAATATATTGCATTGTCAGTACAAGGCGGAATTCATATCCAGTGGCGTAGCTAGCTTTTTTGCCCCCGGAAGCTCCTGGATTTTATGATATTTGAATGACAGAAACAGCCTTAAAAATATGACATTTTCAAGTATTGTGATTCCAAAAAATATGAATTTAAGTTCTGAATTTTGAGACAAACATTAATTACCTGGTACTCTTCCAATATGTTTCTTTAAAATTTCAAACATTATATACATGTATAAACTACTATGCTTTGATGAGACTTTAACACTTTGGGACTTGGACTAACGGTATATTAGTACGGGAGCCTTAGGTTACACGTTACAATTTATCTTTAAAAGTTGACTGTTTAGAAATTGCATGTATTATAGTTCTTGAACAACGTTAAAGTTATAAAAAATAAAAACATTTTATTGATTCGTAATTTTTCTTAAACTTTGACATCAAAAACATTTAACAAAATACAGAATTTATGAATCTGTAGGTTTAGCTCGTTCTTTTTCCCGCGCGCACTGGTTCTTACAGCTCGCTTCGCTATCATCTCTGAAATAAGAATTGTTCTTTAAAACGTATAAAAACCAGCCATTATGTGTTCATTTACATGTACATATTCATAACTAAAAGAATTTCCATTTACGATAACAATTCCCGGTTTACAGTGGGACGTAAATATGTTTTACGCATTTCAAAACGCCGAACGAACGCTCAACAGTTGCATTTGCGACATGCATGGTTAAAAGGAGCATGAGAATGGCAGATATAGATGGATAGAGAGTGGAGTTTGTAAAATCTAGAACTTCGACGATCGAGCAACGATTGGAACAACTTCATGCATTTTCAAGTTAGCAGGGAACGTTTTAATTGTGTGTTCGACAGGTCTGTTTCACATAACTTGGAGATGTCTGGATATTCTGGTCTAGAAAATTTCCTTCTTTTCAGCCGCAGGAATGGTCGCGGATACACTTGGATGATCATTTTCCTCGGAAGTTTTCTCGGGATTTGTTTTTAATGTTTTCAAAAATGATTTGATATTGCTTTGAATCGACATTATAAAATTGTTCTTGAATATTTAATAACATAATATGATAGGAGAAGATTCAATATCTACATAAAGTTAAAATTTGCGCGGTTAAATATAGGGTTAAAATAAAATCCGAAATGCAAAATACAAAATAAAATAAAATAAATATATGCATGAAAATAATTGTTGAATCAATCCGTCTTTATGGTCTTGAGAGCAAAATTACACGAATTTACGTATTGAAACTGTGAACTCTAATATAGGTATATTTGTCATAAGTTGTATTTTTCAGAATTGTATTTTGTTGCTTTGTTGCTTTGTTGCATAATTTAAACGTGATAGATCTACATGTACCGGTAACTAAAAACAAATTGTTAGGCTTACTGAGAAGAAGAAATCGGAATACATGACAAATCACGAAATTTTTCTGTAATGAGAGTCTCTAAATAGTACCCAAGACTGATAATAGATGAAACACAATGATTGTCTCTGTTTGAGCTACATATATATATGTTGAAAGAGATTGCGACTCTATACAGATCTTTCAGAACAAATACATTTGGTTTTCTCTTGCATTTATTGTTCTTGGGACAGTTCGACATCATAAAAATCTAAAACATTTTGTACGAAAGAACATAAATAATCTCATGCTAAAGTATGTAGATGGATTAAAATCCAAAATCCTGAGAATTTCATTTGATCACAGATCTATAAAATGTCTCTTTAAACAAAGGAGATGTAGAAACTCTGGAGTTGGTTTTGCACCACCGGGGTAAAAAGAATGTTAAAATAATCGTTAAAATTATATTGTCTCACGGACCCTGTTCAGATCTTGTTCCTATACACAGTAAGGTTATATTCTTACTACCACCGGGGTAGAATATCGTGGCAAGTCAAACGAGTCTCTACAGAGCACACATCTGTATATGAACAATATATATATATATATATATATATATATATATATATATATATATATATATATATATATATATATATATATATATATATATATATATATGGCATCAGTGACGCATTCGTTAGTTATCCACTACAAGCTCTGTTGGTTATACAGGGTCCATTCCTATGAGGTGGCGGAGTTCTTCGAATATAAAGAATGTAATGATAGTGTGAGGTCCTATACGCATCCAGTTCGGGATGAAGCCCTTGTACAGCCCAATAGGTCCCTCTGACCTCAAAGTCTTTAAGAAACAGTCGAAGGCGTTCTTGTACACCCGCTCGTGATGGGCTACACCTGAAACAGAAAGAGACACTTCCAGGTATTCTTTTTACCTCATCTCTTACAACAGTATCAGTATAAATTCTTACGTCAGTATAAGTTCTTACGACAGTATAAGTACTTACGACAGTGTAAGTTCTTATGACAGTAAGTTCCTACGACAGTACAAGTTCTTACGACAGTATAAGTTCTTATGACAGTGTAAGTTCTTATGACAGTGTAAGTTCTTATGACAGTATAAGTTCGGCCGTAGAATTTATCTAGAGGTCTAACCATACATCGGATATACATCCTCTTTTAATATAGAACCATTTTAACATGAGCTTGGACTTTGGGTAGTTGTGTCAAACAGCAATGTGACGTAGGCATGTCTATTTTATTGCAGGCCTCTCAGCTATGGCTCTTTGAAATCAACAAGATTTGTCTGGCTTACGCAATCGGTGCATATTTCGCTTCAAACCGCGTCATTTTTAACTTGTTTTGACGCAAGAAATAGATAGCTACGTCCTAATGAAAGTCCAAGGTCTTGTTAAAATGGTTCTAATTTAAACTAAAAAGAAAACATAATTTAACATCTCTCCCTACTTAAAAAACCCCCATTTTTTTCAGCAAAGGGGGGGGGGGGTCTACACCTTCCTATACTATTATCTTACTTTCTGTCTTTGCAACTTTCTATAGGGGTCGGTGTTTCCAGAGGGATCCTATGTCTTTTTATAATTACTTATTAACAATAGAAATTTATTAATTCTGCTAAACCGGTAGGTGGAATCCCCCCCCCCCCTGCACATGTATTAATTTTCTTATTACCCAAGGGACATCCGGATCATTTAAAGTATATACACATGTCATGTAGTTTAATTAAAAGCTGTATCCGATTTGAAGTTATGCTTATTTCATATAATTTTCCAAAGGTATACCCATGCCACGTAAAATACAACGACAAATCATATATAAAACACAACCTACATAACTCACCATGTGACTTTTGGTTCATGATTCGCGTTTTGATGACGTCAACAGGTGAAGTAGTCAGTGCCGTCATGAACCCTGCTATCATGGAAGATATCACGTGGAGAGTGGGGCCTTCCTTCATAAGTTCGGCGTTCAAAATGGTGTGTTTTGCGTGATCGTAACTTGGAATCTGTCCAGAAATTGCCATATCTTTTACAATAATTTTGGTACATAGTTGATTAAGGCAGCATTTGTAATTAAGGAAATAACCACGGAAATTCGTTCACTACATCTTCAAGAAGATATTTTATATGTAGATGGGCATGCGATTGCAAGTCAAACGTCCATTCTGCCATATACCAATGTTCCCATAATTTACATTTACAATAACTACGAATTGAAACAACGGGCGCACTTACTTGGGTAGCCGTCAGTATGGCTGCTCGTTTTACAGTGGGTCCCACACCTGTATACAGCCCTTGGAGGCCCTGGGTCTGGATAATTTCTTTGAATGCCGAAAATGTACTCTTGTATCTGGGCACTTCTCCATCAAAGAGCTTGCCCTGGGCTTGCATCCTGACTTTGACCAGATCTGTCGGCGTCGCAATGGCGCTCCCGATGGTCCCTGTTGAGGAGACGTTTCATCATCCATTAGTTGGGTGGTACAGAGACATTGTTCATATATTGTTGGTGTTTTTGTTGTTGGTTTTTTTTTTTGTTAATTCAAG
The DNA here is from genome assembly GCA_020458035.1 of Magallana ariakensis. Classification (NCBI taxonomy): domain Eukaryota; kingdom Metazoa; phylum Mollusca; class Bivalvia; order Ostreida; family Ostreidae; genus Magallana; species Magallana ariakensis. The sequence continues at coordinate 6,564,499 of CM035816.1, read as the reverse complement.
AACAACAAAGCAATACTACAGAGCACCAAAATCAACAATATACTTGTGACAAAATTTTAAAGAAGCATACACTTTAACCAAAGATATTTAATCTTAAAAAATAATTAAAATCATCGACCAAGGGAAATTGATGATATTAAATCAATTTATAAAACATTTATTCACATTGATGAATAACACCCTCCCTTCTCTTAAAAGGTTACTGAATTGACAATTTTTGTTTCCATTCCTCCATTGGCTCGCGATACGAAAGACATCTAACTTGACGATTAAAGTTTGACGAAGTTGGAGTTACCTCTCTATGACCAACCTGATATAGCCCCTGCACAGATCTTCTTCCACAGCGGGGTATGAGCAGGGTCGGTGGCGCCAAAGTACACCTTCAGCGGTTCGTAGGCGCCCAGTCTGATTGTACTGTAGGACCCCTCCCTCATCAAAGACGGTAACAGGCTGACCAAAACAAGGAACGGGGTCAGTACGAACTAAGCTACTAATACCATTATTATTAGCATTGATTGACCAAGAAGATTGCGTAAATGCAAACATACATTTCATCTTCTGTTTGATTTGATTTACTAGACGCTTCAATTTACTTGAAAATGTAGAATAAAAGTTAATGCCAGAAATATACAACTTTAAACATTTCATTAAAAATAGCAAAGGTGAAATTATGTAACAGCGCCTGACCAGGGACGAAGTTTCGGGTGGGGGGGGGGGCTTCCCCCTCCCCACACTTTTTGTCGCAGCAAACATTTTTTTTTTATTTACATATAAAGAAGTAAATTAAAATGGAGTTGCCCCCCCCCCCTCCCTCCACTTTTTGGGAGCATGTAAAACATTTCAATTGAAAGGAAGGAAATTAACAGTAAAATTGATGTTATATGAAGTTATAGGTACGCTATGCTCTGCCCCATCCCCGGATTAGGATTTTTATGATTTTGTTTGAGAACTTGTCTTTTTGTTTTTGCTTGTCAAGATTTTTTGGATGAGTTTGTCCCCCCCACCCCTTCACTTTGAAAAACGATGCTACGTGCCTGCTGACTTTATTCATACCCCTTGTAGAGACCCCTTATCCCCTCGTCCCGTACGATCCTCGCCCATCCCTTCACAAATCCGTCATAGTAGCGGTTCTTGATGGCGCCCAGACCCTCTTGTACTGCCAGCTCGTTCTCCAGCTGCATCCGGATCTTTATGACATCAATGGGGTTCGTAACTACAAGTAAACATAAAGGACTTCACTTCACCAAATTACACCAACGATGCATTGTGCTTTATTTGTAACAAGTTAAAAATCCTTAACTCATTCTAATAAATCTTATGAGGATCTTTACTGTAATGTGTACAGAAACGTGCTCCTGTACTAAAACTTCAGCCCCTCCAAAATAATGGTATACAAATGAATTACAAGTGCCTTTTGAGGACAGTTCATTTTGTATTATAATGCCCCAAAATAATTCAGAATCATATCCCAAACATATTTGATTCGTTGCTTCACAAAGAAGTCCTGCGGTTTCAAGGACTACATGTATATGTGTTAATTCACTAAATCAAAGTCCCTCGGCTTTGGGGCATATAAGTTGAAACATAATGAATGATACATGTAAATACATGACCATAACAAGCAATGGTAGCATAATATTCACCACCTCAAGAAATCATGTTAGGATGAAATCGAAAGCACACGTCCGAACTATCAATGTCAAATCTCTGTGACCCCCACCCCCACTCCCACCCCTACACAAACAGGGTAAGGCAAGCATGTATGCAGCTTTTTAATACACAAAGCCTTAATGTTGACTGATGTAACCCCATTCTTCTTGCACTAAATCCCTGCCTTTGCCACTCTCGAGATGTTGCGCAATCCACGGTTGGTTGATTAAAGTCACTAACCCCAGCGATCAACAAATAAATAAACATGTATGAAATCAATTACAAGAACTGGTGAAGAGATTCTGACCTGATGCTCCACACATGTTCGATAACCCCGCCAGCAGAAACCGCCATTGCTGCTCGTTCTCCAGCCCCATGCCCCCACCGCTAGAAGTCGGTGTCCATCAATATACATGTACACATACACATACATGTACACGTCATGCCTCCGTGCTTCTGATCATTTAAATTAAATACAGCGGTTTGTGACTATGCACGGGCGCGGATTCAGCTTTTTGCAGAAGGTGTGAGGGTGGTCCAAGGCCTATTTTCTAATTTTACAGTGTCTGCATTTTTTCTCCACAGGATGTAAACATGTATATATACATAAATATCACGTGACCAACACAGTTGTGTTGGTCAGCCGTGCTTAGTCATCGATCGATTGCTACGTTCATTAATGCGATTTCGCGGGATTTTCAATCTCAATTCAACACACACTTGAGCATTCCCTGAATAAAACTCCAATCAAGAATATTTAAACAACGGTTCAACATTTTGTTTGTGACTGTCGAGACGACAGTGAGTACATGGTATTCCAGTGTTAACAAACGAATCATCGGGATTACAAAAAATAAAAGAAAAACAACCCTTTATTGCAATTATAAAATAGGTCGTGTATATTGTCAGATCAATAATAAAACTTATACCTTGTACAAACGTAGTGGGTCTTTATAGTTTTGTGAAAATCATTGCTTCGTGATCCAGAGGCCTGAACAAATCGCCCCAGTCGCTACAGTCTGATTAGTACTATTGAAATCACTGCAGTCTGATTAAAAACTGTTCTCCTTACACCCGACGAATGTAAGCTAGGAGAAGGTGATGGTTTTAATCAGACTGAAATCGCTTTTACTTATCATCTTGTATCAAGCATTGCTTTTTATGTGAAAAAGATAAAATGTCGAAATAAGATACATTCACAGTTAATCCCACAATTCTATTATTTAGCAATTATTTTGTTGCCTGAAAATTTGCATCGGTGTCTATTGATTTTGCAAAAGAAGCTGTTGGTTTTGTTTTAAGCAATTCGTTTCGTATTTTAGCATGTTTAAAAAAAAATAAGTTGTTTGTTTTGCATTAATGTCTTTTTTACCATTTTCGCCACCAATATTAAATTTACTGTTAGATAGCATTTAACGAAATGCATACCGCTAACCTCTTTCAGTCATTGCAGAATTGGTTCAATATAAATACTAAGGTTGCCACGCGATGTTATTTGAATCTCTTACAATTAAAACATGCCTGACAACAGTAAGAAAAACAGCTAATTTCAGACGTTATAAACTCAACCTTGTTGTCTTCTCTTAAAACACAAACAAACATCGTTTAATTGTTCCAGTATCACTTGATGTACCGACTCATTCAGGAAATTTTCCCCAAAACTTATCAGTAACCATATGACGTCACCGGGAAACCAATAGCATTGATATCTTAGAACACTTATTTGTGTGTCTTTTTGATTAAAGTTGCGATTGTAGCTCAACGAACTGCAGATATGTGCAGATATTTTTTCTTCAGAGCAAATGAACAAATTTCCCCCCACAAGATAAAAACCCACAGAGATCAAATGCCTTATATCTCATTATTAAATAATTACATTGTTCGTGACATTCTAACGCAAAATTAAACGATGCAAGTACTAGTAGTACATTAATGAATCCATTGTTGGAAACAAATGTCGTTCCATTTTCTACACATTTTTCGTACTGGAAAAGTTTAAAATTAGAAACTCCTGTTTGATTTCTTCATCTATTTTCGACTCCTCTGAGTCCCTTTGATTACACACTTCCGGTGTTACACCCTCTGGTTCATACAGCCAATCTCTGACGTATTCCGTCCGACAAGCGCAAGTGCCACTTGGTTGGTCGACGGATACACAGAAAACTGGTTGTGTATCATCTGTATGATCAGAACTAGTTGAACTAGTCTCCGGGATGTCATATAATAAATGAGATCCTGGTGGGTCCCTTGTGTAAAATATAGTCACTGATTGGTCAGAATGCAGTCGACAAGATTCTGATTGGCTATTCATAAGTGGTATAGGCACTGATTGGCCAGAATCCATTCGGTCAAATCCTGATTGTTCAGAGATGTATTGAATAGATTCTGACTGTTCAAATGTAGATATGATAGAGATTTGTTCTGATATACAAGTTGGCTGATTGGACTCTGGCTGGTTGGGACTAGCTCTTGATTGGCCCGGTGTAGATGGACAAAACTCTGATTGGTCAGAAAGTGGCTGATAAAATTCTGATTGGTCAGAAAGTGGCTGAAAAAATTCGGATTGGCCAGAATTGTGTTGAATGGATTCTGATGGACTAAACACTCTGTTCAACAGTTTTCGTCTTCGCCAGAGAGAGAAAATGATTACACTGGTTAATACTAGTAATACAACGATCACAGCTGCCGGGGTAACTACTGCGACAGCGTACCAATCCTTGCTCTCTTCATTATCAGGAATCCCTGGAAAGAAATAGCTTTGATTTAGTTTTGAAACAATCATTTACTAAATGCGATATATTTGATCACATTAAAAGCAATTAACTAGAGACCATTTATGGGAGGATTCATATTCTCAGCCGTTATTCCAAATGACATCTCGGCGGTGCTGGAAATAGATGGAGGATAATCGAGGGTTAATCTACAAGCGTCCTCCAGATAATCCAGCTCTGCAGGAGTAGGCAGACTGGATACATACACGTAGAGGGGCTGTGTTAACGGTCCATTGTACTCACACCTCAACTGAAATATCTCATTCTTAAAATAGAAAAATTAATAGTCATGGCTGATGATAATTGTCGAAAATGATTCGATACATACACATAATATCGTTTACCTACCGTCAATAAGGAGAACAAGGAACTGTTACTGAAGAGGTAGCCATTGTCCCTTAGGTCTATGACGTAACTTCTAATAGGATAGACGTTGGAGGGCAGAGCTATTTCCAGATAAAATCCTCGAAGGAATACAAAGGATCCTAGTGAATAGCAATAAAAATCATAAAACCTGAAACTTTTTAAAGTAGAATACACCGAAGAACATCATGAATAGCGTAAAATGAATTTCATGCGTATATATAATATACTAGTAGATGACTGAGTAAACGAATGGATAGACAAATATATGGATTATATTTCTGCTTTTCTCACCATCAGCAGGGCCTGCCCACGTGATCATCAGCTGGAGCCCCGCCCTGTGTAGGAGAGGGCTTGTCGTGATTCTGAGACATCTAGGGGCTGCAGGGAACGGCCCAGACGTCATATGAACTGAAATCATCAATTACCGGGCGTAATAAATTAATAATAGTTCAATTTCATTGATTAATTAAATAAAACACGAATCGAAATATATTTTACGATTAATTCATTGCTAGTATTTAATTAACAAGAAGCATGTGGACCACATTGCTCACACGAACTAAGATTTTTACTTCTAATAAGTATGCATTTACATGTACACTGTTCATTCAAGAGCATGTACTTCATTCCTTTTTAATGTTGCCATATAATTTTCACTCCTTAAAAAAAGGGCGTGATTCCCCATTTGAACAATATCTAACCCCCTTTACCCGAGGATGGCATGTACCAAGTTAGAGTAATATAAACTTTGTGGTTCTAGAAAAGAAATAATGAAAAGTTTACGACAACGATAATGACGACGACCACGACAGACAACGGGCTTTCGATCAGAAATGCTTACTTAAGCCTTTGGCTCAGGTGAGCTAAAATCGTATCCGAGACTCATCTGACTCTTGTGCCCGACTTTTATAAAAAGGAACCTTTACGGGTTATGTTATGCTAGAGTCTTTGGTATGTCCTGTAAAGTATGTTATTCTAAAGAAAATGAAAAGTTCCGTGTTAATGTCTAAGGAGTCCCGGATTTTCAAAAAAAAAAAACAAAAAAAAAAAAAAAACAAAAACAAAAAAACTACCAGTTCCGAAAGGTCCTGCATCAATGAAGCGGCATGTCACGTTTCTCTAAGAATAAGAAGAATCTGCAATTAATTATACCGGTTACTGAGATATATAGACAAAATATTCTAACGCTTATATCGTGCAGTACATAAAAATGTTTACATCTATACCGACCAGTGAGGAACAGTTGATGTTAGCCTGACAGGAAAGAAGTTCAGGAAAGACGGCATTGATGGTTCCCAAGTGTAAACACAGAATCCAAATGCATTGAAACCGAGCAACAATGGACATTCTGAACTCGTTCCATTTTACCGGTGTCGTCCAACGTAAGCCAGGGTGGGGGATAACCCCCTGTTTCCGATTGTAACTGTTATCTGATTTTTCAAACAACAAAGGTCAATAGTACGGATAACTGTTGTAATTATTAGGTATCAGTGACCCAATATTACTTGTATACAATGTACCTGTTTTATATTGTGCATACGTGCAAGGTGTACATATTGATGTATGATGAAGTCCCGTGACCGAACGAGAATAGAAAAAATGCAGGTGGATTTAGTCTCTCAGAATTAAAAGCGTTTTAATTTCTTTACCTTGATAAACAGTATTTTAATAAGCAGATGCAGGCATATATCAAACAATTAAGGCCAAACAAATAAATAAAGTGTACCCCGACGCGGATTACATCTAGGTTTTGTAAGCCGAATTTAATAAGTTTATTGTTATAGTACTGGAAGTAATCATTTTTGTAAATTCTCCTTTTTACATAAAAATGATTTTGTCCTTTGTCATAGTATTATGCAAAATATATATTAATTAATCTGTGATAGAGTAATTAAGATAAGTCGACCAATGCTAACAGCGACTAAGTGTTACGTTACTGTACAAAATTAAATTGTATTAAAACGTTCACATCTCCGACCTAAACTTACACCAACTAAGTGTTACGTAATTGTACAAAACTGTATAACCATGTTAACGCCTCTTGACCAATGATAACAGCAACTGGGTTATACGTTACTGTACAAAACTGTACTACAACGTTCACGTCCCTAAAGCAATGCTAAAAGCAACTGAGCGTTAAGTTATAGCATAGACATATAACGGAGGGAGCGGTCCCTCCGTTATATGTCGATGGTGTCTATGGTTATAGTAAAACGTTTACGAGCTTCGTCCGATGCTTACAGCAACTAATTTTTAAGTTATAGTAAAACGTTTACGGGCGTCGTCCAATGCTTACAGCAACTAATTGTTAAGTTATAGTAAAACGTTTACGATCCTCGTCCAATGCTAACAGCTAGTAACTGAGTGCTTCGTTATAGTACAACGTTCACTTTCCTTATCCAATGCTAACAGTCACTGAGTGTTACGTATCTGTACAAAACTGTTTCACAACGTTCACGGCCTTCTATCAATGATTATAACTACTGAGAGTTATATTAATACACTATGATGTTCTTCAACAAACACGTTCAAGTTATAACTATTCCTCAACCAATACTAACAACAAGTGAGACTATACTGTAATATACTATGACACAAGTTAACAATAAGCACATCTGTCCAGTACTTTTACGTTTAGTGACCAATACTTTTATGACAAATTAGTTTTTGATAATCTTCACGCATGGCCGAAATACCGTTGTAAGTCATGTGTAAAAAGAAAAACTTTGTATTCATGAATCAAAGATATCAATTATTTATTGATAAGAATATAGTGTGTTCGGTTATTTTCGCGATGATATATTTTTCGGGGTTTTTTTGCGATCACTTTCACATCGCAAAATATACAATACGCAGAAATTATATCCAAACTTATTAAATCGCGAAAATATGACTGACGAAAATATGAAAGATTACACATTTATCGCAAATTTTAAGCTATGCGAAGAAAACCAGATATATGCGGTAATCAACATGAGGTGGGTATAACAAGGATACCATTTATTTATTTAAACTTCATGTCATTTTCGAGGCCACGCCCTTCACAAAGGTTAAGCATCCAGGTTTTTGGCACTACAGAGGATGACAAAGATGGCAGACAAAAGAGACACCACAGAAACTGTGCCGGGTGTACAAACTTTGATAAAACTTCAGGAAGAGCGTGGGCGAATCACCCCGCAGCTTCCGCTTATTTCATAACATCTCCTTTAAGAATGTCAGTTATTTATGTTATCTCTGAAATAAACTATTTGTTGCTTTCATACGTATTACCTACATCTTCCTGATGCCAAAAATATTTCGTCAGAGGTTATTCCCCTATTACCCTTTTGGAAGAATAGCATAACAATAACTTCTTCAGAGAGTATTACAATTATCAACATACAAATTCATATCAATATCAAGAAGGTTTAAGATATATATAATAAAAGAGATAAATGCTAATTATAAACATTAACAATCTTGTATAAATACCATACCAAAAAAAAAAAACCAATGAATTGTTCCAAAATGTAAGTAAAATGAAAATCAAAAAATCTAATCTTTATTTTTAAATAAAAAAAAGGTGAAAGTTACACTATTAATCATTTGAAATTATTATATGAATTAAGAAGAATTTACGTATGACAAATAAATATTAATATTGGTTAAAATCTCTACTCTTTTTGTAATGATAAAACAATGATTGTAAATGGGCATTACATTTAATTTGATTTTATTCATAAAACGATACATTAACCACGTATTTTTCATTACGAGATACAGAGGTGGTTGGGGAATACAATTGTTCATTTTGATGTTTCGATGATTTGTTCCACAATCATCAACTGATATCCCAGTTATTCAAATAGTATAAGTAGTATACAGTAATATTTCAAGTCCAAAATAGGTGTCTTTAAAAACCCGTATCAATTTCTTCTACCGGCGGAATTACAATTTTACTAAAAATGGCGTTGATAACTAAAGCAAATTAAAGACATTCGTAACACATGTCCACTTTTTGTTCTATTGATCTTATTCTTGTGTTTCAAACTTTATAAAAGGGAGACGAAGTATTTGCTAAAATCAGCTTGAACAAAAAATCAGAGTGAGTAATTCCCTAAAATTGCCCGATCACCATTAGTTCCTAGGAACATGAACATGGCGAAAGTCACCTGGGGCCAACAAAGGGAATCTGGACAAATTATAATCAAAGTTTGATTCAGAATTACCAACGAATCAAATGAAAACATTAAAAATTCCAAAGGATTAATAATTTGTTTACACAAAGTTATGTCTGGTCAGACTTATAACCTGTATTATTATCATCAAGAGAGGTGTGACCCCCTTGTAAACCCGATCAAAGCCCAAGAAGGAAGACATATTCCTTTATAAAAAGGGTCTCGATTTCAATGCTTTTTCACATTACCCCCGTCATGGCTGTCCTGTGCCACTACCGCCTCTTGGCAATTTGGATGATGGCTGCAACTATCCCTACAAGTTGGAGCCAGCAGCAATGTCGCTACGAGTTTATCGTTCCCGAGGGAAACGGGGTGTCTTGTGGCACCCCCGATGCTGGAAGGATTGATTCGGAATTAAGCGTTGCCCGGGAGAGAGCGAACTCTGTAGCTGCCACTCTTGGAGCCGAAATAACAAAAATGCAAAACGCTTCGGCAGCAGTGCAGGAAGAGATGAAAGCCATCTCCCAAGATCTGGGGCAGATCAAAACCGAACTTGGTAAAATAGACACCGAGAATCAGAACTTTGCTGACATGGAGGAAGCGCTTCATCGAATGAACGAGACAATTTATAGTGACTATAAGTTTCTAAGCAAAAAAATAATGGATACAAGCGCTTCTCTACAAATGCAGCTGACGCGTCAGATGGACATTGTTGCTGTCCTGGCGTCGGAACAGTCGTCACAAAGACAGCTCCTGGACAAGCAGACGATAACTCTGAGCGATCTCCAGCGTCTACCCCAGTCAGTCCAGGGAATTCAAAACGAGGTAAACTCGCTTAAAACTACCGTGGAGAAGAATGGTCAAGGAATGGCCAACTTTGAACGGGAACTTCAATCTGTTAGAGAGAGAGTCCAAAGATCAGAGGAAAATGTCGAAAGCCAAATATCCATCGTGAATTCTAAGATTGATGGATTGCAAACAACTTTGTTAGGGGTAGATTTAAAGGCTATTCAAAGGAATATTGTGTCACTCGTACAAAAAACAAAATTGCTCGGCAATACACTAGAAACTCACTCTAAACTGTTGGAGGGGTTTGATTCAGGTCGACTGCACAACACCTTGGCTGCCTTCGAGGAAGATCTAAACGCGCAACGCGAGATTGTCAGTGACCTTCGAAACAAGACGCTGAGCTCTAGTCCTGCCCTCATTTCACAGAAGCTTTCGGAACTCTCGGACACCGTAAACAGAGACCGAGAGTCCACGAAGGATATGTGGAATGGTCTCTGGGAGCGCCTCAACAGTGCCACTAAAATCATTGAGGCGCTATCCCGTGACGTGGCCAAGATAAAAACAAGTGACCAAAACAACGAAAACCCCGGTAACGCATAAAATACCGGGTATCCAAATTTGCTTTCGTGTTGAAATTTATGTCGCTTATGTAGAAGTGGTTGACAATGGAATGATGACTGTTATATAGAATGCACAAATCTATAAACATAAATTGTCATTCAAAATAAATGTTTATATGCACATTTTTAATTTACAGATTGAAATTAATCATGATAATTTTTTCCAATGATTTTATGAATGCCAAATCTCTGTTGACAAGCCTTATTTCTTTGTTATAATCTATAGCCTTACCTAGCAATTTAGAATAACTACAGTACAAATAAGCAGCTATGTATTAAAATGTAATAAAACCACTAATGCAATTTAATATTAATTTGTGCATGTGTATGTTATTTTACATTAACTGTTGAAATCAATTACTGTGTGTTTTTTACGTCAAATAAAACAGAATATCATTATCCAATCATATTACATTTTACAAAGCATGCGCGGATCTAGAGGGGGTCGGGGGGGGGGGGGTCCCGACTCCCCGTGGAAAATGAAAATTTATTAAATTTACCTTGTAAAATTATCGCAAATATGCCTCGACCCCCCCCCCCCCGGCAAACACAATTATCCTTCGGACCCCCCCCCCCCTTTGGAAAAATTTTCTGGACCCGCGCATGTTAAGTTTTTGGTCCTTAAAGGCCACTTGAGGAGGCATGATGGTCAATTATCTACCCATCATATTTACCTTAAAATTAAGGTGGTATGGGACGCATGTCGATATTAATGTGGATGAAAGTACATTAATATAATTAGAATACTTTCACCGGTTTAGAATTTTCAAATTTCACAATATTTAACCAAAAAATACATTTTAGAAATATTTGGAAAGAGGGATTCGATCGAACTCACGACTTACAGACTCGTAGAAAAACCTTTGACTCACTGCGCTACAGTGTAGTTGACAAGTTTGGGAAAGAAACTACAGTGTTTATAAAATTACACTTGATTTTATTGTTTATTCGATAAATAGTACGTCACAGCACGAACGTGTCCCAAGCCACCTTAAATATATGATATTTTTAGCCATGAACTACCGGTATAATCTATAGAAGAAAAATCAAAAATATTTAGATTTAGAATAGAACAGATCAAATTCGGTTGATGTTTGGCTTGTATTATATATTTGTGAGATAAACATGTAAAATTCTTGGGCTCGACAAAAGAATTCAACACTACAAAAGATTTTGGCTACATCGCTAACCTGGTATAGAGGCCAGTGGGTTACATCGCTCACTCAATCTACAGGCCCGTGGGCTACGTAGCTAGAGCGAGTAACTTTATCTGAGTTAATTATTGTGTCTATGAACTTGCATTGTGGCATGACTCTAACAATTTAAATATCAACTACATAAATCTAAAAAAAAAATATATGTACTTATTCCTTCGGAAAACGATTTTCAGGACGAATGAAAACAACAATTTGTATAATATTTCAATGCAAGCATTCTGAAATAATGCATATTCAAGTTCAATTTATATCTTTTAAAATAAAATCCTCTGATTGATATTTTAAATGTTTTTGTACATAATCCTATGCTAAATTTAGCCCTACTCATCGCAGCTGGCCAAACGATTGATTCAGAGGATCTCAGTGTGAACGATCCAATCTTATATACAATATTTCAGGTTGTTTGAATGTAAATACAAGTGTATCATAAATTGTAGCATGATATTTTCTCTATGGTCCTATAGCAATTGCTAAACTTAGAACTACCCTATTAGACTATTGGTTATAATTTAAACAAATTGAGAACATCGGGAAAATTGCACTGCATTATCACAAATTTAACCTATATGTTGTTCTTGAAAAAAATATTTTTAAAGATTTTCGAAGTAGGCTTATATTGCTGTGTTGAACAAAGCACTATATCTAGGGCGTCATTATTGGTCATGGGTTTTATACTTATCACAAATTGGGGCGATGTTAACATGCAGTTCTTATAAAAATATTTAAGAGATTTTACTGACATGCTGTTGTTTCTGTTAGTTAATATTCTTAGACATCAATTCTCGAGAGTACGTAAATCATGAACAATATATTTCCAAAGCACTCTTTTGTTCCCAGAACTTGTAACCCTCCCGTGTCACCCTTGTTGGTGCTTCCAAGTGGGTCACAGTTTGAAAAGAAATGATGATGAAACACTGTATTAGGATGCGTTCATAATATACTGAATATTAATATCACAAAGTGTTGCATAGCAGTTATTTTAAAAAAAATTACAACAAAATCTTATGTTTAACTTTGCAGTCCTCGTCATATTATGTTTTTGGTCCGGGGACACCTGGCTTTTTTAACGATTTCAACATCTGATTATCAAAATCGTTAAAAAAGCCAGAAAGAGGTAAGATATTTCCGACTACACTATTTCAGGATGTTTTCCACAGACTTGATGTATTGTAATTCCATATAAGGCTGTAAATATTTGCGCATGCGTTTCTGTTGGAGTAGTTTTTAAAGATATCAAATCTCATTTCAGATTATAAAATTGTTAACACGTATATTACATCAAAATGTAATGATCCTGTGTTTATAAACGCCGGACGAAGGATTTCTCGACCTCAGGTAGCTAGAAGGCGAGTTAAAACGGCGTACTTTCGTACTCTGAAACGATGAATATTTACCTGAATTTTAGAGAATGGTGCTTTAATATAGATCACGGTAATTAAAAATTAAAAAATTATCAAGCAAAAGTGAGACGTCTTGTCCAAAAAATGAATTGACTTGTCTCGAGACACCCGGACCGACAAACAAAAGATTAAAACAGTAACATACACATCCGGTCCCGTTAGAAAGTCAACATCTCTTATCGTCTGTGAAATGCGAAAGTGAACATCTGACACCAAAAATCCCCAATTACGAAAGAATTAACCAACCACCAACCAATGCAAATATACTTTATCTTTTCCAGGGCTGAGATTGTTTTGGATGAACCCATTTAAGGGTTTATAGGAATGTGGAGTTTTGGCTCATTTTACTTGCATTCTTGACTTTCAACACGATGAGGTCTGTTGCTACTGCAGTGTTTTTGGCGTTTGTCAGCGTCGTATCCTATAACGGCCAGAGCATCGCTTACACTCTTGAAACCGGTGCAGAAATCGACCACCTAAACCATGAAGTGGAATTAAATCAGAACAGAATTATGTCCATGGGAGAACAGTATGGAAAGGTCATTTCCGATGTGCAGGAAAAATTTTCAAAGATGAAAAAACAACTAGAAGAAGCTCTTAACCAACTATCGGGGGACAACCGGAAATACCTGACGCTGTCGTCGGATGTCGCCAGTCTCAAGCAAACAATTACCCAAGACAGAGCATCTGCTTCCAGCGCAATAAAAACTGTGGAAGAAGAAATCAAAGACGCGGTGAACTCCCAACAATCGGCGGTGGTGTCTCTCACTGAAAAACTGTCCGAACTACAAAGGAGTATGGCGGAGCTAAGAGAGAGCAGACCGGACGTCCAGCCGGGACAGGACGTGACGGGGATGATAGAGAAGAGTCCGGTGGTGATGGACCTCGCGGAGAGGATCAAGGCGATGGAGGCCTCACTAATGGTGGATCCGCCCCTGGCTGACGTCCTGAAGAGGACCAGCGCCAGTCTGGGGCTGTTACAGTCCGCTCTACTGCCCGCCGTCAGGGACCTGCGCACGCAGATGTCGCAAGTCCAACAGTTGGTGGGGAAAGCTGGAGAACATTGAAAGAAATGGTGATTTTTAAAGCAACGGCTCTTCCGTAGACAGTTTGTGATGACTGACTGGAAATTCATGTATTTATAATCATTTAGAGTAATAAATACCAGTTTATCATATGTACATCTGTCTTCCAGTCTTATTTGATTCACAATTTAGCTTGCTGTCGTTCGATCATTAGATTATGCGAAGAACTATAGTCGGTATGTGTTCAAACCTTTTTTACTAGGTTTGTGGCTTTTTTTAGCTCATATAAAATCACGCAATATACACACACATAAAATGTTTCTAGTATTGAAGTCGCCTAAATGTGTATTGTCATACGTAAATTTTAAATGTTTTGGGTGTGTGTACCAGTATATGCATTTCACCAAGCAGTAAATACAAAATTTACGTAATGAAAGTATTCAAACATTTTTAATAGATAAAATTTATTTCATACAACTCACGTAGATTGATCGCCATCTAGTGGGCGGATTCTTCTTTTTTTTTAATTTTTTTTTTAACAAAAGAATTTCACAATAAATATGTGATTGTTCAAATCAGCTACTAAATAAAAAAAAATAGTATGGAATACATGGTTTTATTAATTTTGCAAGTTGAGCGTCATTTCATGGGAATAAACAATTCTGGACTTTTAATAGTCAGAATATCAAAGTGACCCATTCAACATTGATTCGTTTTGTTGTATCTCTTGCTAGCATAATCTAGAAAAACAAACTGTTCAGCGTTCACGTTCAAGTGTGCACCTTTGAAAGGAATAACAATATCAGAATCAAACTATTAATCATAATTTTAAATGAGGAATTATTAGTTTGTGTACAGAACATGTGCAATGCATGAGCATTTTTATTAGCTTTGCGTTGGCACATTCACAAGCTGTCAAATCACATCAAAAGCTAGGAGGGACTTCAATTCCTGTAAAACGCCATTACTCCTTGTTTCAATTTAAAGCCCAAATTACTGTTTCACAAATACATGCACATGTATCTTTAGGAAATCGGACTCCAATCATATACAGGTACATATAGTTACATTCCATAGTATAAAATATAATCCGTCAAAATTCAATAAAAATTTATTCACTATCTGTATAAAAGTAAAGTATAATATTACATGTATATTAAAATAAAATATTGAGTATGAGAATATAACATAAATTCATTGTTAATTAAAATAGTCCGTTTTCGTATACATGTATATACCAGTTATGTTCAGACACATTTTTTTCTTTCAAAGTTTCGAGAAACTACGCCTCAGCAAGTTTGTTGTGTTGTTTTGTGTTTAGAGTCAAAATCGGGTGTTGCTGTCTATACACAAGTGAATGACTTGGATACCTAGCTGCCAGGTCCATCAAAGGCTCATCCCTGAACAAACCAGACCGAGGGTCGGTGCTAGGACTGGCTCTGTGTCTTAGTGATCTCATCTAAAGCGAAAAAACAAACTATTTTAAAGAGCGCCTTGGAGGGAATTATAAACCCATTGGCATCTCTTGTGTTTCCAGTTATTTATGGTCAGCGAGACTAATGGATGAAATAGTACATCGTTTACAATGAGCAAATATTTCTGTTTTTTTCTTTCAGATGATCTTCACATCAGCCTCTGCTGAATGTAGACAACTGTTTTAAATAACTCTACTTTTAATCCATTAACTCTACCTTATTCAGTTTCGGACATTCTTAAGTGTCACAGATTAGCAATTAAGACACACACAATCCGACAAACAGTCTCATTCCTGATAGGACTGTGTTTGATTCTTTACCTGTGCTGAATATGTAGGTATCTGTGAAGAACTTGTTGCATGCATTGGTCTCCAAACAGAAGTCGGCTGTCCCTCCAAACATTACCACTGAGTTTCCTATCACCCCCAGGGACTGCTGGCTTCTACCCTCGGGGACCGTACCACCCTGTTTTACATTAGACCATGTAAAAGATTCTGAAAACAGAATTTTTCTTTTAAAATTAGCATTCCTACCACACACACAAGGCTGTACAGTTTCTAACATCCAACAAAAGATGCAAGTAAATGTAAAGAACTATATAATTACCACAGTCAAACACATGGACATCAGCGAAATGCTGGTTAAGAGTCCCTCTCCCTCCTACAACAACCAGTTTGTTACCAATGGAAACACCTGAATGGAAGGACCTTGGCTCTGGTTTCTGTCCCTGTACTTTCATCTCTAGATTCCACTTCCTCGTTTCTTAAAGAAAAAATAATCTTTATTTCACAAAAATAACTATATTATCATTATGAGAGAGAGAGAGAGAGAGAGAGAGAGAGAGAGAGAGAGAAAGAGGGGGTGCAGGCTTAGACTCAAGATTTAATATTATCCATCTTCAATGTCTGATTATTTTTTAAAATGGAGAAGTAATAATGATGTAATTAAATTTACAATGTTTGCTAGAAGTTGTAAACTCAGCTGATAGTGGTACATACCGGTATTTATTTTTTACTTCTACTTGATGTGCTTAAACCTTGCTCTGCTGTAACGTGTCTCAGTTCATGTCTGGTATACTACTACAATAAACTTTACCTGTATTGAATATGTGAATATCATTCTGACGGGCCTCTATGTCCTTTCCTCCAAAGATGACCAGCTGCTTATTCACAGCACACATAACATGAGCAGCTCGAGCTGTGGGCACCCCCAGGTTCATCTGCACTGGCTGTGACCATTTCTGGCTTACTGTAATTTATTGAAATTTTGATTTTAGTTTTGGGCCATAATGCAATTTGTATTTATGTGATCGTCTTTTCTAATTTATTTTACAAATCTTTATACAAGTATTAAGCAATTGAGGGCATTTAAAAAAAAATAAAAAACTGAATTTACATCAAGAACTGATGAGAATTAGAATAACTAGTGGAAACAACCCTTTAATTCTGTAAAAAAAAAAGTGTAAGTTTTTTTTGTTATTTTCCATGCAGTACCTGTGTCAAAAACATAAAGATCATTGAACCAGCCTAATTCTACTCCATCTTGGTCTGATGGCAAATCCTCATTATCTTCATCCTCCCACTGAAAGTTAAATCAAAATATACATGCATAATTCCATGAATTACCAAGTGTTAACATCAATTCCATGAAAATCTTGTGATTGAATCTTTGTATACAGTGACACCTCTCAGTACTTTTGTATTTAGACCATTTCTTAAGTCTTAAATGATAACTATGTATTGAATTTTTCTACTTGCAACAGAAATCACAGACCTCTTCATCAGAGTCATCTTCTAAACCGGTAGATTTGGGACCAAACCCACCGAAGTAGTAAATGAGCTGACCCATGGCAACACCTTGTAGCTTGTCTCTGGGACTGGGTACTGATCCGCCAGCCTTAATGACTGACCAGGTGTTGGTTTCTACAAAGATCAACATATTAAACTGAAATCTCTTTAAAAATTTACCGTTAGTGAAAAATATGCATGTCAAACAAAGGAAAACAACTCAAGCAGGGGATGGTTACGATTTAATGTTTTATGTTAATGTATGTTTTATGTTTTAATGTTATGTAAACAAAGCTCAGGTCATGTTTTTGTTATTGTTTACATTTTGAGTGGTTGAAAAGAAAATTCCTCCAGGTTTATACCTAAAGTGAATGTGACAAACATTATAAACTGTTTAATTATGTTCAAAATGAATTACATGTAGCAGATAGAAAAATTAGTTTGAAAAAGAACTTTTACAGGTATATTGAACCAATGTAAACAAAAACATGACATGAGACCAAAATAACTCGTGTAGCGACAATAGAAAAACAAGGAGCGGATCGAGGATCTGAGTGTAATCAGATTGTGCTTGGAATTGCTACCCGCCTCATTGACATAACCCACCCTCCCCCTCTGATAAAATTTAGTGGCAAAAAATAAAGAACTATTTTTTTTTTCGTCATACATATCAGTTCAGTTATCATCAAAATTACATGGATCAGAAATATTTCAACCACCTGATGTTCAAAAGACCAAAATATCTCAAAGTGACACTGTGACTCAAAAAAGATGTTTGACTTTTTGATTATAACAAAGAAAATAAGAAGAAATATATGAAAGTTCATCATACGGAAGGCTTCACGCATTATAAGTCATCACCTATCAGTTTATAAGTTGTTAAAACTTATCCAGAACATCTTCGCTAGCCAAGGGTTTTCGGTCCACTCTGCTCCCCATAAACCCTTGGCAGATCTCATTACGAAAACTCGGTGACAAGCTCCGTTTAATGATTGGCTGCAGCTGCGAGTAGCTGATCCAATCGCAGCATTGTAAACAAGCGCTTATAAATAAACTTTTAAAAGAAACACACGTGTGATCTTTGGTAAAACATTCGGTGCTTTTCACAAGTTGAGACACAAGTGCTCGAGTAAAATATCTCCACAAGGATGGTCTAACCAGATCACTTTAAAAACGATATACATGTATTTTACTGGATTTAACAGAGATTTACAAACTTGTCAAGGCTCGTGTGATCATAGTATGGGAAGTAAACATGGCGAAGAAGTTGCCTATCCCATTAGTATATACGTCCCTGCTTATGGTTAGAGTTTCAATGTTCATTGAGCTGTTTTTATTTAATTTCTTTTGTCCACAATAATTACGACAACGATACCTGGTTTTATGGCTTAAATGCATTTACATAAAGCGACTTTTTCACTCCCGGTACAGGTCTCTACAAACACTAGGCCTATAAATAAAACATTCCTTGCTTTCTCTAGGTTATATCTTCATTTCTAGTATCGTTAATTATGTTCCTATTCTCGCTAGTCAACATGTTTTCAAGTTGTATTTATGTCGTAGCGTGTATATTACCCGTTGTTTCATTCGATTAAAATGTAAATATACAAGGGGCGCAACTCAAGTTGCTCGCTAGATAGCGCCACCGCATCACCGAGTTTTCGTAATGAGATCTGCCAAGGGTTTATGGGGAGCAGAGTGGACCGAAAACCCTTGGCTAGCGAAGATGTATCCAGAATTACACATGTAAACACACCGAGTGGTTTTGGACATTGATTTGAGTGTCACATGATTGCGATTGGTGTCTAAAAATAGTTACAGTGGGATTGACTCACTGAGAAAAGAATTTGAATTTGAGTTATTCAATGTCTATAGTAAGAAACATGCATTTATAGATTCCTGAAGACATCAGGTTTCACTGAGAAGCCGTTCACTCATGATATATGCCACGCTGCAGTATTTACATTTCCATGCGCTTGCGTGACTATGAAGCGCATGGGAAACTCAATATTTATGTGTTGGCCCAATGCTTTATTATATTATTCTCTTTTTAATTGGATTTATTCACTTTTGAACATTGTAATTTTTCATCATTTCAAATGATTTGTAAAATATGTGGAAATTGTGTAAAATTTCAATATTTAGTAAATCATGGGTTTGTGCGTCACCATGTCTCTTTAAGAAATTAGGCGTGGTTCTTCCAGTTTGTTTGGAATGTATTAAGAAGATATTAGAATTTCCAAAGAGAAATCCTATAAAATAGACTGGTGTCAGTGGTGACATTTAATCTAGATTTCACTTGCATTTCATGAATATTTGGTTGTGTTATTTCTGAGCAACATTTTTGTATGTTTCTTTCTCTTTTTGAAGAAAGAATGACAACAACAGCAAAAAAATAAAAATAAAAATTTCCACTGTTCATTGAGATTTTATTTTTTATCAACTTTAAATAAGTTAAACTTTCAAAAAAAAAATTTTCCTCCTTCCCTCCTAGGTCTGAAAACCCTCAGGCAGCAATTCCAAAAAAAATTTAAGGATGGCCTGAGCCTTGTTTAAAAAACAAAGAATTGTATCTTGCTTATAATTTTATGACCGACATTCAAGTTTTGGTTGATCATTAGAAATGCATTACTAAATCTTTGTAAACAATAAAAATAGAAAATTAAAGTTGACCAAATCATGACCAAGCTCCTTAATAACTTTATACAGTGTAATATTATTTCTTGGCATATATCTAATAGTGTTAAAAATGTGACTTTGATGACAAATTGATGCAAGCCCTGTGAAATATAACACATCAATGCTTACTTGTGTCAAATTTGTAAAGGTCATCCAACCATCCTGTAGAATGACTGAGTCCCCCAAACAAATACAAGCTGTCCCCCACAGCCACCAGACTGCTGCCTGTCCGCGGGGCTGGAGAGTCACCATGGACAGCTACTTTCTCCCACTTCTTTTTATCTACACAAAAAAAGGAACCATGAATATTAAAAAAATTACACCATATGAATTAAGGTGGTATGGGACACCTCCGTATTTTGACTTACTTCCTATCGAAATATACAATAAAATAAATAATCATTTTAAATATTTTTTCTTTCCCAAAGTGGTCACCTAACGGCGTAGCGCAGTGGGTTAGAGCGTTATCTACAGATCTGTACGTCACGAGTTCGAATCCCACTAGGGCTTTTTCAATTTTTTCCTTTCCAAAAAAAATTAAACTTAATTTTTGGTTAAATTTTGTAAAATTTGAAAATTCTAAACCTGTGGAAGTATTTTGATTATAATGTACTTTTATCCAAATAAATATCGACAGGTGTCCCATACCACCTTAAATTTAAAATTACGCCTAAGGCATCCCAGCCAGTAAGTAGTAAGTACCATATCAGGTTGGAACCATGTGGGATACGAAGTTGAAGTGTAAAAAATTAAAATTTTTGATTTGGTAATTTTTAAAATAAATTTGCATACATGCATATCAAATGCACCAACTTTTCCTACAAGCTCATAGTTTGTCAGCTTGATCCCCAAGTAGCTTAAATTGGATAAATTGAGGGTACAATCAATGTAACAGTGGGTTACAGAAAAAAAAATTAATACCAAAAGCTGTTACCGGTACATTTAATAATATGTATCATATTTTTGCACCATAAAAAAATCTCTTTATTTGTAATTCATATTGGAATTGCGATTAATGAAAAATTTATACAGAACAAAACCCCCAAGCTTTTTCACATAGGAAATGCCTATATAGTTTTATTAGCGGTTCGTGACCTCTTACTTTTGTTTAATTCAGACAACAAGATGAGAGAACATAACGTTACCAAATGAAAATCGAATCAGGTCGTTTGTTTCTATGAGGTCTTCTGTGTGCAAAACGCCCCCAAATAAAAACATGGAATTTCCTGACACACATGAACATTGACCCTCTCGAGGACTTAAGCAGCTATCCGATTCTAATTTTCCCCATTTTAATTCCATTTTGATTTTGATGGAGAGGATTTTCCCGCGGTCTTACAACCGGAAATGAAATGACAACTGTAACTTTAATATGATAGTAAACTATGAATTTCCGGATATGTGTAACATCCCCCTCCTTTCTCCCCAAACTGCTCAAAATCACAATGAGAAAATGGGAATAGAATTCTTTATGGCGTATTAAGGTGGAGAGAGAGAGAGAGAGAGAGAGAGAGAGAGAGAGAGAGAGAGAGAGAGAGAGAGAGAGAGAGAGAGAGAGAGAGAGAGAGACTCACATTCAAAGTAGAAATTCACACAGGTGCTTGGGGACGGGACCCCCCCATCCCCCCACAATATTCACCCCCACATTCCTGAGTTATTTTTTTTTTTCATCATTTATTTTTTAAATTATATGTTGATGTATGCTTCACTAAAAAAATTTCACAATTAACGCGAAATAAGCTATGTATAAAAAATGCATATACCACTGGTATAAAAAGAGAAGAAGGTTCCCTTTTTATACCAGTGGTATATACATTTTTTATACATAGCTTATTTCGCGTTAATTGTGAAGTTTTTTAGTGTAGCTTACATCAACATATAATTTAAAAAATAAATGATGAAAAAAAATAACTCGGGAATGTGGGGATGAATATGGGGGGGGGGGTATGAATGAATGCACTTGTAAGTTTGTGTCTGAATGATACTATAGCGGTTAAATAGCCTGAAGAAAATTCTGCATTATACAGTACAAAATTAATTTACGTTAAAAAGACTCATTAGGTCAACATCCTAGTGCAGGTTCGGGGGGCAGCCCCCCCCCCCCCAACCCTACACCATGAAATAAATTATGGGACCGGTTTTCAGCAGTTTGACTATAAATTTTATACACATAAACAAACCTAAAACTAAATTCAAGTATTAAAAAACCAGTTGCCTCTAAAAATGCATTTATCACATGTCATATCATGTGTGTACATAAATTTTGTGTAGGCCTAAAAGTGACGGTAAAAAAAAAAACAGTTTTAGATTTGCTTATATATTTTAATTATTTTTATCACATCATTTTGTAAAGGGTCCTGATAATTTCCTACTGAAAAAGAATTTTTCTCCAAAAATCAAGTGCATCATTATGGATAATATTAAAATAAAAGTATTTTATTAATCTATGCCTATAATTTTCTGGCACGACTCCGGTCTGGATAGGTATGGAAAATTTTCTTTAATATTTTATACATCTGCTAGCTTTTTTTTCAAGTGTTTAAATTATATCAATTTATCAAATTGTAAATTTTTTAAATTAGTTCTGAAATTTTATTTAAAAAAATTCATTAGATTGCACTTCTGCAATCTTGATATCAACTCTGATTTTAAAATTCAATTAACTATAAAACATAACAGTTATCCCTTATATGAATTAAAATTGAAAAAAAAATCAAATATCAAGCTACATTGTATAAAATATTTTAATTTAAATAAAAAGTGAAATAGTATATTATTTTTTAAAATTAAATTTCGATATCGAAAGTAAATACATGTTTCGGCATTTCGTTGTCTTGGAATATCCGATAAAAATCATAAAATGCAAAAGTATCAAAGCTGAAGTTGAATGACATTACAGGGCCTAATCCTTTGGATCCGCCACCAAAAGTTGAATCCGCGCCGTCGTCAAAACAGTTCGGCATTTTCCAACTACTAATGATTTTCTAGTAAATATCTAATTAATCATCTTCCTTTGTTCTCATTTTCTATTTTCTTTATTTTTTCAGGTTTTATTTTTGTTGTTGTAAATATCATATAGGGCCTATATCCCATCTGATCGATAAAAAATCTACTTCCGTTCTCGTAAATCCCAAACTGAGTTGTTGACAGAACGTACCGGCCTTTCTGCATTTGAAAACAGGTATTTTTCTGAGTTAACAACAAATATTGTCTATCGCAAATTCATTACTGATGAACCATCTGATCATTTGTTTATGAGTTCATTCAAAATTCTTGTATAAAATAGGATTTTAATGCCTAACAAAAGAAAGAAAAAATACTGGGGCCCAAAGAGGTTAAACTTATAAAGGGAGAAAAGGAAATGTTTTGCTATGAACGTAGGCCTATTTAGACAATCAATTATATTATTGACAACCACTCATTAATGTTTTGGAATGTGTGTGTTGTTTAACTTTGAAGAAATATTACATATTCTATTGATGAAATGTTGAAGAATATTAACAGATCATGTTTCTCTGTAGTATTGATTATTTCTATATTTACTATAAAGAAAGACTTTATTTGAGAACAATATAATTTAGAGTTAATGATTATCTTTGAGCTAAACTTTTAATGGTTGTAACACTCGGGGAAAGCCATCTAATAACCTAAATTCTTCAAAATTAACTAAACAAGTTTTTTTTTTTTAAGAATTCTCCCCTTTTGGGGCCTTTGTACCTGTTTATTTGTTTTGCCTGACTTCAATGATATCTTTTTAAAGAATTTTTACTTTGAGCTGTCAGAATGTTTGAAATTTTACAACACATATCACAACTACCATAAAATAATAAATGGCCATAGAAACAAGTGCTGAGAGAAGCATTTTCTCCTTTTTACATTCCCTGTGTTCAAGCACTTCCTTTTAGAGTCACGACAGTAAATCAATTTGCTATTTGGAATGTCTTGATATATAAAGGCCTAGTTGTAGAAGAAGTGTTTTACTAGAGGAACAAGGGTTATAGCCGTGTAATAAATAATATAATTTTCATGGTGGTCTTAGTTCTGATAGTGATATACACATATTATACAAGAAGGTACAACATAAACCAATGGGATGTTCTGTGTCATAATAGTCAGCTTGTTACATTAGATGTCTCCTATGTACTGAAATATTCATTTTGCAGACAGAATGAACAAAGAATCGGATTACAGAGTTGTCAGTATATTAGGTATATTGCTATGTAGATCTATATCAATATTGACACTGCAGGGATCGAGTTTGTTCTGAAGCAGACATTTTCTGTCACTGTTACAGAATTTGCCAATGGGAAGTTTTTTTTTTATTATGATCCAGGTATTTTGGAATAATGATAATCTTTCAACAAGATTTATTAATTTTCAGCCAGAAGAACAGGGGGCCGGGGTGACTTTGTTGGTATGTTTTTATTCTTTTTTTCAAAACAAGATTTGTATTTTAAAACAATGTTTATTATGTCAGATAAGATATTTTAGATCATAGGTAAGGTTAGGGACTTGGTTCAATTTTTCATTTTTAGAAATTCCACCAAAGTTTATTATTTGTTCACTATAATAATTAAAGCTGCTTGGTCTAATTTTTTGGTTAATTCATACAGTATTAAATAATTTTCCATACAAACCAATTATCTTGAAAATTTATAGACTTTCACTTATTTACACCAGCAGAATTGGTCTCCTTTCAAAGATATATAGAGGTGTTCAAAGTTCTAAATCAAAATAATTTCTGTATAATTGTACTTTTAAAACAATTAAATGTTTATTATGTTAAAATAAGATATTTTGGAGCTTAAGGTAAGGTTTGTGACTAGCATCAATTTCTCATTTTTAAAATTTCACCAAAGTTACATATTATTTTGTTAACTATGATATTAAGGTCTTTTTCTTTAAACAAAAAATTGAATCATTGAGATAGCTAGTGTTACATCACAATGAAAATCTGAGTTATCTCCCTGTAGCCGCAAACCTAGAGAGTTACCTTAGAATTGGTCTTAATTTATTCATCATTCCCTGATATAATCAAAAATAAGACTTGTCAAGAAGAGGCAATTAAGTAAATGTTTTAATTGTCTGAGTAAAAATATTTTAGAATAAGGAAAACATTTTTGTTGTTATCTTTTAAATTTAATATGGAAAAAATCTTCAACAACAAAAAATGTTGCTGGTATAAATCAATTATCAAACAATCAAATTTGAAATAGAAATTGAAGTGAAGTTGCAACAATTTTGAAAAATTGCAAATTTTCTACAGTATCAATCCCAATTGAAATGAAAAGAAATCACTAAAATACAACTCTTAATGGATCGAGATTTGAGAAGTGGTTGTGATTGATGATAATTCTCATAACACTTGGGTCATATACATAGGTTTTGATTTGTCATGTCTCATGAAAATTGAAAACTGATCTAGAAGTATTCTAGATACTTCTAAATAAGTTACACATGAAATAATTGTAACCCCTTTTGCATGTTTTGGGAATTGCAAATAAAAAAAAATTAAGTTTGCACCATGAAGATCTGTGATAAAGTTAAAACAGTTGTTAAAATGGGCCATGTTTAAACAGCTTAAGTGGAGTTCTACTTTAGTTTTAAGGATAAAAGAAGCGTTATTTGATGTAATCTTAAGGACAACTTGTAAGAGATAATTCAGTATCACATTCTGTACTTATCTTACAAAATATGTCAGTAGTTTATCATTCTTTCTACATGTACAGTTATTGTTTCTCTGAGGTCACTCTTGTGAAGTATCCTTAATTCCCGATCAATGTCCACTAATTTAAAACAATTCCTTGCAGAGGAAGAAGGAAACAGATTAATGGATGTTCGGAGATTGAAGAATAAAAAGCACAGAATCAAGCTACACAGGGAAAAACTGCGTAAGCCCTCACTGGTGGACAGTTATTGCACGGACGATGAGAGTGGACCGAGCTCCCGGCGTTATTCCAACACCACCTTCCCATTGTTCTCAAACTTGTCAGACGATGAGGTTATTCTGTCTCACAGTCAGGAAACAGGAAGTGGGCTAAAGGTCTCCCATTCCGCTCCGTCATGTCGTTTACTCGTAGAAGACACAGATGATGGGCAAAGGGAATTCTTTCCGTTTGTTCACCTCCCTTTGGATTGCAAGCTGAAGATTTTGTCGTATCTGAGCTCAATCGAAAAAGGCCGCAGCATGCGAGTGTGCAAAGAATGGTGCCATATTCTGAGAACGCCAGGCTTATGGATCAACATAGTATTGTGGGACTTTCCGCTGACTTGTGTTCCAATGGCGACATCATCAAGGGGAGGTAGCCATAGCAATGGAGATTGTTACACCTGTTACAAGAGGCGAGTTCATGGTTTTGCTTGCTTTTTGATGAGAATCAGGCCTCTGATTAGAAGGTTAGAGTTCAAGTTTGACATCTATCCAGACTCTGATGGGTATCTGGAAATGCTTAAGAACCTGCTGTGCTGCATTTCATTTCGAGAAATCAGATACATGATGTTCAACTGGAAGGATACCCCAGCACGACCCTTTTGGCTTGAAGACTTGAAAAAATGCAGATGTCAAGATGTTTTGTATTCTTGCAAGCTAAGAGCCAGACAGTGTATATTTTTCTTCGACGATCTCTCCAGACATCTTACAAAAGTTGAGACTTTAATACTGCCTTTTGATTGGTCGTGTA
Source organism: Magallana ariakensis (assembly GCA_020458035.1). NCBI lineage: Eukaryota > Metazoa > Mollusca > Bivalvia > Ostreida > Ostreidae > Magallana > Magallana ariakensis. The sequence continues at coordinate 6,537,883 of CM035816.1, read as the reverse complement.
ATAAAAACGTGGAAAATCTTGTGAGATTGAAAACTTTAAAAACTCTTGTATTAGAGAAGAGTAGTGTCTTCCAGTCCGTGGCTCAGTCGCGACTGGATCGGGTCCTTTCAGGTCTCCCCAATCTTCGTCAGCTAATGTTGGAGATCTGGGCTCCGAGCGGTGTCACTATGTGTAAATACGAGCTCAACTCCAAATCAATGGAGTTCCTTGATGTTTCACAAAGCCGAGGATTTTACCTCAGGTCTATAAACATGCCGAGTTTGAGACGTTTCCGTGTAGCCCGACATCCATGGAATGGACCTATGGTATTTTCGGCTCATCTTAACATACCTTGTCTATATGAAGTATTGCGCAATGGAGCCCCAAATCTTTCGATCTTGAACGACCATTATCTGATGGAAGACTGGAAAGACGCATGTTATCCTCGACTGGAAGAGGTTTTGAAGTCGGTCTGTTCATGTCGAAAGCACAAAACTGGCTGGATGATGTGAAGGCATAGTGTGTACATAACTATTGTACTAAAATGTTATGGTCTCAAAGATTCCGTTGGTTGTTCATGTTGTTTTACGTACATGTATATTCATTTTGCTTTTTAGATGAGTATGAAATAGAGAAAATGATATTATTGTTTGATTCATTCCTTATGCGATTGAGATTTTAGAGCACTGCTTAGATTACTATGCACATTCATTGTATTTTTTAGATTGTATATGTAATCATGATATCATCTTAATACTGTACATGCAGATGCATGTATAATATTTTATATCAGGATAACCTAATGCTGCTTGGAAGTGATTGAAATTTTTGATAAACTGTGATGAAGCCTTCAGAAGTGCCATTCTTTCAGTATGTCAGGTATATAATGTGTCAAGTCAAGCTAATCAACGACTCCAACGTTTAACAGCTTCAACTGATTTTGATTCTCTGAAAACAGTGCTTGATTTTTTTAAGCTTTGTGTAAATGGCAGTTACTCAGCGACTGTAAACAAATTTTTTTTTACAAATTTTATTGGCTAAGTTTGAGTTACAGACTGTTAATAATGGCATTTAGTTGTTGTTTTTCATAGAGGCAGTCATGTTTGTTAATTATTTGAACTTTGTTAGAGGACACACGCAAGCTTTGTGAGATGTGAGTTGCAGAAATCAAAGTTGGTAGATGGTTCCTTTTTGATATATATTAATGACTAGATAGACACTCTTTGTTTTTGAGGCAATTTTTCACTAGTCACCCTTGTAGTATTGACCCGCTTCCAATTCTTTCTGTTTGTTATTGTACACTGTCAAATTGGCCGGCAAATCTTGACCAGAATAAAGTCCCATTATAATCGATGTCCTCTTAGACATATATACATGTACATTTATGCACCAGGTGTAGGTGATTGATCCTTTTTAATTAAATGAGCAGTTGTTTATTTAGTGCTAATTCATCTAATAATAATTAACAAATTGAAAATATTTTTGGTAAAGATATTCAATTTTCACACAGGGTTTCATTTTTCAATATTTTTTTTACATTCTATAACAATGCATTTTACTTTCTGTTGTAATATTACAGACCATGTTAAGATTGTAATTCATCTACCATATTTATTTTTTTGTTGGGGAGGAGAATGAGGTTCATGAATGGCCTTATGGCACCTAGAAAACCAGGTCACAGAAATCAAAATCTATTTCTGTCTCAATACTTTTCTATGAATTATATTGTTAATAAAATTTTTAAAGAAAATGTGCATTTGTGATTCTGAAATACATGTACCAGTAATTAGATCAATCTGTAGATATCTCAAGGACTTTAGTACATGTATTACATGTACTGTATACAGGGTTATTTTCGCCCCATATTATTTTTTTCGCCCTTCTACACTTGCAGACGGTTTCGCCCTGTCTTGAATTCGCCTAGAAATATACACTCTATTAAATTAACACAGTTATTTAAAAGTTGTTTTGAATTTGCCTGGTGACAAAGGCAAAAGGGGCAATAATAAAACGGGGGCGAATATTTCCCTGTATGCAGTATTATTTTGCATCTGATGAGAACTTGGATTTGCAGAGGATCCCATTTTTTGGTACTTTGTAATTGTACAAAGTACATGTATATACATACGGTGCATCTTGTACCACTTCATCAAACACATGTATAATTCATTTTATTTTGATTGACATTATACATTTCATCAAATATTTATGAATTATACAGACAAATTATTTTTGTATTTAGGATAGATCCACTGTTTGGCATTGTATTTTGGAGGTCTATGAAATACTTTACATCATTCTTTCAAAAAGAATTTAATAATTTATTAAAATTTTCAATAGTAAATTACATACCGGTAATACATGTATTTAAAATCAAACAAGACTCTCATGGAGTGTCTTAACTCCTTCTGTCACTTCACAGAGGTACCCATAAAGAACTGGGAATGGATACCCCTAACTGTCAATCTCAGATAATAAAGATGTCCCGGTATATATAACCGCAATAAACAACAGCCAGTAAAATGGATGAGAAATTAGAAGCATTCCATTAGCTGGGAATTGGTTACAGTGATTGCTGGGAAAAGCTTTCTCCTGTTCGAGTTTTTAATGACTAGCGTTGTTCAAGCTGATTGAATTACAATTGGCAGAGATATCACCATGGCTACCTGGTGAAGCTCTTCAGCTGTTGGACGATTTCTGGGTCGACTAGTCCCATCAGTTGGTTGAACTTTTCACCTCTCTGTTCCTGACATGCCCTAAGCTGAGACATCAGGTAGTCTTTGAGGGGAACATTATGCACTGGGTCCTGCTTTGATAGCTGGAAAATCACAGAGCCATTAAAAAAACAGCACTACTAGGAAGCATGAGAATGAAATACATGTAGTTCCAAGGTTGATGTTGTTTGCATTTGTTATATATGTATATCATATAGTTCTGAAGTTTGAAAAGTGGAACTTTTATAAATGTTCACGTATATACTGGTAAATATATTCCGGTCTTCAAAATTACCATTTTATAGTAAACAAGTAGATGAAAAATTTCATACCTTGGTCTGACTTTAAAATATAAGTTTGTTAAGTAATTTTATTGTACATGTAGCTACAAGCTTCACAGCATAGTGAAAACAGTGAGATACTATAACTAGCAACACAGCTTTAAGAAAACAAAGAGCTTTAAAGTAAATAGCATAGAAAGAATAGAGATTTACAACCTACACAGCATATAGAGAATAAGGAGCTACGCATTACCTGATGTTTCCTCCTTTCATGGAGTACTTCCTCGTCATCCCCTTCATTGCTCTGATCTGTATCACTGATTACGAGGGAACTGTAGTAGGAAGAAGAGTGGATGTAAATGTGAAAATGTAAACAGATTTCCTCCAAAAATTGAGAAATTAATAATCCAAAACACAAAACCTTACTCTAATTGCAGAAGTGGGTCGTCATCTACAGGTATCCGGGTCACGTCGTGCAACACGCCTACACACGTGGTCACTATCCCCACAAACTTCTCCTCTACAACACTAGAAAAGTCAGATATAACAATACTGTCAGAATCCAAACAAACTTCTCCACTACAACAATTCAAAAGACCAGAAATCAAATCCATGTCACAAATTACAGAGTAGATCTAATACATTGTACTGCCACAAACTTTTCTACGAAACTGCAAAAATCTAGAAATTATATTCAAGTCTAGAGATTTAATACAATACCATTTATGGAATTGATATACTTTAATCTTGAGGAGATATGACAAGTCCAAATATTCCAGCCAAGCTATGCCTTTCAAGATTAGATATTAAATGACAGTTAAGGAAGGGACAGGGTACCTTGATTCGACTAAGATCATACACTATATAGTACATGTATATAACCCTGCATAGAGAGACAGAGTACCCTGGGTTAATGGAGATTATATAAATGAGAGGATATGGTACCTTGTGTTCACAGACAATAGGGAGGCTAGGGCCAAAGCAGATAACTTTCTTCTCTCTGGTTGTGTGATGAAATCCATATTGTCAAACCAGATATCCAACACATGCCCAAAGAAACTGTCTGCCTGAAACAAACCAAAACAGGCAAATCATAAACAAACCAATTAAATTTATACTTGTGTATCTAAAAGAAAAGGGGCAATAAGACCACAATTAATATGAAGCTGTTTGGTATAGAGAAACAAAGGTGTAAAATTCCTGGAAGCTTTTATAGATATAACATTTGTAATGTCTTTGACTAGATGAACACTACTCACTTCTTGGTGGTAGTGATGTGCCATCTGCTGGATAAATTTCCAGAAGAACTCCTGGTTTTGTAGAACAATTCTTCCAAACAAAGTCAAATTCATGGCAGTCAACATAGACTCATTCTATAAATACAAATTTAAAACTTTGTCAGTAGGTTTTGGTAGGTTTTGGTACAAGCTGAATACAAACTTTCATGACTGACCACATGTATTACCATAAGTTGAAGATACCAAAATAGGAAAATTTAGCAAGAGGCATTATGTTACATTACATAAACATACCTTCTCTTCTACAACTGATTTCACCATCGAAACTAAGATATTAAGAAATATATCTGGTCCTTCTTTAGGGAATACTTTTAATGCTAATTCAACAACCTAAAAAAATTTTGCATAAAATATATAAGCATGAAACTGTATACTGGTAACTAAATATGAAAAACTGTACAAGTTAGTTTATTGTGTGTGAAAATAATTTTTTTAATTCTTTAATTCTTGAATTTGTGAACAGATTTACTTACAGTTATAAATATAATACTGGGGAATATACATGTATCTACAGAGTACTGGTCGGTACATAGTAACATACCCGTAATATTAATATCTGCCCTTCCTCTCGAATGTCAGACATCATACTGTGTAGTGATGAAGCCAGACTGTTACAGAAGTTCTGTGAAAGAAAATTGTATATACATGTACATGTACGTAAGGAGTATTGGAACTGTATGTTTTGTTGTAGTCCTTAAATTTTTCAATGATTATTTGACTGTGCTCAGATTTCAGAGGTAGTGTGAATAATGGATACATACATGCATAAACTGGTTAGGACACAAAAGCAGATAGGCCTCAATGATCTTCAAACTAATTCTTAGATTCTCTGTTCCAGACTCTGTAATATATTTTCAAATAGAAATAAGACAATGTCTTTTCATTTTAATTAAATACAACAATGAAACAATGAAAATACCCAATAATAATACTGGGGCTTGCAGCCAGTCACTATTTGTACAAGTATAGCTATTTTGATAATTTACCCAGAAGTCCGGGCATGTTCCGGTAAAGCTGTAGGAGATGATCATTTGGATTAGGGGAATTCTTCAGCGTCTCTAACCAGAGTTCTAGTCCGTCCTCCGCCAGATAAACATACTGATCCTGCGTCACATCGGTACTGATCTGAATCACCGGGAGAAGGAACTCATACATCGATGTACAGTTCGGCCCAAAACCCTGACAATTTTAAATTTAGAGCTGTATAGTACAAATGTTCATGCATGTTTGTGCGGTCATCAGTCCTTATTAGTGTGAAATTAGGGTATCTTTCCTAAAATGTGTCAGGTATGCAGAGACAAAGTACTTGTACCTGTAGGAATTTTAATTACATGGACCCAATTTATACTTATAAAAATGGATTCTAACAGTTTATGATTTTTCATAAATCTCTTTAAGGTTTTTTAAAACAGAAATTTTTTCTAAATCTAACCCAATACCGGTATATACATGTACTTAGAGAAATTGGGTATCATTTTTACTATGTTGCCTTACCTGTACTAAATGCACCAATGTTGTCAGTATTGCACACTTCAGCATGTTATGCTCCTGTGCTTCTTGCCATAAAGTCTGTAAATACTGGATGAGGGAACTAGCGTAGGGCTTGATTTGACCACCAGTTCGCTCGATTAGGAAAGATATCACATGTAGCACCTGCATCTGGAGAGATCAAATCAACATCATTATGTGTAAAGGCATCAAAACTTTGCTGTCATTGTTTGGTATGCAATCCTTTTATAACTTTAAAAATAAATAGCAAAACAGCTGAAGTAGTAAATAAAATCTTGTCAAAAGTCATCTCTTTGCTCCATCTTTATTGCTCAAGGGGGACACTTGAGATCAACAATTCACATGTATATCATCCTTCCAAAAACTGAAGATTAATAAGATTCTGCAAATTTACTATATACTTCATACATGTACATGTACTTGTCTATCCAAGCCTCAAGACCCAAACCACTTACCCAAGATACCATAAGACAAAGGAGCGATCTTCCAAGAGGTAAAATAGTAAAAACACACACACACAAAAGCACATCTTGGTTTCATATGCTGAAGACATCGCACGTGTACATGTACCAGGTACAATGTATTACCTTTGTATCACATTCCTGGACTTCTTTTAAAAGTTCAAACAACTGAGAAAACATGGAATCCAAAAACTGGAAAAGAAATTGGGACATCAATAAGAACCAAGCATCTTCCAAGGTAGGGTATATTTCATTGTCGAGAATTTTAGATTCAAAACTTACTGGCAAAAATTGCTCCACATTAAACTCAAAATCATCTACTGGTAAAATAATGTTAAGGAAGCTACACACATGGTTCATAAACATGTCATGAGCGATGGTCTTAATAATGGTTTTTAGGAAATTAAAAGAGATTAATTTGTATATTTGTGTCCAAAAAGTAAAACAAATTCATGATCGACGTGTATTTCATAACATTTCTGTAAGAAACAATAATTATCAGTAACTGTTAAATATAAGATACCAGTCAGTGGCACTGATCTAATTAAAACAGAAGTTTTTTTTGCATCGAGAGGTACTTAATTCAAATGTTCATTTAAATTTGTAGTAAAGGATATCAGTTTTGAGGGTCATTGCAGCCTCTATCCTGACCACTAGGTCTTCTGATTGGTTGAGAAGAGATATGATGGCCTGGTAGAGGGTGGGCCGCAGAGAGGAAGACATTTTGACTCCTACCCACTGACCACACAGCCAGATGATTCGTCGATGGATGATGCGGTAACTGAAAAAAATTTAATACATACAGTGTAGATCAAATATCACATAAAATCTAATCAAACAACATCTTCACAAGTCAACAATGAAGATTCAGAGAGTATGTGGATTATAACCTTAAAATTTACACATACTGGTAATCTGATCAATAAAGACATAAACTAGAATAAATTCAGACCTAAACTAGAATAAATTCATGAGTCCTCAACCCCTTGTAGATAATTGTTTTTAATCAATATAAATATACATGTATCCTTTATGTGAAACTACATGTATTAATTTTCTTCTGATGCTTGTATCTACTTACTTCTGGTGCTTAATGTTAAGTTCCTGTAGAAGCTGTGTGGAGAACCATTTGTCAAAATCCACATCATCGAACAAGTCAAATGCTGACAGACCAACGGCATTGTATACTGAAATCACAAGCATTATATGTATTGTCATGATCATACATGTCATCGTAACCATCATCAAAGACAATGAGATTTGACTCACCTGCATCCTTGCTGAGAATGGCAACCATATCTTCTGGATCACATGGGTTTTGGATGGCCTGCACCATTTCTAGGACAACAGGAGTCAAAGACGTTCGGAATTCCTTAAACATTGTCAGATACAGGACCTCTGAGCTTGGCTGCAACAAAATTCTACAAATCAACACAAGGCCCCAATGCTTCAAAAGATCTGACTTAAGTTCTAAGTGACTACAGCTATAACAAAATATGCAAATTTTAACCACTCAGATACTGACTCTTCCAGCTTAACTTACAAAGATATGATCAATTTGCCTAAAAATGTAACTTTCAACACACTCAAATCCATGAAAATACAGGTCGGCTACTGTAAATGTATTACATTTTGCTGTGTATTCTATTTCAAATAAGCATTTTTTGTGGAAAGCAAATGGGTACATTCAGGAAACCACTCATTCAAATCCATGCTAACTAGTTGAAAAATCATTTCCTGCCAAATATATAACTTGTTTACAGTACTACAACATAGGTGACATAAGATTTCTGATAAGTCTAGCCCCCCCCCCCTTTCAATTTGCTTCAGACACCACTGCACAGTGAGAAAATAACCCTCTTCTAGAACTGAACATGTAGGGGCTTGACTTACCCTCAAGGAATACTTGTAAGAATCTCCTCCCTCCTCTAAACCTGAAGTAGAAGCACTGCCATTTGTAATTATTGTCTCAATGTAAATTACAAGTATGATGAAATGTAACTTATGCTAATTCTACCAAATGTACTTATAATACAAGGTACAAGTACACATGTACTGTAATATGACTCACAGAAACCCTCTGGGTCTGAGTCCCAATTACTGAGATCCTCTGACGTTAGCAGGAAGTACTGTGAGATCAAACGATGGCAGATTTCTTGAAGGGTTCCAAATTGGAAAAAATCCATTTTAATCTTGTAGGCTTCCATTTTAACAGTATCAGTAAGTTCTGCAAAAATAATGAGATTGATGAAAACAGATGTCAGAATTGTGTAACTTCCTGCTTGTTTGTCTGTGTTTGTCATTGTTTGGATTCATACCTGGAGATTTCATCGGTCTGTACACATCACTGGAGAGGATTCCCCTCATCAAATTAAAACAGTTGACTGAGAACCTCTCAAATAGCAGACCTGTAATTAACAAAGCATATCCTCAACAATTTCAACATGTCAACAAGGTAAGCCTTTCCATTCTAATTGGATATCTCAATTTTTGTGTTCAATCGAGTCTTGGACATTGGAAGCTGATTTTACCTTTTTCCGACAATGAAAAATTATATGTGACCACAAACTCTAACGTCGGTCGAACAAGCTGTATAAACGAGATAGGGTGAATGTCCAGTAGATCCAGCAACTGAAAAACAAAACTGGGAAAATACTGAAATCCTTCTATTTCTTGTTCAAACACAAGTACTCCTTACATTGTTAAGCAAAGGAGCACTTCTACATTACCGGGTATATTGCTTGCCTCTTGCTTTTCCCTATAACTATGACCCTAGTTTCTCATCCATTGAAAAATTGAAAGTCATAGTTTAGCTTTTTAAATGTATGCTTTTAATGCATGTACCTTACACTAAATAATAATTTGTGTTTAGTCTAGATTTTCAAAAATCATTTCTGATAAAAGATGCTGAAGTAAGTTAACACTTTAAAATATTTTTGAACTTTTGGTGTATTTTGATCAAATGAGAGATTTTTTTGTAAATAGATTGTATTGCATGTGTGTATATCCCTAGCGAAATTTTGTACTTACAATTTTAGTCATCATCAAGATCATTTTCTGACATTTCTCCAGAATGTGAGGATTTCCCCACATACTCTGTCCTAAAAAAATGAATAAAAGTAAACCTTAGAGATGATATAATGCCAGTAACAAGATTTTTAGCATATGTTAAAAAATCTGTTAGCGGTATCTTATGAATACACATGAACATTTTAATGACTACCAGTACTTTTACTGGTACATTTAATTGATAAATTTATATGTAAAAGTTTTTCTTACTAAATCCCAGAACTTGTTTTAGTCTAACAAATATCTGGTTTAAAAAGCTAGACATATCCTGGTTGGACGAGGGATCTTTGGTTCCGTACGCTATCTGCTTTCTAATGACTGCAACAATACAAAGGGAAAAAATCTGAAGGATCTGGTTTATTAAAAAAATCCATAACTGTATGAAACACAACATTAAACATGAACTTGAAATCGTGAAGACTTTTAAATAAAGCAGTACTTTTACAGGAAAGGTTTGCTCTATCCATCGCTGGTCCCATATTTTCACTGTGAACCAATGAAAGTTCAGCAAAGAGGTCCAAATCCCGGGTCCACAACCCATGCACAAATCCAAAGATCTCACTCGTCAGCTACAATAAGTCTAGGTTATACTCGGGTTTTAACAAGTCAAAAACTTCATTTTATACTAATAAACATTAAATTGAAAAAACTCATTCTCAAATAAGGTGATCCACCAGTATAGCTTACACTTTCAAACAGTTTTTTATCAGGAGCCAGTCTTTTGGAAGCCAGCGTTTTAGTCACATGATGTAAAATAAGGAGAGCCCTCTCTTGTACAAGGAGGTCCTTACACCGAACAGCCTCAAAGAGGGCCGGAAGCAGGGCGTTCCAGTTCCGAGGGCAATCCAGTCGGGCAATCTTGGATACCAAGACAGCAAGCTGGGTGGCTATCTAAAAAATCATACACAATTTTAAATCAACATTATAAAGATACACAAAGCTGAACATCTTAATGAAATACATTCCACTGCTTTGGCTTTGTTAAAACTTTTTAAACTACCGGTACATCATGATTATTCATAAATCAAATGCATTCAATTGTGATGTCTTGATTAAAACTTTCAAACTACAAGGATTCTTTGTCATACCGGTATATTGGTATCAAAGATGACAAGGAATTTTTTAACTGCATGTCTGACCTGTGAAACTGGCTCTGAGAAATTGGAAATCAATTTGGATTTAAGCCTTTCTTTTTCATCCTCAGACATGGCACTAAAAGTAAAACATGTAAATTAATTACCGGTATACATTAATTTAGTCATGCATTATAATTTGTGAGTAGAAAAAATTTAATGTTAAAATGGTTAATTGCAATATTTCTTACTTGGGAGCTGTTTTTCTCCAGTATCGTTCCACTCCATTTTTACAATACAATACTGCTAGCCACCTCACATTCACATCAATACTGTGATTGCTGAATATTTCCTGAAAATTAATGAACAGTTTTGAAAAAATAAACCATTGCTGGACATTTTTGAATGATAATAACTTTATTGTCCGTCTTCAACCATTATCAAATCATTGTTGCATGCACCAATGACATTATCAAAGGTTTGCTTACCAAAGCCTCAGTGGTCACTTACTAGAAATTTTTGAAGGTTCAAGTTTGCCCTATTTAATGCTTCTTCTTATTGAATCTGGTGCCATAACCATATCCTGGGACCATTTACAGTGCAAGTTCTATCAAAGTGTTAACTACTTAAGACATCTTAAAGATAGTAGATGTGTGTTTAGACTAGCTTAATTGCCAATATCAGATAGCCTGTTTGGTGGACTATCTAACTAGAACTAGTTTGACATTTTTCTTTCTTCCTTTTAAACACACATTACCAGGTAGTTATAAGTGAGAGCTGCAAATCTAAAATATTTTTATTAATTTTATTAAAGGTCAAAATTCTTGTAAATGAAAGGAGCATAATTTACTAGATTTTGACCTTAATTTAAGGCATGTATGATACTTCACAATTTAATAATTTCTAAAATTTCAAAAGGTTTTATTTCTGCTGAAAATGAAAGGTATGTACAACATGTAAATACACAAAGAAGTCTTGTTGAGAACTTGATCGAATGCAATAATATAAGTACGCTAGAGCAGCTTGAGAAAACAAGCTGTGCAGGGAAAAGGACATGTTTAAGCTATACATTTACCCTCTGTTTGGAGTGTTTACTGTTAACCAAGCTTTACAATGTATTAAAAATCACGCAATTCCTCTGTGTATTCTTCCCTTCTTTCTATGTTGCCTACAAGTCTGCATCCAAATACATCTCAGACCTATCACAGAAAAACATGTTTTTTTCTATGACAGGCCTGAGGTGTTCTAACTGGTCTGACCATCACATTCCTCCCCTTAAATGATCATCACCCTCGATGATAAAGCATCCCCAATCCCCATATTCTTTTACCTGGAAGGAGTTAACATGTAAAGGGAAAGGAGAAATAACAACTGACCAGACTGGGATTTCAACCTGGGTCCCCTGAATTTCTAGTCAGGTGCTTTACCTATTAAGCTATCTGGTGCCAGATAACGAACCCAGCTGACAATCTCAACAGTAAGCATATATAAAAATTCATACCGACAGAATGGAATAAAACCCTGGTTGTGTTTCCCACTGCTGGAGTTGACGTTCTGCAGGTTTAAGGATATCGGTTTTCTGGGAACATGCATTGGTGAGAGTCTCCAGAACCAATGGTCCAGCAGTAGATATATCCATTTTATCCTTCTCCACTTTAATTCAAAGTTAAGATGTTAAGTAACACATGCTTGTAGTCGTCAGGCTTTTTATGGTTTCCAAACTTTACTAAATCGCCCACTATTATTATTGAACTTGTCTGATTTTCATCCTGGTATAAAGAGGCTTAAAAATTTTCAAGGATTATTCTTAGAGCTTCAAAAATTTACATTCTGCGACGAAACTGAATTAGCAATAAAATATTATTTTCATTCACATGGAGGCTGCCATTTTTAAAACAGATAAAACTCGAACGATGACGTATATGTTTCCGGAAAGAGATCATTGCATTCTTTAATTAGAAATAATATAGAGAAATTCAAATTTGCCTACAGATTCTTATTACTATTATTATATTCTCAATTATGCAGACACTGATCTAATAAAACAAAACAAAATCTGATGTATCAATTTATGCACGAGTTAACTTCTTCCGAATGCGAAACTAAAACATTGCCTAACTTTGAATCAACATGAGATACTTCCGGAATGTAAATGATGCATTTCCCCACGTAACATAAATACAAAGATTCTATAAGACTGCAGTTGTACCATGTCGGAAACCAACTACCATGGCAGTTTACTTCCAAAACATGCAATATATCATTCATCCGGGTAAGAATAATCTTTATCATGGAATAGTCAAAATCATTCATAGCCGATTCTTATCTTGTCAGATACTATATACAGCTGATATAGGTTTGCTACCGACCATAGTACTTAACAATCTAATCAGTGTGTTAAAAATTTTGAACTCTTTCTATGAATAGTATATGGATTTAGATTATATTACAACTGATTGAAATAGGAACAGAAATGCTTCCATTGACCAGGTCAAGTACAATCTCTTGATTAAAATATTTAGCTTGAACAGGTTGGGCACTAGATAGAATGTTCTATCGTTAAAATAACAGATGTCCAACGAACCCGGTTTAACGATAGAATTCGTCCAATATACTCGCTTCGTAGCTAATAAAATATTATTGTGCTGTATCTCGCCTAAATTTTCATATGATTGGTCTCAATTACCTACAATGTTGCTCTTTTATAATCCCATTTTACCTCATAAACTGTTTTTGCAACGAAATCACTGCCACTTGTAATATTACGTTTGAAAATTCGCTGTTTACGGTCGCCATGTTTACGATAAAATCGGAGACATTCCCAGTGCGATTTCGGAAAAAATGGCAGGAAATTCAAACGTGTATATCAACAAAATGCCTTAGTACGACCAATTAAATGAATATTTTGAGGACTTAACTACAAATGCATGTTCAAAAAGTTTTGTAATGTATCAAAATGTGTTTTTCCCCCTGCAGATTATTTTTAACAGACTTAAAATCAGATCCGCTTCACGGCTGCTACATTGCAAGTATATGGGACGAATTCTTACTGTGATCTGAGCGTAGCCTGGTCACGGTAAGATTATACTTTCTAGTTGGGCACCAATCTCCAATTGGTGGTTGGAGTCCCATTTGGTGGTTAAATGCCTGAATGGTATACCTATTTACCTACCAAATGTGACTCATTTTTCGTTCAATTCAGGTTATGCTTTTCTGGAGAAAAGGCGCATCGTGTTTACTACTGGTGCAAGTTTTCTGACATGTTTGCTTCATGATTAAACATTCGTTTAAAAAATTATACTTGTCGATTTTTCCGCACATGTGTTTAAAAAAGCTAAAGTGAAATGCACCCCAGAAGTCGCGTAGAAACAAATGGTTATGTCTTCAAAAAGATTGATTTTATTCATAGTATGACATGGCCTCATTCCTCGAACTCTGTACTTTCGATTTCTATCATCCGAGAAAATGGAAAACAATTGAAGCCAATTAAAACAATGATCTCTAGGTGTGCATCAGAAGCTAATTTACATGTAGGTATGGGGGCCCGTTCGCTCTATATTAAATTTCTCATTAAAACCTACTTAAAATTTTAACTAACGAAATATGTTTTGCCTATAACATGAATAATGACTATTACCTTGTACTTTCGGTATTATTTTCACAATCTGACTTTACTTTTGTTGCGGAATTTTACTGAAAAAATGTACGATTAGGCCTCTATACCTAAATTGAGCTTTTGACGTATATCACTTAAGATCACCGATTTCATTGGCTGCAGTTCTTTTCCATTTGCTCTGATGATAGAAATTGAGAGTACAGAGTTTGAGGATTGAGGCCATGTCTTACTTTGAATGAAATTGATCTTTTCGAAGACTATAACGAGACTTCCAGGGTGCATTTCATTTCGGCCTTTTTTTAAAAACGTGTGCGGAAAAATCGACACATATAATTTTTTAACGAATGTTTAATCATGAAGCAAACTATCAGAGTACTTGCCCCGGTAGTAAACATGATGCGCCTTTTCTCCAGAAAAACGTAATCCGAGTTGAAGGAAAAATGAGTCCCATTTGGTTGGTAGGTATACCATTCAGGCATTTAACCACCAAATGGGACTCCAACCACCAAATGGGGGTTGGTGCCCAACCTGTTGAATTAGGTTTATAGCTTGTGTAACAGAAAACAGGAAAGATACTTTTTTTATGATTTAACCATGTTGAGTGCAAAGCCAATAAACACAATCACATTTTCAATGTCAATTTGCATCTATGTAACAGAGGCACTGAATGCCTCTGCTGTGGTTTGAACTTAATTCCTCTGGCATACAAATCAATCACACTTCTGTTCAAACTACGGGGTTAACCCACAAGCCAGAGCTAAAAGGAATGCCATATACGTGTACCTGACTCTACCACATAGTGCCATATATGTGTACCTGACTCTACCACATAGCGCCATATACATGTACCTGACTCTACCACATAGTGCCACATATGTGTACCTGACTCTACCACATAGTGCCATATATGTGTACCTGAATCTACCACATAGTGCCACATATGTGTACCTGACTCTACCACATAGTGCCATATACGTGTACCTGACTCTACCACATAGTGCCATATACGTGTACCTGACTCTACCACATACTGACATAGTGCCATATACGTGTACCTGACTCTACCACATAGTGCCATATACGTGTACCTGACTCTACCACATAGTGCCATATACGTGTACCTGACTCTACCACATAGTGCCATATACGTGTACCTGACTTTACGGTTTACCACATATATTTATCAAAAACATGCATAGTTGGATCTACCTATCTATTAATTCATTACTCTATTAAAGGTCATGTGATTAGGCTACATTGTGATGTCATATTAAATGCTGAAAATCATATTTATACAAAATGAGATGTGACAAACAAAATCTGATAAATTGTGTTCATAATTACAAGTAACTTGCAAACAGATAAACACAACTAAAGTAGATACAGTTAAAGTTCTTACATTATACAACTGAGGCTAACAAAACATTGCAGGGTAGGGCCATGTTCTAATAACAAAGATTTGTGAAAACTCACTGTATCTCATACATAACTCAACACATAACATTCACATTTTGGTAACCCATTAGAAATACCTCTGATAGAAAAGCATTGTAAAAAATAAAAATGGAAGGAAAGAAAATGAAAATCATGACCATGCCCCTTTATAATTAATATGATCTGAATCTATATCTGCATGCTTTAACTATTCAATTTGATTAGTAATTCATATATTATTTATCAAAATAATTATTGTACCTTATTGATTTTACAGAGTATTTCCAATTAAATCAAATCAACATTTCAATCAATGGTAAATGTATTCTTCGACTTGTTATAAACCGGTACACATTTATCCTGTGTGCTCCAAAGTTTGGCCTTGCTCGCCTGGCTTAAATCCTATAGCTATGACCGCATACAGTGTATTTGACATTGGCATTTTGTTTGATTCTGTGATTATGGTTTATATACTGTAGACCAACTTTTATTAGGTTCGCGAGAGCCTCATTGTCGCGAATATTTCTCGCCACGGACCAGTATTAACCATATAATTGTAATGAAAAAACAGGTGTGTATAAGGCTTAGTCGCGAAAGTTAGTCATCGCAAATCAGTTCATCCCAGATAAATCGCGAAATAAAGTCGTCGCGAATAATATTTGGTTAAAACTTGGTTTACAATATTCAATCAATTTCTGATGAATATACCGGTATTATTGTTGAAACATTATATAATTTACTTCCTAAATAAGGTTATTAATTAATAACAATAGTGTTCATAACAAGTTTGCTACCAGGTTTAATTTACATATTTACATTAATTTTACATATAGGTATTTGAAGCCATATTTGCAATTAATGAATTACTTTTTACACACATTTAAAGGTTATCAAACTTAGCTGTGAGAAGAGTTAAAAGCCCATACACTGGACTATTTGATTTTGGATTTGCATTTTCACTCCCAGCTTACTGAATATTCATGCACTATGTCATACAAAATGTTGCACCATCTCCCCTTACTTAATATACATGTAAGAAAAGCTAAAAAGATCAAAGACTTTTCAGAATAGAATATTAACATATGTGTCAACAGAATGTGTTTTGATTACATACAAGTTAAATCACATTAAAGTATTCAAATCTAAACAAATTTGACAATTATAGCATTGTGGTTTATAAACAAGCAAGTTTACTAATAAAGCAGCTTTGATTTGTTTTGAGTTGTTGTTTCAAAGTTCACATAATACTATTTATTAACATTCATACAATGGACAAAGTGAAAAGTTTTTACTATTATATATATATTGATTTCTACATAGTAGATACACTTTCCCTATTATTATTTATGAATGTTTACTTTTGTTTTCAGTTTGTCTGTGTATTTGATTCTACTGGTAGCTGCCAAGTTTCTGCGAGCTGTAGGTCTCTTTGTCTCCTATGATTTACTCAAAGTCATACCAGTGGTACAGTTCCTGTTCCTCATTAAGTTCTGGTAAGGTCAAAATTGAAACAATTTTTCATGATTCAGATTTTTCTGAGGACAATGGCAGAGTGTGTACTAAAAACATGTAAAAAAAAAAAATGCTACTTACGGTAAAAAAAAAACCCACATGAAGCAAAATAACAGTGAACATATCTTGAGTGATCCAGATATCAAACAACCAAAACAAAGGGGGATTTTTTCTGATATTTGTTTCACATGGGTAAATACAATAATGTAATACATTCTATCTTCATCATCTATGCATATATTTATGACAATCGCATCTTTATGATATATTTTTCATTTGACATATATAAAGTAATCCATTAAGTCTTCCATTAATTGTTTATTAAAGATCTTAAGTATTTATATTTTTTACTCTCTAGTGTGTTTGTTTTATAAAAGAAATTGAGTGAAATATGGAAATATAAGGAAATGTTTCAGATAATGATTTCTTAATGATTCATTGCAGGAGTTCCCTGCCCTTGCTAGTTCTTCAGAAACCATTCTCCTCTGGAAAGAGATTAAGTAATAATCAGGTAAGGAAATTAGCAAAGGGTACATGATACATGTATTTGAAATGTACATATTTTAGTAATATGTTGGAAATTATACATGTACATGTACTTCAATTCAGTTTTCAAAAAAACATGTACTTGTAAATTGAAAATTTAATTATATTGACTTGAAAGTACTTGTACATCTTAAATATTATTCATAAAATGTTCAAATATACCTGTAACAAGGAATCCCTCAGAACTGTGCTCAAAATAAAAAAAAAAATGGTATTTCTGTTTCCTTTTAAGTTTTTTCCCTTAACCTTGTTCTATTGCAGTTCTTTCGTATTTTCCGCCATGCCGTGATCGGTGCAATCATTGGTTTGCTGTGGCTCTTTGGCCTCACTCTATGTGGTCCTCTAAGGTCAGTTGGAAAACTGATTTTTGAATGAAAGTTGAAAATGTATATCTATCAAGCTATCTTTCAGAATCTATTGATTATACATGTATGTTTAAAAGAGTTAAGAGATTTATTCTTATACATGAGTGTATCAGTACAATAAAACATCTTTATCATTTCATTGACAGGACTATCCTTCTGTTTGAACACAGCGATCTTGTGATAATTGCTGGTGCCAGTGCCCTCTTCACAAGCAATGGGGGAGGACCAGCAAAGGTAGGAATTAATGACAGATGGAAGATGTGATCTGTTCAGAAGAGCAGTTGCTCACTAACACTTGTCAATATTTCCCCAGCTCAGCTAAAGAGGCCAAGGCATCTGATATTTGTTTACCGTTACTTCTTTCTTTCATCTTGTCTTTGATCTATTTATACAGACAAGAGGTGCCATATTTTTCCTGGTTGCAGTCATAACTCTGCTCCTGTTTGACCATGATGAGAAGTTAGATCACTTAGGAGACCATGAACGTATCCTTTGTTGTGTACCAAAAACTCTAATAGTGTTATTTATAAATTGATGACATCACATGTGTTCATGGATATGAAATTAATAATTTTTGAAAACCATGCCTTGTTCACAAGTAGCTTGGAAAGAAAGATTTTCTTTAACAGATCTTACAGCTAAGGACAAGCATCATACAATATTTTCACATCTGTTTTATCACACAGTCAACTTTATTGGCTGGTCGGACCACAAGGTAAAATGGAAATGTTTGATTTTACCATAAAAGCCTGAAATGTATACAAATATGGAGATATTAATGGATGAATTGAATGAATATGTTGCTTCAAGACTGATGAAAAATATTCAACCTGTTTGTATTGTCATATATAGTGGATTATTTTAAACTTTTTAAAATCATTTTTTGGACTTTGATTTGTGTTACAGGGAGGGGTGGTTCTCCTGGCCATTACTCTATGTATGCAGGTTGGGTATAACAGTGCCTCCCGTAAACTGTCCGTAGATGTGGGTGGGGCAAAGAAGCTTCACGCCCTCTCTTCACTGGTCCAGGCCACAATTCTCTTTCCCTGGGCAACCTTTATTTATTTTACAAAAGAGGTTTGTATCAGACTCATGAAAACAATCCAACCAGTTTTATATAACATTGGTCTAAATTTGATTATGAAAACTGCAGAATATGATAAAAACTCTGTCATTTTATTGATGAATTGACTTTATTATATGATAATGTTTTGGGGGTTTTTATTTTCAGTCTGAGGTGGAGTCTTGGTGGTATTTAGTCATACCCGTGGGATTGGTGATACTGTTTGTATTTCTGCTGGACTTTTACATTGAGTCGGTAGCCTCTAACCATCTACAAGGTCCCCGCACTGCTGTGTATGGAACATATGCCATATTTATCAGTGCACTGTTGCTAGGAGTAACATGGAACCATCCAATGGTGTCATGGATCACCACGGTAACCAAAGACATTATCACAGAAGACCATGTCCTGTCAGGGGGCGTTATCTTTAGCTTGATGACATTCATTTTAGGTAATATTTGCTTTCCACAAATATCTTTCCCCATAATGAAAAAGATAAATTTACAGAAGGACTTTTTAACCTAGATTTTGATCATCTCATTTACTTTCATTAAATGTTTGAATATGCTATGTTATTCAGCCACCAGTATGTTAGGATGGCCGGGCCGCAGCAGTAAGGCGGGTAGTTTTATCGGATACTCATCATCTGGTCAGCCTCTTTATAGCTTTAATACAGACGCCTTTGCCCGAACCTCACACTCCATAGCCACTGTGATGAAAAACGGTTTGAGGCAGATCCTAGAGGAGTCGGACTCCAGAAAAATATTTTATTTCTTGTGCATCAATTTAGTAAGTTTTTCCTTTATTGTACACTGCATCTATGTGATACTGGATGATATTAAATCTGTTGCAACTATTTAGTATGTACATGTACTGGGTACATGTATTGTACATGTTGAGATATAGCCATACCTATCCAATGTGTCGCCTGACTTCTTTCAGATGTTCACTTTCGTGGAGTTGGTGTATGGGGTATGGACTAACAGCCTGGGTCTGATCTCGGACGGATTCCACATGCTGTTTGACTGCTCGGCTCTCGTGATGGGACTCTATGCTGCAGTCATGAGTAGATGGAAACCTACTCGGATATTTTCATATGGGTAAGAACATCTGTTCTTCTTCAAAAGATATTTCTGATGGCTGAATTAATAGAATAGAATCAAAGTATGTTGTTGTATTTGTTGTATTGCCATCTAATTTTAAACTTGGCTTTTTTGGTACACACATAAAGGTTTATTTTACATATAAAAACAAATATTGGCACTTTTATCTTGTAAAAATCCAGATATTTAAATATCATGTTCCTTTGTGAAATCTGAAGTGGTTGTATTGTTTGTATTTTTAGCTATGACAGAGTGGAAGTTCTGTCAGGGTTCATCAATGGGTTGTTTCTGATAGTTATTGGTATCTTTGTCTTCACGGAGGCTCTTGGGAGATTAGTGGAACCCCCTGAAGTATCCACAGAGAGACTTCTGGTCAGTATTAATGTCTGGTGTCAGAAAAATATGTCTAGATTAGTCTTACTCTAGAAGAGTAAGACTTTGATCTACTTCAGTAAATTGTACACTATGTAGTATATTTTTATTTTCTACAAAAGTCAAGTGTACATGTACACCCATGTGAGTTGAACATCATTGCCTTCAATTTCAGACTGTGTCTGTATTAGGGTTGCTAGTCAATTTATTTGGAATAGTTGCATTCCGAAGTTCACATTCTCATGGGCATGGAGGTCACGGACATAGTCATGGCGGAGGTCATGGTCATAGTCATGGCGGAGGTCATAACCATGGACACAGTCATGGAGGTGAAGGTCATCAGGACAGAAATGCCAACATGGAAGGTAGGAGTAATAGGAGGACTAATGCTTTTGCCTGTATCCGTGGGAAAGTGGTATTTGGCTTGTGTTTGCCCATCTAAAAATGACTGCCGGTAAAATGAAATGAATATTTTCATTACTTTGCATTGTAGGTGTATTTCTACATGTTCTGGCTGATACTCTGGGCAGTGTTGGGGTCATAATATCATCAGTCCTGATAGAGAACTTTGGTTGGAACATTGCCGACCCCATCTGCTCTCTGTTCATTGCCACCATGATCCTCCTGAGTGTGTTTCCCCTGCTGAAGGAAACCTCCACCATCCTACTTCTACGGACGCCATCTGATCTAGAGGCGGAGATTCCAGACATACTACAGAAGGTGAGAAAGGATGGAATATGAATCACATCTAAGAAATGGAAACGGACATCTTTCAGTTTCATCATATCCCCATCAGATGACAACTTCTAAATGGTCATTTATAATAATGCTGTAATGTAATGGTTGTTGAATATGTTGCATCAAGGGTTTGTTATTCTTCAGATTATGTCCCTTGATGGAGTATTAACCTATCGACATCCACACATCTGGAACCATACCTCCTCAAAGATCCATGGTACTCTATATGTACAGGTGTCTACAGAAATCAGTGAACAAAAGATTGTAGCTCAGGTAAGTACCCAAAGATGGAAAAAAAGTGTATTAAAACTTGTGCAGATCTAGAGGGGGTGGAAGGTCTAGAACCCCCACCCCCACCCCCACCCCCTACCCCCCTACCCCCCCCACCCCCTACCCCCCCCACCCCCGAAAAACTCAAATTTATTAAATTACATTGAAATTCTCAAAAATAGGGCTATGCCTTTAACCCACCCCCGGAAAACAAGATTATCCCCCAGACCCCCCTGAAAACATTTCTGGATCCCCGCATGTACATGTAATATATGCTTGTAAATATTTACTCTACCAGCAATGGCAATTTTGAGGTCATTGTATAATATGTTTTCAGGTAACCAACATATTAAAAGAACACAGTGTGTCAAACTTAGTGGTCCAGGTAGAGAAAGAGACATATTTCTATCACCTGTCCGGACTCGGTGCTAGTTTTGATCAAATGACAGACTTTGGAACAAAACTTGAACAGTTCACTGTGGAGTCAATAAAAGCCATATGAGAAAACCATGTCATGAAATCTTTTGGAGAAACCACATACTGGTAATAAGACAAGAACACATTGGAGCATAGAAACTCATAGCCACATACACTGTACTACTTTAGTACCAGTACATAGAGCAGAACAAATGATGGGAAGTTCTGAGTGAGTGGAATAGAACATTTGTGTCAGATGTTTTGGTGAAAGGATTCTCAGCTTTATACTATCAACACATTGTGATATGTTGTATTTTTTTTTTTTTATTGAATTTTCGTCATTCTTCTTATTCTTTTTTTATAATAAGAGAATGGCAATTGCAAATAAAACATTTCAAATAATAATTGGATATTTCCTCTTATACTTGCAAACATACATAAATGTAATTATACATGTGGTGGAATACAATATGTATTAGGACAGCAAACATCCATATGCTGAAAAAATTGCATACATCCCTCCAGTGTTGATTAAGTGCAAGAGAGGGAAAATTCATATAACCTAAATATCACAACTATGTCACCCCTGTGGGTGAGATGATGATAAAATGATACCTGGAGAAGAAGTAAGGGTTATTTCAAAATTTGAGAAATGAATTTCAATTTTGCGGAATTTTTAGGTTATGAACATGGATGCATTGCATCAGTATAAGTGCTTCACAAAAAAAAATCTGGTATGAAGTGTTGTTCCTCATGTCTATGGTGCAAAAAATATTCTTAGTTTTACGTTGAGAAACTCAATACCTGTATTTTCGTTTCATTGAAATATGAAAGTAATTCAGTGCATAATAATGCATCAGTTAAACTCTAAAACGTGCAATATTGTTATCACCGTGACGTCAGAAACATGACCTTTTACTCGTTGAAAAGTTCATGCAGAAATGATTTATTATTATTATTTTTTTTTGCTTTTCAGAGGGTTCATATAAGGCAATGTTAATAAATCAATGATTGTTACAATGTGAACAGAAATTGTGAAACGTCTCGCAGCAATATGATTCGCGTGTTACAATATTGTACTTGTATATAAAATAAAAAATAGTAGATGCACGTGTGTTATAGCAAACTGCATTTTCTCCTTCAAGTCTCTTCTATCCAGTTACTGTGACAGAACCAGATCTAACAAGTTCAATATTTGCCCGCATATGAACAACAGACGGAATCACCAGCGGACAAGATACACTTGTTAGATTTGTATTGTCTATTTATTGTTCATTTTGTTTCAAATACTTCCCATAAAACAAGGTTGAAAATTGCCTTATTTTATACTAGTACGAAGTATTTGTGGACTGTATCACGACCGATACCAGATGTTTTACCAACAAAAGTATTTTGTTTGTTGTTAAGTAAGCCAGTTTTTGTTAATTAATAAAAATTAAAATGTTTATTAGTTTATGGTTGTATTCTTCTGGTTCACCCAGGTCATTACGATATTTAACTTCATAGTCCATCTGATCTGATCACAAATATTCCCAATACAATGACGAGTCAATGTATGAGTACTTCATACCGGATGATCGCGTGATTTATTGCCTGTTTGTTCTCATGTTTGCTTGGCAAGTATATGACTGTAAAATAACCACATGTTTTATACCGAACGAAAAAAAATTTACCGTTGTTAATGACAGAACTATAACCATTGGGAACTTCATCAATAATTAAGAAAATTTTTGTTTAAATTCAGGTTGATTCTTAATTGCAAGAATGAATTAAATATCTATCAATCAATGATTTGTTCGGTTTGTAATACTAAATAAATTTAGAACTATACATGTCAACAACACCAACAAACATAAATGGTGAATATATGCCGTATTTATTAGGTTTATAGCATACAACGATATATATCCGGTTTACAAAGCGTCAGTGTTGGCACTGATCCAGGACAGGTAATTGGACACGCGGGTGTAGACGGTGGGGCTGGAGGTGGGGCAGTTCTGGAGACCCCAGGAGGTGGCACCGGCCAATTCCCAGACACCGTTGACGTCACAGACCAGTGGGCCACCAGAGTCGCCCTGCAACGAGGAATTAAAAAAAAAACTGTGAAAAAAGACACAGTTCCTCACTTTTTTTTTATAAATATAAAATATTAAAATGTATGCTTGAGTAAGCGCGTTGAATATAAAAAAAAGCCAAAAGTTAAAACATCTATAGATATATGCTTTGTTCATTACAACGACCACGTGGTGATATCTTACGTTGCAGGCGCCGTTGCTTCCGGTGTAGACACAGACATGGGGTCCCTCCTGGAGATACAGGAGCCCGGTCAGTCCCAGGGCGCTGCGACAGTTACTGTGAGAGATGACGGTGGTCTGGGCCTGCTGGAGGATGTTGGGGAGACTTCCACCTTGCAAATACAAAGTATCAAAGGACTAAAAGTACTCGCACAAGAAATGCTAAATACGGCAATAGTATACGAAAACTACACCTATACATTGCTTATCAATTGTTACAGTAAAAGGTAACATCGAGTCAATATATTATTTTTTTCAACAAATGCTTAAGGAAGCGCTTTGCAGACACAATGTTATTTAACAAGTCTTTCGTCGCTGTGGTTGATAAATATTATATAATACTATTCATTTTTGTTAGGTAAACCATCCAAATAAAATAGCGATACTAAGCAAACTATTTCTCTGATATGAGTATTTGTAATCTACCTCCGCTCAAACGTCCCCATCCAGTGATGAAACAGGTTCTTCCATTGTAGAAGGACGTGCTTGTAGAGGAAGGCAAACGGGCGACTTTAACGTATTCGTTTAATGTGGCGGGAGTTGACAGCCTCAAAATGGCGATGTCATTCGGGAATCCCCCGGAGCTTTCGCTGTACTGGGGATGCTAAATAAGAAAACAGTGAATATTGTAATAAGAGAGAGAGAGAGAGAGAGAGAGAGAGAGAGAGAGAGAGAGAGAGAACGAATGAGGGAGAGATACCATTAAGATGCTTCGGATGGTTATCGTCTGTTCTGTTCCTGTATTGACGTTAAAATCCTGTTCTCCCAGCAGCAGTCTGTATTTTGAGACGGTCGAACTAGGGGAAAGAAAAGCTTCTATATTATTACATTTGTAAAGGACTAACAAGATCAAATATAAAACGTTTTAATTTTTTTTTAGATAATACATGAAATGCTTTATAAAATCTTATTCAAATAAAGTTGGTAAAATCGCCAGTAAGTTTCGAACTAGTGACTTTTCGATCAATGGCTGACGCTTCAACCTATTGCGTACACTTACTCATGGGAGACGCAGTGGGCAGCAGTAAGGGCGTAGTTGGCGGAGATAAGGGAGGCCCCACAGATGTGTCCGTACCCTCCGGTCGATCCCTGAAACTGGAGGGAGATCTGCCACGGCCAGTCGTGAGCGGTGGCGGCACTTCCGCCCACAATTTTGGTGAGTGGAGTGGCGGTACATGCTGTGATAAACGACAAAGACAGATTAACTTACTGCCGCGTGAAGTTTAGAGTTAAGAACTAGAAATTAAGCAACTCCTAATTTTTTCCCCAATGTAACTGGGAGAAAAGAAAAGATTTTTTAGAGAGAGAAAAAATACTGAGCTTTATGCTGTTTGAAATGAAAAAAAAAAAGAAATATTTTTTTTTTCCAAATATGAAATGTCATACCTCCGATGAAAAGGAAAGCTAGGGCCCACATGTTTGAAGTTGCTGGACAGGAAGCTGTGGAGTCAGTGGCTAGGTACGACGCTTATATAGGGCTCCTCTGATCGCAACCTGGACACTTCCCATGCGCTTCTCATCCCTCGTCATGCCGAGTGTTATGTTTTCGTGCTGCTTGACGGTAAGAAATAACTCTATTTGAGCTGTAAAATATCCACATGTTAAACTTTATTGCGATAGATACGATGCTCTTTAATTTATGACCATGCATCCTAGTAGCTATTTTCAAACATAGTTTCTTAACCATAACCCCGAGAGACACAAAACGAATGTAAGAACCTTTTTGATGAGACAGGACCCCCCCCCCCTCCGTAACTTATACCATAACCGCTTTAATTTTCGTATTAATGTGGTATACACAATACCTAATCAAAATTTAAATTAAAGAAAATAAAGATGCGGCTGGGACATGAGTTAATGAGGGATAACCCGAATGTGAGTTGTATTATTGTTATATTGTTTCCTTTTTGTTTTTGTTGGGGTTTTTTTGTTGTTGTTTTTTTTTTTGCAAAATTGTTTACTATACACCTTATTTCTTGTACAACCCAAGCCATGTTGTAAAACAATATTGTTATATCCATTTTATCTGTGGAAAATGCTTCTAAAACTTTCAAAATAGCAGTCTCTGTCCTGAATTACCGATGATGTGTCAGGTGTTGCTACAGATGCGGCGCGTATACTATTTGCTTTGATATATACATAGAACTCACAAAATAAGATTAAATCAATTCATGATTGTGCAAAAATATCTTGGAGTTGGAATCAATTAATGCTGTTTTTAGTACATATGTAAACTGTTTTAATGGAGACATTTTATGTGCAACACTGTGATGAAAATTGAAAAACATCACGAGCATATGTTTCAAATTAAAACTTTTTCTATTCTTTTAATTTCAAAATCAAATGCGGATGATTTAAGTATAGAAACTCTTATTTTTAAAGAAGATTCAAACTAATCCATGACTCCTTAAAAAAAATCTAGCTTGTCGTTAACCACTGACGTTTTTCTATCATTTGCATGTAAAGAGGAAAGAGGCACCTTGATGCTTTTAATTAAAGAGGATTTGTGAGTGTTTCTCAAAATTAGGCCATTCCAAGTTTTTTCTATGTTTAGCGTCCGCGGACGGATTGCTTTTGAAACATGGAAAAAAAAACTGCATACATGTACAAAAAAAATGTACTTGCACTCTTTATGTTTTAAAATTCATGTACTAGGATTTTAAATTTGCTTTGTTTTAATTACCATATCTACCAAAGATTTAGATTTTTATGTGTGTATTTTTGTTACAGTATGAAGAAAAAACTCAACTAATTAATGATGAATAAATTTTATTTAATGTACTAAAAAATACTGCGTGTTTATATCTGTTGATTTGTGATAGTTACCTAATAGAAAGATATAGGTTTTTTACTTTTAGGCGGTCGCTAAATATAGAAAAAAACTTAATTGGAATGGTCTTTATTCGTATATATCAATTACAATGCATATGGATTCATCTTCCATTGATTATTGTAATACATGTGCAATTGTTAAAAACTTACGGAACACGTTTTAATAGCGGGTGTTTTTGAAGTGGGAGACCCACGTTGATGGAATTAATTTTGTCTATTTTTGGGGGGGGTGGCATTCATTCTTCATTCGGTTGTATTTATTTTTGCTGGTTTTTGTCCGTTTGATTTGTGATAATGATGTCGACGTATTAAAAAACAAATATTCAACGATAAGAGAACTCGACCAGTCTACTAGTATTCAAGGAAAAGGGGGGGGGGGTAGCTTTTGTAAACTGTGTACGAGTTATCTATTTCAATGCATTTTTTTTATTTTGAACTTTCAGTTTCACTTTCTCGTCATGTGGCGACATTGTCGACGATCTATTGTATTATGCAATGCATGCAACAAAATCAGACATGGTAAAGTTGAAATAGAAGCTTTTGACGTATATTCAACTTTTGAGTTAGATAATTCTTATATATTTTGTGAATCATATTTTATTGATAATGTATTAGCTCGAATTTCCTCTGCCGAAGACATTAGACAAACGTATTTTTATTATTTCACAGTTTCTCGGCGCAATCTCTTGTCCAGTAATTATGCATTACACGGTACTTGGGAAAACAGATGGCCATCAACTGTGGAGAATGTGCCGTTTGGTAAGTTTTTGTCAAGCTAAATGTTGAACATGGACACTTTTCATTTTATGTGGATGAAGATTTTAAGTATTGATTGGATTTATATGTTTTTCTGAACAGTATTCTTTTATTAGCTTATATTGAAATGATTGAAAGCGATGTTAATGTTGAATACAACATTACTGTACAGTGTTTCTTTTCGCGTAGGACGACTATCACTAAAAATGATTGAAAACTTTGAAAAGTTTGGAAAGAGCAGCGTCATTGACATGGAAATGGTAAGGATGACAATTTGTCAACAGATAGTTGCTAAGGATTGAAAGTGGTGTATATGAGTATGCATTACATGTGCATCATGCTTGATTTTTCCACTCTAGATACTAGTATGAGCTTTTGTTCACAAGGAATATTGTTAAGATAGTTTTCCAAACTAATCCAATTTTTGCAGGCATTATTTATAAATGATTTTACTTCATTGTGTTATTGTTACATGAACAGCTGGTGAAAAGTTTGCAGAATGTATCAATGGAAAATATAGAACTAACAGAGGATATCATGTACAGGTAAGAAGACATTTTATATCATGGTTTTTATCTTTCTTTTTTTCTTACTAAGAGTAGTTTCAGACCAGTGCATGCCAAAGAAAATTCTGGACAACTATAGAGTATATAATACAAGCTATACCAAAAACATTGACTGAATGAAAAGATGAAAACCTATGTACTCATATAACTTAGGTTCAACCTTCATGATATCTGTGTCAGATTTTTTGGGATAAAACTTAGAGTTTAGGGATTGAAGTCATATGGGATGATACAAAAAAAACCTAGATAAAAATGCATAAAATTACTTAACAAGTTTTAAATGTTTAATATTACCAATAATGAATGAGTACCGGTATATAAAATTTGTTGATTTGTTTTTGTCAGGTTTCGACATTCAGATGATGGTTTCCCAGTGCGAGATTCTATTGTTAATGCTATCGTTAGATCTTATATAGACCTGGAAATCCCAGATCGTCTTGTTCCTCTTATAAAAGACAAGGTTAGAGGATCAATAACACTTCCTATTATCCTTTGATAACATTTTTCCTAATTGATTAATAATGTGCAAAAGATAAAGAATTTGGAGAAACAGTTCATGTGGAATCAGTGTTTCATCAGTACAGTATATGAATGACTGTCTTTTGACCCTATAAAGAAAAGGCTGGCAAACTTCTAGGTTTTGTTTCTCTGAAGACTGATTTAAATAAATCTATGTTATTTTTAGCTGGGTTATGGCCTTTTGTTAGATAACTACACAGCCAACTTGTTAATGAGCCATTTTCTACAGCAGGATATGACAGAAGGTAAGATCTGGCTCCAGCATCTAAAAATATGAATTCCTTTCAGGTCCTTCTTATTACTAGTGCAACAAGAAAGAACTCAAAATTTCTATTGGCCTGAGCAAAACCTGTAATAAAATCATATTTGGAAATGGGAAAATATTTCAATTATTTTTCTTGGATATTAAGATAAGAACAACTTTTATTTCATTTCACTCAAAGTTTCTAAATAATAAGATTTCAAGTGTTATGATACAGTATCAGAATAATAATAAACAGATAACTTTTTCCGTCAAAGTTTTGCATTTTAATACCATTCAATTACCAGGTACCGTATTTGATTTATTCACCTGAGGGATCAAACTGTGTGAGGTGGAATCCAATTATTCAGTGTTTTCATCTTTTTTATTTATTGATGTGATTTTGATACGTGTATACTGTTTATTTTGTTTACAGAAGCAGCCATGGTAGCGTATGAAATGATGTTACAGGAGGACACAAGTCATCCATTCACAAACTGTATGTCCTTATATTGCTGTGTCAAACGTTTACAAGAGATCGGAGATGTTCAACCACCAGAGGATGCCTCTATAGTCGCTGATGAGGTAAGAGAATCCAACAGGAGGGTGAAATCTGTGGTTTTCAGTCACGATTCTACAACCAAAATACAAAAGTCTGCTTTTTTCAAATGTCAAAAATACATGTAATATGTGGATCTACACAAGATGATGTGCATGTTGGGGAATTGTTGATAAGAGAAATACAAGTATAAATCTTTTAAAAGGGCATGGTCAAATTTATCTTTTGATTTCTAATGTAAACAATGCTTACTGTAGCTTTTTCTAAATTTACCCAGATTGTGAATGTCGATTGTCAGGTTAGCAAAATATACAGAATTCACAACTCTTTGTAACTCAACAACTGGCATACGTAATTTGGCTAAGTTTTATAAACTCTTTCTATTGTAAATACACATGTATTAATTAAGGATGGATAAAACTGAAAAATTTTCTTTTTATTGAGATCATGCCCCTTTAATCATATTTCACTTACCGTACTCTACATTATAGCATTAAAGATTCATGGGATTAAAATTTCCAGTTAATTATAGTTAAACTGTTTGATTGTTGTTAAATAAACATTGTGAAGAAACATATATATGTCGTATATCGTCATTATCAAGTCGTACAAATGATCGATGTATTTTTAGCAGTGTCTATGTAAAGCAATAACGTTTAACTGCATAACTGGAAATAAAGTAATCAAATTAAATAAAATAATAATTATTGCTAATCTTCATGGACTTGAAAACACCCTGTGAAGTCCGACACGAGACAGGTGCATGCTTCTGACACCGGAAATTGTTAAACAAACATTGACCACGCGCCGAGTCAACAGGTGGCTGCTTACGTAATGGCGAATACACTGGCGATTTTAAAACTTGTTTGATGCAAGGAATAGTGTTGAGAAAGGATAAATATTTCAATACATGGAAATAAAACTAAGAATAAGGTATTTCTGACGCAGTAAATATAGAATACACTCATACAACTTGCATACCACGCTATATCAGCAGTATACACTCATACAACTTGCATACGCTATATCGGCAGTCACTACTCCCATGGTATCAAGAATCACAGCTTGAAAAAATGGGGTAAAATTTTGGTCCTATGTACAACACGCACCCCCCACTTTTGATCAAATTTTGGCTGAAAAAAGTGCGTGTTATACACGCGACTTTACGGTACTCTACATTATAGCATTAAAGATTCATGGGATTAAAATTTCCAGTAGGACAATGTTTAAGATACCTTGCCAGTAATTTTCATTGAACCAAATCTGTAATGATGTAATCCATTTTAATTATCCGTTTTCAATGCATTGAATTTTATGAAAGTGTTAAATATGCTAGTTCAGTGTTTCTGATTTTCCTTTTTACCATATTTTTTAGACAATATTTTTTCCTCTAAAGCAGGAATATCGTTCGAAAAATATGGTACATACCGGTAATAGCTTTTTTTTTTTTTTTTTTTTTTTTACAAATTTAGGAAAAAAAACTTTTTTTTGGCATGTAACTCATATATTGTACTTGAAATATATATCCTGATATTAATGATACTAAATCACTTGTTTACATTGGTAGGAAGAAGAGTGGACAAGAGTCAGAATTATACACCGTCCTGTTTATGACGACCATTTTGACATCAAGAAAGAACATTTCAAACTTGGGAAGTCCCTGTATTACCTCGGGAGAGCAGGTGTTGTTCCTGACAGAGACTCCTCTACCAAAGACTTAGTCAGCCATTCCCTGCAGTTCGTGGGGCTAGGACTCTACAACAAGTTCATTAAAGCCTTGGATTTATTGGAGACCTGGATCGCAGCCGCCAAAACAAACAACACACCTGTGTTATGTCAGAAGCAGGTGTGCAGAATATCTTCTTAATACCTCAATACCTGTGCTTTTAGGTTCAGCTGTATTTGATGTTAAGTTTGTACATGCGTTTTGTTACAAGTTACACATAAAAATTAGGAATGGAGAATGTTTTTTGTGTCCCTTATCTAAATTTAAATATTACAGGCCATTGATAAATTGAGAATACATTGATAACAATGTATACTGTTAGACTGCAATTGGTACAATCCTCTATGCTGGTTAAATGATTCTTGTATAGCTGTAGACATTATAAGGACCCTCAGTAGGTGCCCTATAATGATCAGTATATCTGGTCTGCCAGCTCTATTATGATACCATGAATATTTTCTCTCCTTGGCATATATACACTGTACTTCATCCACTGAGTGCCTGCACCTTGCACCAATTTTTATTGATGAGAAATTAAGAGCAAAACAATTACATGTATCTGTAAAGATCTATTTTATGACCACCTTTTTTAAAGTGGAATTCTTCATACTTCTGTATTCTGACGAGCAAAACATCTAAATACAAATTTTTCTATAAGATTCTACCACTGTGGTCTGTATTTCAGATTGAGACATTTAAGAACTACTTGGAATGGAGTCCTACCAGAGATCCAGAGGAAGCGGAACTAGAGCTGGGACAACAAACACAGGATTATGTCGCCAGGAAGTTGTACCTGACGGAGGAAGAAAAGGCAGCATGTATGGAAAGATTCGAGGCAAGTGTTTCCGAGCTTTTACCACATTAATATCAATTCCTACCAATAAGTGACTGATTGATTGATAATTGATATCAAGACATAGTAGGATTAATGACACCCTTGATAATAGATGTTTATTAAAAGTTGGATGTATCCAAAGTAAAATGTTTAATCACCGAATGCAATTTGTACCTTTTTTACTTTAATTCACCCGACATTAAAAGATAATAAAAGTGAAGGCTTTTGAAATTACCATGTACAGTTTATATGTGAAAATTTATAGCTCCAGTATAATGGAACCAATCAAATGATGAACCAAACTTCCTAAAAGTGACTTTTATGAAATCTTCTCTCTAAGCTGGATTCTGTCCTACATCCTATTCTTAACCTTTCTTTAGTTTATTTGGTTGATGTTCTTTCATTCTTTAGAAATTGACAGAGGAGCTAAAGTCTTTCGGTGGAATTTCTGAACAGGAGATATATTCATACATTTTGAACAATGTTCAAGAACAAATAAAAAACTTAGAAACACAAGAAATGTCTTCTCAAGAAAAACGTTACCAAGAATGGAAAACTGAAATGTTAAATTTGTACAAAGAGCAAATGAAAGAAGAGTCGAGACTAAGAAAACAACAGGAGATTGAGTTAAAAATGGCAGAAATGGCTGAAAAAGAGGAACTTATTTTAGCCCATGAGAAGAAGAGACAGATTCTGCTGGCACGATTCCGAGTTCCAATCGAGGCGAAGAGGAAGGAGAAGGAAGAACTGGATGAAGATGAGCTGGAAGAGAGGATAAAGAACACGAAATCTATCATCAAAAAGAAGAAATAATCCAAGAACAAGATATCAGCCATCAACCATCAAGAAAAAGAAATAATTTGTGAAATGTTGATTATTTCAATAC
This sequence comes from Magallana ariakensis, assembly GCA_020458035.1. Taxonomy (NCBI): domain Eukaryota; kingdom Metazoa; phylum Mollusca; class Bivalvia; order Ostreida; family Ostreidae; genus Magallana; species Magallana ariakensis. The sequence continues at coordinate 6,504,849 of CM035816.1, read as the reverse complement.
TGGTGTTGTGAATCAGCTAGTGGACAAAATATGAAACAATTGCTTTTCATGGACACTAGATGCCCATCAACGTAATACAGTTGTCAGTACACGTACTGTATAGTACAAACCAGTGACAGAGGACATGTGGATCCCTCGTGTGTTCTCAATTAACACTTTATGTATATGTGAATAAATATAAACGGCTTGTTGCAAACGAAAATTAAAGCTGCATGGTCCGATTTTTTTGGCTATCACAGTATCAAATAATTTTCTATACAAACCAATTATCTTAGAAAGTTATAAACTTTCGCCTAATTACACCTGCAGAATCGGTCTTCTTTCAAAGTTAGAAATATTCAAAGTAAATAAAAATAATTTCTCTTTGGGCAAACAAAAGAACAAACCAAAATGCATTATGGGAATGTTTAGGAAAGGGAACCGTTTAGTTTCGTCCCCTGAATGTTTGGTTTTATTCAACCCGCATGTTATACATCGATTTTAAACAAAACAAACTTCAGAAACAATAGTGAAATAAATGTATTCATGTTTATTTTTGATTTGCCAGAACATTACTCAAATTTAGACACTATTGAAAGCGATGTTAAAGGTGTAATTACAATCATCCCCGCCTCGATACCAGGGGCGAATTTTGATATGAGGCGAAATAAACGCGATATCCTTTTTATGTCGTTTGTTTTGTAAAAGAGAATTTGTACATTATTTTTTCATTGAAATATGGCTTAATTGACCGGGAAAACTGCTGAAAATGTCTATTATCATACACATATTTAGCTAAACCATTGTTTAAAAGCGTACACAACATTTGACAGAAAATCGGACCAAGCAGCTTTAAATAGTGTTCTTTTTATCCAACGATAATGGGAGTGTACTAGTTTTCTGATGGATCCTTCTGTGCTTACAAGTATTAAATAACAAAATCAGTAATTAATGTTTCTTTCAGGCCAGTTTACTGTTCAAGAGGATTGAAATTTATTTTGGCCTTGGAGTTTTATCATTTTTACAGGTTTCAAAGTTTTGTGAAAATTTTGGCCAGTTAAATTTGGTCAACTTTGGGGGGGACTACCACAAATACCATTTTTTGCATTGCGTTAATATTCCCTGGTACATGTATACGGTATTGTATCTTTATGCAGAAAAGAACTGCAAATGGTGGTTTTGTTTTGGCACCTATCAAGAGGTCAAATAAAAAAAAACCTAATAAAGTTTTATAAAATTTATTTATATTCACAATTACAGCTATATGAAATGTCGTGAAATAATAGAGGTTAAGATTTTTATATCTACAGGTAAAATCTCAACCTCTCTAATATTTGGCACAGAATACAAAATACAACACAATTATGCATTCAATTGCTGTGGAGGAAAACAGTTACTTTCAAAAATTCTGATTAACAAGACCGATAAATAACAAGATCGGATTGTGACTAATTTTCTCTCCATTTAAAACATCTTTTTAAAGATGAAACAAGTTTTATGGCAGTAGTGGTCTCATTTCTTGTGTGCTATTGATGCCTCCTATTTCTTTTTAGTTTTGGATGGTTTTGCTTTACCCTGCTTCCGTTCAATCACTTCTGTGGCTATGTTCTTTGCCTGTAGCGGAAATCAGTTTCAGATACTGTATACGTTTTGCTTAAACAACACTGAAAGTAATCTGACCATAGAAATGCATGTAACATCGATGGTTAAACATGCAATGAACTTGCAATCAGTATTTATAGGTAATGCTACAGTATATGACCTACCCAGTTATAGAAGGTACCGGCTCCAGCACTGGCGCTACTGACTTGCTCCACAGTGTATGGCTCCAGAATGTGGAGAACTCTCGTGGCCAATTCCTTGTCTGTTCCCAGAGTGTCAAACTTCCGGACCTTGTATAACAGACTCTGTCTTCCTGTCTGTCTCATCAGTACTTGTATGTTCTCCCAAACCTGTCAAAGAATTTGTGTTGTTAAAAAAGCAGAGCAAGATTTCAACTGAAGCTGTCAAAGAAGGACTAACTTCCTTATTAGACATGGTCTCTTTTGAATAATGTTTTATGTTGATGATGCTGTGACACCCATCCCCACCACTGTCTTTAAAAAAAATTGACTGAAATCTTGACCTTGGTCAAACACTTAAGATGAGGCTCATGGCCCAACCATGAACAACATTTGTAGCAATGAACTTGACACAAAGGTGGGATGGATGAATACCAGTATATGGAGAAACCGATGAAGATCCCGTATGCCTCCTCCTCCCCTCCTTTATAAACTTATGCACGTCTCTCTCAGACACCCCGTCGTAACAAAATCTAATACAAAATAGTTTAGTCCATGAAGTTGAAAAAATCACTCGTAAAACGCAGAAAAACCTTCTAATCATTATGAATTATTGCGTTAATTTCTTTATATTGTGAATTTAAAAAGTACACAAAAGTTTCAGAGAAAGATCGATACATTAGTTTTTACAATATGTCCTGTCCAAACCATGTCCACGGACATACAGACAGACAAACATTACGATTCCACACCCCCCCCCCCCCGAACAAAAGCAACCCAAAAAATTAACAAAGGAAAAAAAGATTGTTGCAATGTTTCTGTCAAACTTCAAGACATACTTCCAAGTTCTGTGGGTGTTCTCCCAGCAGTTGAAATGTTGCTTTCATGACGTTAAATATCAGAGGGGTTGGAATGGAATAGCGATGGATTTCCGATATTGTCGTCTGCTTCATGTCGAGTACGTCGTGTGCAAATCTCTTCAGAGTTAGTAGGTGGTCCCGAAGTTCTTCTGCTTCCTTTATACGGTCCGAAAGTTTATACTCTTGATCCGATATTTTTGCGGCTATGATAGCTGGTTCTAGAATATCTAAATTTCTTCTGTTTATACCATCTTCCAGAGCTAAAACAAAAAAAAAACAAAAAAAAAAAAAAACAAAAAAAAAGACTTTAATTAAACTTCCTAAGAAGAAGAGAAAAACAAATTTTATCTTTGAATTACCTTTTTGTAGCTGAATTAAATCTAAACGTTCATGGGCGAACTTGAGATCTCCCTTGTCCTCTAAACAAAGTTTGTTGGCCTTTTCAATCGCATTCTGGAGTTCTTCGGCATTCTTGGTGGTCACTGACAAAGTCTTCGCTCTCAGATCCTGTCTCGCCACTTTTTCCCGCGCATTCTGGACCATAATTTTAAAGATCACAAAACTGAATATACAAATGCCTTAAGCATGCTTCGTCATTAAAAGCAATGATAACATACCTCCCAAGATCGTGTAGTCTTGACATCAGTATTCAGGAGATAATTGCAAACGTTCATGAATCCCTTTGTTGAACCTTTCTCTTTGCAGTTGATGTGGAGAGTGTATTCGCCATCTTGTGGTGGCGTGACGTCAATGCGCAGATTATCGTTTTGTATGCGCTGCGATACATAGTCCGCAAGACTGTTGCTGGGTACATCAAATCTATGCAAGGTAGAATGAACTAATACGAATTTCGTCAATGTAAAACTGATTTCACATGTTTTATTTCTATGAACTTGCACACATCCCGACTTGTGAGACATTGCTACAAATCCTGCCTCCTCTGTCAGTTTCTGGGGCCCAAATCCGATGTCTGGGGCTGTGGGATAAGGAATGACATGGTCGCTAACTTCAGAACACACTATGCAACTAGAATACAACCACCGCTTGTCATCTCCCCGACCACTATATACTTTCAGTTTATAAACTCCTACAGCAGGGCACCTTACTGAAAATGACACTTTGTTATCCTGATGGACCATAGATACACAATTCTGAAACTGTCCTTGAGATGATGGTTTGGAATCGGAGTTTTTGCCGCTAAATTGCAACTTGCAGGAAAACGGTACTGACCAATTATCCGGTGTTTTTATTACTACGTCGCATTCTCCTCGGATGGCTTCAAGGCAACAAGAGGAGATGCTCATTAATTTTAGTTTGTTTTCGAAAAAGTCTTGTCTTAAAAACGGAAGTGAAAGAAACTTCTCCAAAGAGATAACCTTGGGCACTAACTGCCACAGTGGGTCATTTGGGAAGCAGTGGTACTGAAAAACATCGGGATCTGTGAGGAAGAAAAACTCGTTCAGCTGCTGTATCACAGCCCCACCTGTCGTTCTTTGAGGTTCTAGTTTACCAATATCTACGAAATAACAAAATATGACATTATTGATCTTACTTCACGTACCATGAGATGTATATTTTACATGTAAGTTAATTCAGTGAAAAATTCAAACGAACTCTTCAATGCACCAAACTTTATACGACGATCGACTACCTTTCGGCTCTACCAGGGCCCATTTCCCTGTACTATGACCGACGACACGTCGACATGCCCAGAGTGGAAATATAAGTCGCCACGACCCTCCGACAAAGACTGCGTTCCATGAATTAATCAATCCGTCTGTGTTAGTCTTCCCAACTTCATAAGTGACACTTTTAGCGATTCCATGTATTATGACACATTGAATATCAACTGCCCTGTGAAAAAATATCCCACATAACCTTTATAGTTTAAGAAAGCATTATTCCCATCAATGTTTCTCTAAGTTGAATAAACATACCTACAAAGCATGGCAAAGAACGCGGCATACGTCATCTCTCCTCTTTGCACCATGCCGAGTATGCCCTCTGGAGATTCGGCTTGAGCGGAAGTGGACCACTTTTGACTGAGAATAGGTTGAGTAGACAACCATACAAGCAACGCGCGGACCTTCGTCAGCGTCTTTGGATAGGCCGTTGTGAGACATCTGCTGAGGTCCTCTATTGTACTGAAGTCACCGGGAACCACCTAAATCATTGAGGATCAGAACACAGTGAATCCATACTTACACATAAAAAGAAATGCAGCTTTGATAACCTACTTTTTTAGCATCATCATCCACTTCTTTGAAATTGAGAAATTGTAGGACGTCCGACTTCCGGTTGTGCGAAGGTTTAGGAACAGGATACCCTTCAAGTGTGTCAGGAACTGAATTCTTTATTGGATAATGAAAAGACAATTGAGAAGCTAGAAAAATTGTCTTTCTGGGACAAAAATACATAATTAATATTAATGTACCTGTTACAATATAATGACATGTAAAAATAGATACATGTATATTAGTTATGATGAGGTAAAACAACAAAGTATACGGTGAAAGGTTGAAGGTTTTATTTTGAGGAACTTTAAATAAATTTCAATTAGGATTAATAACCAGTTTTTGACTGCCCTTTTACCAGTTCTATAGAGGGTTCTTGTAACGGATCAGTGCTATGAATGACAACGACACCGTCCACAGTAGAGGATCCGCACCCCATTCTTTTATTAGGATCGTCTGTCTGTCATTTTTCCAATATAGTTCGACTGCACATCTATATCTATCTTTCACTAAGAAAAGAAGGTAAACATTTTGAATGTTAGAAAATTTCTTGACGAAATCAGTGTACGAGTTTCTTTTGATTTTAAAATGATTACCACTGAACGTTTTGTAAAACAAACTAGACTTACGTTTTCTTTCTGTGTTGTATCTGTGGATCAAAGCAATTTAACATCAATTCTCTGTAAAGACCAAAAATACGTGGCCACGCACTATCATGGAATTGAATTTTATTTCTCTGACTTGAAAGAGTGTTCCATATGAAGACTCTCTGTGGGTACATTTTTGACAGTACATACTCAGTTTCCATAGCAACGACATTAAAACATTATGCTTATGGCCAAAATGACATATAGAGTACCATCATATAAATAACTGGTATGCTCCCTAAATGCATGAAGGTTTGATCATGACATTGGTTTAATTTTATAAACAAGTAATCAATGTACATGTACACGTAAATTGATTTAAGTGAAATGTACAGATAACAATCCCATCGGTTTGTGTTTCATAGATTTAGCTTATAAAATAGTGAAAAACAGGCACACTAAATGATATCAATTTAATTTTAAGCAGGCAATTGAAAGTTGGAATAAACATTTTTTTAACAAGATGAGACCTTGGTCTAATAAATACAACCAAAATTGGCTTGGGTATATTCACTGGCTTTCACATACAATTATTTGAAGTTATCGCTTTTCCACAAAATTCAATTTAAAGTTACTTCCCTTTGTTGACTCTTCTGTATTGAAGTACAAAAAAGACGTCACAACAACATGGCAAAAGCAGACGGTCACGTTGGAAAAACATAGATCAAATGGGGTGGAGAAAGCATGGGATTTAAGTTTAAGTGTATTTAGAGTAAGTCTCTAATGAATTGCTGAATATGAAATGAACAATGTTCTATCGGAATTTAGCTTAATTACCGACCTGGGCTGTATTAAACCTTTTGTAAACATGTGACTGTCTTGTACAATTAAAACAACTGTAATCAAATGAAACAGACAGATATTTCCTCTACTTGAGTTTCGGTAATCTGACTTACGAATCCAGCACTCAACCAAGGAAGCTAATGAGCTACCAACCTGCAACACTTATATAGGAATGCAATACGACTAACACCCCTACCCCGGACTGATGGTGTGGAAGATGGAAAGAATCGCAGTGTGTAAAAAGTGTGTAAAATACCAGACCTATATCCCCATTATGTAGGATTTACTCATTTTGAGAACCCTCATGAACAAGTGAAAAAACAGGATCATAAAAAGGCAGTTTATGGAGATAACATGCAGTCCATAGCAGTCCTTATTCCAATTGGTCAAGGTATGTATATTCACATCCAAATCAAATAAGCTTCAACCAATCTATAGCCTGTTCCAGCTTCCATCGCTTTTAGTTGATTTTCTCAATGAATACACCTCGGGTCTAAATGTAAAAAGTAAATTTTCAAAATCAGGCATCAGATTCCCCTGGCAAACAAAATTATCCCCCTAAACACCACTCTCCAATTATTTACAGAATCACTGAGGCACTTTCATGTTATTCGCAATGCGAAATCTCAGTGGTTATTTTTTTTAATTGATAATTATAGGTTAGCTGTATATTGATACTTAAAGTAATAGAAAATACCCCCCCCCCCCCGGAAAAAAATTATTTTCACCATTTTGATTTGTTTACTTCTTTTGCATCATGTTATATTTCATACCTAAGTTGTTTTGGGTTTGTTTTTTTTTTTTGCTGATTTGAGCCACCTTAATTAAGCAAACAGTGATGAGTGATGGAAATAGAATTTCGAACAGACTTACTTAATTTAGATTATATAATATACATGTAAAGTTAACAGCATTAAAGTAAAGGTAAATGTAATTTGGGAATGTTTAAAATGTTTCATTTTATTACAAATTTGCTGTAAATATATTAAAATACAATTGTAGGATTTTGTGTATGCTGCAGAAATAAATGACTTTGGCCCTTATCACCACAACAGAGTATGCCAAAAGGAAGACATAGAACAGGAAATGTGAGTTGATAATTTTAAACAAAATTAAGCAAAAAGTGATGTCACATGTAGATATTCAAATCAGCTGATAGTACATGTATATTATCTATCATGCAGGGCTCAACAGTAACACTTGTCCAGTTGTTGTGTCCAGCTGATTTTGTATTTGGACAAGTCAATCTACACAAACACTTATCTGGTTGACAAGTCATTTTTCTCAAACAATTATAATATGATGATGGATTCATAAAATATCATGAAAAATTAAACAATTTTTTCCACTGAAATAAAACAGAAAGAAGATCAGATCATACTTTAAGTATAAAAAAAAATATGAAATTTCAGGGAAGGTTGAAAACCTATATCCTAGCTATGTATATATATAGCTAAGTTACTGGAATAAGTGTACTAAATCTACTTGTCAGTGTCATATCACTAGAACACTGTCACACCAGCAGATTGAGTAGAATATTCTTCTCTGGAGTGATATTACATGTATATACAATAGTAAGATATTTTTTAAACATTAATAATTTTTAAAAAATATTCAGAAGATTTTTTTTATACTGACAAATACCCAGTACTGATATACACTGTATTTGATAACAATAACAATAAAGATAATTTTTAATAAAATATTTTGTGACAGTAAACTATGTGGAGACCAACCATACTCTTATCAATTTCTATCATTTATTTGGTCATTCATAATTCTCCTTCCTTTTCAAATTACAATTTATAATAGCATTTACACAAGTAAGCAACTTGCCCAAAGAACAGGTTAATATTTTAGTTAATGTTGAGCCCTGTTATGCCATATCTAATTCAGTTGCAGCTGTTAATTAGTGCATACAGCTATAGACTAAGATTCCAAGTGAAAATAACATTAATCAATATAACTTGAGATCTTAATTAAAAGCCATTTCATTTTGTACAACTACATGTAAACATAAACACATCAGGGTTTTGTTTCTTATTTGAAAAAAACAACAATCAGTCACATTTGAACATGTCTGTGTTGGTATTGTATGCAAAATGCATACATGTATATGATTTTATTTAATGATCCATACATGTAATATTTTGCTTTTTCAACATTGCAGAGTGTTGAGGAAAATGATCAGACCAGTCCAGTGAATACCCAGACCAGCAAGACAGTCAGACATACAGTGCTAGATGAACAAATAATGAACAAACTGAACTCGCTAAAATATTGAGCAATCCAACATTAATTAATTGTCACTTTGTTGTGTATTTTTTTTTTATTTTCATGATTGGGAATATATTTTGAATATTTATTTGAAGATTTATTCATTAGTTTTTGGATAAGTGTTGATTTTTATTTCTGGAATTGCATTGAAAAGATATATCATTTTCCATTTGTGCTGATATTTGGAGTTATCTGCCCTTTGTCATACAAAAAAGTCAATTAAAGCCTTCTTAAAGTGGTAAAAATCATAAATGTTGTTATCTATTGAAGCAGTAAACCTATTTCATTAATGGAAAATATCTAAAAACAGAATTTCATGGTATCATTATTTGTTAAGTCTCATTGATAGGGGTTTCTTGCTTGGAGTTATCTGCCCTTTGCAAAAAATATATAGAAACAATTCTTTTAAAGCCAAATTAAATTATCCTGATACATTTAATTTAACATATTTTGAAATATTTAATCAGTTTCTAATTTACTTAAGCAGAGAAGGTATATTTAAAGGAGTTTTATGATCAACTTATTGTTAAAAAAATATTTTATAAATTTTCTTAGGGGGGTTGGAAGGGATCAAATTACCAAAGTTTGGAAGTAAAATAAACGAAAACGAAAAAGATACCCGCTCTGGTTTTTATAAATAATATTTTATATAAGTATGATGTTTTAAAAATTGCAATTGATTTATTTTTTCTTCGCCTGCAATTTTTGAGAGACTTTTGATAATACAGGCAAAAAATTGAAATATCAAAATTTAGAAATTTTGGCCATATTTGAGCCACCAGCTTTGAAATAAACAAGGACATTGAGATTTTTTTTCTCTTGCATCATGAACATCTATATTTGTACTATGTATATTATGTGTGAAATATCTTGAAAATTTAGAAATAAACCTGTCCTGTGACTTTAAGTTTACCTTGTTTTCCACCTTAAAAACTGTGTATTTGGGCCCTAAATGAATGAAATTGGTTACCATGGCAACCAAGGTAATAAGCATTATTTTGATGGTGGGTAATATCATACCTTATGAGTATCAATCACCTGAGAAAGTTTCATGAAAATCTGAGATGGTGTGTGCCATGACCCTATAGTAATATTTTGGTCTTTACAGAGAATTGATGTTTAAAAGATTTGTCTTTCAAGATCTTTCAAGATCATGATTTCCATTTAATATTTAAGACAAAGCAAAATGGAGAAAATAGCACGAATCTTAGTCTGTATATTCAGAAACATTCATGCATATCACCTCTTTAAAACGAGTGGGACAGTTAACGAAAATCTACTATACCCTCAACAAATTACCCAAGTTATATTTTTCTTTTATGCCATAAAGATTACTTTTGCAAACAACATAGAATGTAAGGTTAAAGAACACCCCCCCCCCCCTCCACCTCACCACCACCACACACACACTCCAAAGACTATTGTATATATATCAATCTTCATTCGTTCTAATCGAGTGATATTACTAAAGACCATGCAGCAAGTTCATAATTTGCAAACCTTTTGTACGGGAAGTCGTTGCATTTGAATATATTTCTGTTTAAAAAATGGAAGATGAATAGCAAAATGAAATTGACTTCCACATTATCCAGGGAATGGAGGCTTATTGGAAGATAAAGCATTAAAAAACCAAATAATTGTGCTAATGGGAATGATAAAATCTGTCTTACCTTTATCGATCCATTTGCGCAATGTATTTGAGATATCTATGACGTCACGAAACAACGCTAGTTACGTCACAAGCGTAAGTAAAACAAGGTTCGCGACTTTCTGTAGTTTCTTTTTTTCCTCTGATAGTTCTCTCAGATCTTTTAAAGTTAAACTTTATAAAAACGATAGCAACTTAAAGAATCGACAACCATTGATAGTTAATCAAGAGAAAAATACTTTTTTAATTGTTTTTTTTTCTTTTGCCGTTGCTTACATTGTACTTTTATTTTTGTTGCCATTTTATTCATTTATTTATTTTATATCCTGGCGTCATGGGTTTCCTATAGTCTACTACTAAAGGTTGTCTCTTATGGTTGTCTTTATTGTCAACAATTTTGAAACTATATAAGTTTAACCTCAGACATAGCATCAAATACCGCCGATACTAAATCAAAGAAAAAACGTCATCATATGCAATTTCTAGGTATAAATAAACTTAATGCCGCATTTGACCAATGAAAATGAGCTTCATGTTTCCGATAGTATGATTCATCAGCAAATTTCTTCAAAAATACTTGAAATAAATGAAACATGACCCTATGAATATATTTATTATTTTTTTCAATTGTTTTTAAAGCATTTATTTCAACCTTAATTGTTCAATTATTTAATTTACCCCATAACTGCATTTCATGACTTACAATCCCCTTATTTTCTTCTTCCAATCTAGTTCATCCATCGGTTGGCCCAGTATTGTCGAACTCTGTACATGCCCGCAGCGGCGAAGGACTGTACACTTAAAAAGTTCTTTTTACAGGTTAAAACAGGGTTAAAAATGGTGTTCGAATTTACTCCGCCAACTGGATCCCTGCCTTAAACGCCTCCAGCGTTGTTAAGACACTAGTGTGTCTGGCAAGGTATTCCATAGGCGGATGGCTGAGGGGAAGAAAGAATACTGGTGAGTCTTGATCCGGGAGTGTGATTATAAGTAGAACAAGCTTAATCTATAGTGCTCTTCATCTTCGATACCAAGAAAAACGGTCCAAATCTTGTTATAATTTTAGCATGAAATACATCATCAAAGGTATATTTTACCAGACAATAAGTATATTTAGATATTGTGATATTATAATTAAGATTTTAGGCAATTTTAATTACTATTATTAAAGTAATAGTAAAACATAGCTTTTTATTAGTCTTTTGAGTAATTCTGTGATTTAAACCTTTGCTGGTGGGTAATTAGTTTGACCATCCAGCCTTCTCAAGAATTATACAATGTACTTTATTTGATAAAATAAAATGAATTGAAATTCAGTAAAAACACCGGTAAGAATACGGCGTAACCGTTCATGTACCAAAGGGTCTTTTGACTCAATGTTTACATGATATCACAAACTTAATAAAACGTTTTTTCTTATATTTTATTCATCTAATGATCATCTTAAGTGTGCATTTACACGGCCATTTTATAGCATTATTTACCTTGGCCATTTTATAGCATTATTTACCTCTAAAGAATGAAGAGTTCGACGATTTTTTAAAACAATGATTGAATTCAATTTTTAATTGAGCAGGTGGTCTGTGATTTTACTTTGCGTAACATCAACTGTGATTAAGGAATTCAGAGAGCAGACTAAGTACATATATGTAAGTTTGATGGCGCTTGTATCGACGACATGTATATCCCAAGGCTCCTTTTATTTATAAAGTGTATGTGCACAGACGTTTCAATTTTTCTTCGAACAAATTCATGGCGAAAACAGCGCCTCAAGTTTACTGAATATGATACAATGTAGTACAAAGTCATTTATTTTAATGATGTATATACACCACAAGTATCCTGGTATAATATTGCAAGAAACCATATCACAGAAAAAGTTGAAATTGTCAGTAAAATCTGCATTCCGTAGAATAATCCGGTCAAACGGTGACAGAGAGTGTTTTTTATGTCATATTACCAACTACATTCGACGCCTGAAAACATAAAAATATACATTGTTAGAAACATAATAAACTTTTCCTCGAAAATATAAACTAAACAATTTAACCGGGTTCAAATAGATCAATCGGTCAAATATTTCGAACACGTCTGTAACCTACTGACCCATTTATAGAAGGTTCCAAGGCCGGCGCTGGCTGTCGTCGCCGTATCTTCGTCGTACTGACGTAGGAGCTGCGCGGCGTTGTTCACCATATTCTCCGTCACGTTAATTGTGTCAAACTGGCGCACGCGCCGTAGCAATCCCTGTTTTCCTGATTTCCTCATAAGACCCTGAATTTGTTCCCATTCCTATTTAAAAAGAATGTATGCACGATATTAGGAAAACACGCTACATATGCAAAAGAAAATTGCAGGTAACCTTTGAGAGTAATGGAATTCAAGTTCTATGTAACAGCCACTGAGTTGAATGAAACATCAATATTTCTTTGCCTGTGATAACACTACGAATCGATTCTGTACTATACAGTCCAATAAATTCAAATTATGTATTATTGGAGCACAAGCGGGGTTTCACATACTTAATATTCTAATTTTAATCGTACAACTAATGAAAATTATATAAATATAAGATATCAGGAATCATTCTTTGAATATTATGAGGTGATAATTTCGGTCGGGGCGTGATCAAATCTATCATAAAGACGCCCCGACCGAAATTATCACCTCATAATACTCAAAGAATGATTCCTTATTCCTTAATAATACAAAACTTCCAGTGATGATGACGTACCTGTAAATGATCCTCTCTCTCACCAAGCAGAAGATACGTGGCTTTCATGACGTCATAAGCCAGGGGACGAGGGTGTTTGTAGGTATGGATCTCTGATATAGTAGACTGCTTCATCTGTAAGACCTCATGTGCAAACCTCTTTAATTTTCTCAGTTCGGCCAGTAGTTGCTCGGCTTCCGTGATGTGATTCTGGAGATTGGACGAGAATTCGGAAGACTTGGCGTTGTCTATAGCGGTCTCCAGCACATCTACATTTCTCCTCGCTATAGCTTCCTTCAGTTCTGCATTACACAAAATTAAAGTCTTATTTCTTGAAAATGATAAATGTTAATACTAATATTATATAGGGATCGCTCACCTTTCTGGAGAACGAGGAAGTTTTTCTTTCTCTCTGCCTTTTCTCTCTTTCCTTTGTCATCCAAATCAAACTGATCGAAGTTATCAATAGCTTTCTGTATGGACTCTGGGTCGTTTGACTTCAGACACTCATCCAGCTCATTGCGAGCTTTCTTTTCAGCAGCATTCTAGTATATATAATGAAGGAATCACATTATTACATGTATATTAATACTAGTACTGTATTCAGTACTTTTTCGCTGCTGTTTTAATTTCATCCATATCTTCCACATCGAATTTAAAAGGTTCTTATTCAAGTTGATGAAATGAAACCATGGGTAGCAAAATTGTTTAAACATATAACTTACTTCATAAAATCTCTTTTTCTTGTTCATGTCTTCCGATGCCAGCAGGTAGTTACATGCGTTTTTGAAGGGTTCTGAGGATCCTTTTGTTTTTGTGTTAATCTGTAGAGCATACTCCCCCTGTTGAGGAACTTCTACATTGACCTCAAGGTGTTGACCTTTGACCTTATGATTAACATGGCGACTCAGAACCTCCTCTTGTATGTTGTTATGAACCAGAACCGTTTGAACCTGAACGTTTTTGTTAATGTTGAACCTTATATTAACATTTTTGTTCTTTTTAACGTTAATAAAGCCTGTTTTATGAGACTCTGCCTCTAGCCCCGCAGCAACTGTGACTAGATTCGGCCCGAACCCCGACTCGGGGTTACATGGGAAAGGTTTTACATTGCTGACGCCTTCATTGCAATCCAATCGAAAAGAACAAATCAGAGGAAATCCGGTAGGGGATCCGCCGTAGATCTCCATTTTGTAAATTCCTTCACCAGGAAAACGGATTCTAAAGTTCACCGCCGATTTATTGTTCATGACCGCGACATACCTATCTAACTGAAGTTCTTTTGATAATTTAGTCTTCGACAACTCATGGTTGAAGTAAAGTTTGTACAAATGTTTAAATTCCTCTTCATTTGCTTTTTTAATTCCGATGTCACAAACACCATTTTCTGACTTGTATAAACATTCCAGCTTTGTCGTGATTTGGATGTGATTTTCAAAGTACGCCTGCTCACAGTTGGCTATATCTGTGAACTGTTGCTTTGTGTAAGGCTTTGCCAGTAGCTGCCACTTGGAATCAAAAGGAAAACAAGTGTAGATGAACTCGTCGGGATCGGTCAGGAAGTAGTAGTCGTTGAAGTTAGCGACCGTAACTCCTGAGGATTTAGCTGCCGTTTCTCTTGCTCCTTGTCCTAGAAAAGAAAGGAAACACTTTTTGTAATAAAGAAAGAAATTCGTGACGCAGGAATTGAAAGCCAGAATTAACTTTGTGTAGGGCTTTGCATTAAAAAAATTTGGAAGAGAAAATGATATCTGCAGCGAATTCAAGTGATTGCGACTTTAATGAAGTGGTTAGTGGGTATTTTAGAATATCGTTATGAGTATTTTACCATCGGATTCAACAAGGGTCCAGGTTCCAGTACTGTGCCCAACAATGGCTGAAAAAGCCCAAAGCGGAAACACAAAGCGCCACCCGCCGGATACAAACACGGCGGTCCAAGAGTTGCTCAAGTTGTCTACTGTTCTGTCCCCTACCTCATAGGCGGCGCTTTTTGCCAGACCCCGTATGAAAACACATGGTATCTTTACAGCCCTTTGTTAAAAAAGTAATTCCTTCATGATTATTTAGTATAAAGATTGTTAACTTATGGATTACAATTCTACTCGCTTTGATGTTACAGTCAACTCGATTTTTAAACTGGGGTAATAAAGGGGTTTTAAATCTTCTCAAGTTGATTTGCTGCTCAATATGTAATAAAATATAACTATTAAAAGTATCATTATTTTGGCGCAATTCGAATTATACAGAACTATTCGATCGGTTGTAAGAACAGGAGCGTTATGTTGTTAGAAACTCTGGTAGAAAAGATTTTATTCACTTTTCAAACATATATATAAATAAAAAACACACGTTGCTTAGTATTAAACTCTTTAAATACCCATCCCTTTCCCCAACAAAAGTTTAAAAAAAATAAGCCCAAACAGATAAATAGTAACCCATTTATCTCCCCATACCTACCTACACAGCATAACAAACAACAGATTGTAGGACGCCTTCCTCTGGATAACCAACTGCACGATGTGTTGGGGGGACATGGGCGCAGCATTGTTCTTAGAGTTGTTCCCCTTGGTTCCTTGGAGGCCAATCCAGGTGAATATAGCTCGCACTTTCTGCACGTCATTCTGTAAGCCCTCGGTGAGAGCGCGGGACAGCGCTTCAAAAGTTTGATAATCCTCCACTCGTATCTGGAGTTCAGAAAGATATCATCTCACATAATGGAGGACTCGCTACCGAGTAACAAACAAGCACTAGGCGAGGGTATAAAAAATCAGAGGACAGAAGATCGATAGGTTGGGGGGGGGGGGGGTTACTGTCCTATCTTACATAAATTCACATTGTACGTTTACTTTCATATTGAAAATAGGAGACCAAATATAAGTAGGTTTGCTTAAAGATCTAAGTATGTTTAACTTTATGTATTAGATTACTATGCAATTAATTGAATTGCGTTTTATTTTAAGAAATGACTATGAAAAGGTTTTTGCTGCTCTCCGAGAGGTATAAAATAACTATGACGAATTGGGAAATTATGCTCGTGTGCAGACATTTTTATTAACATGCCTAGTACATGTTGTTACATATAATCACGTATGTTTTGACTTCAGGGACCTCAAGTTTAACTGCATGTTCATCGATTACCTACCAACAATTATACCCTTATTCATCACATCTCTTGTCCATCATGTCATGGGGAATAATTTATGTGAAACAAATGGTCGATTGGTCAATTTAAAGAGAGCAACAGACCCCTTTTATCGTTTGTCGATAAAAACGTCGTATTCTCCGTCTTTGTGTTGTTTTTATTTATTGTTGCTTATTTTTGTTTTATTGATCTATCGATTTGCAGTACTCTTTTTATAAATTTCATAAACATCTCTGAAACTCGCTTCATCATCGGTTTTTCTGTGTTGTTTCATCATTTATATCTGTGATACATTTAACGCTACTCACTTTATTGGCCCAACTGTCTGATACATTTAATGTTATTATACTTTCATGTTAAATACTGAAATCTGATTGATTTAGACGCAGTTGACAATCCGTTCTCTTACCATTAGCGTTAGCAACACGCTTGGCAACGGGCCGATAGAACGAATTGTTACATGCGCGTAAATTATGCGCGTACGGTTCGCCGTTAAATTCACGTAATTTCTACATAAACGCAGTAAAATTTGCTCTAAACTTAAAGGTATATGTGGCGTATTTTTGGTGAATAACAATAATAAGATCTGATTATTTGCTTCATTTCTTTACTTAAAGATAGGACTTTCACACAAATTACGCTATATAAGTCAATCGCATAACAAAGATACAAGAAATCAAAAACATATTTTTTATTTTTTACCGGCACGGTAAAAAATACAAAAGATTTGAATAAACCCCGCCTTAAATGGGTCACGTGACATCCATCTTGGTCTATCAACAAGAATGGCGACGACGAGAATGATAGGTATACCGTTAAGTTTGACAGATTTGGCAATGAAAGAAAAAAGAGACAGACTGACAAGGATAGGAACAAAGGGAAGATTGTCATCGGAGACCATGTAGATTGATGGAACAGGAATTAAAGCCAAATTAAACTTAAGTTTCCATGATGAAGTTGTTGGGGTTTTGCTATAGTCAGGTTCGTGCTCCATGTGTTCCGTGTCTTTACTTTATAAGTTTTAAACCACAAGTGGATTTTCGTTTAGAGGAATTTTTGAATAAAGAATAAATAAACACTCTCAGTACATCACTACATGCATTCCTCAGGGAGAGGGGTACATGTATTTACTCCGTTTACCGTGTCGATGATGCTAAAATCGTGTTTCGTCTTTATTACACGTAATTAACAATTTATATCGTTCTACATTAATGAATATCGGAATAATAATGCTTCGAGTATCATCTGATATAAGAATTATCTAATTTAAGACATGAAAAACGTGATTCTAATTTGTAAACAAACTCTTCTTCCATCGTGTTTTCAATGCTAGGTTTTCCCGCACTCATGCGCAGTGGCGTTATAAATGGCGAATAACATTGATATTCATCAGACGTATAGCAAAGTTTAGAGACAAATAACTAAAGACGGAACATGTTTTATGGGCCTAGAGTTTGCGAAACGTCTAATTATAAGAGGCATAATGTATATTTTTACTCAAACTCATGCCAAAAATTTTACTCCAAATACGCCACATATACCTTTAAGACATTCAGTATAATAAAATAAATAGTGCCTGTTTGGGAGGGTAAAAGCTGAAATTGACACCCCGAGAAAACCATTGTCAACCGACGCGAAGCGGAGGTTGACAATGGTTTTCTCGGGCTGTCAATTTCAGCTGTTACCCTCCCAAACAGGCACTATTTATATACTACTCACTGTATTGACCCTACTGTCTGATACATTTAATGCTACTCGCTTTATTGGCCCTACTGTCCGATACATTTAATGCTACTCGCTTTATTGGCCCTACTGTCTGATACATTTAATGCTACTCGCTTTATTGGCCCTACTGTCTGATATATTTAATGCTACTCGCTTTATTGGCCCTACTGTCTAATACATTTAAAGCTACTCGCTTTATTGGCCCTACTGTCTGATATATTTAATGCTACTCGCTTTATTGGCCCTACTGTCTGATACATTTAATGCTACTCGCTTTATTGACCCTACTGTCTGATACATTTAATGCTACTCGCTTTATTGGCCCTACTGTCTGATACATTTAATGCTACTCGCTTTATTGGCCCTACTGTCTGATACATTTAATGCTTCTCACTTTATTGGCCCTACTGTCTGATACATTTAATGCTACTCACTTTATTGGCCCTACTGTCTGATACATTTAATGCTACTCACTTTATTGGCCCTACTGTCTGATACATTTAATGCTACTCGCTTTATTGGCCCTACTGTCTGATACATTTAATGCTACTCGCTTTATTGGCCCTACTGTCTGATATATTTAATGCTACTCGCTTTATTGGCCCTACTGTCTAATACATTTAAAGCTACTCGCTTTATTGGCCCTACTGTCTGATATATTTAATGCTACTCGCTTTATTGGCCCTACTGTCTGATACATTTAATGCTACTCGCTTTATTGACCCTACTGTCTGATACATTTAATGCTACTCGCTTTATTGGCCCTACTGTCTGATACATTTAATGCTACTCGCTTTATTGGCCCTACTGTCTGATACATTTAATGCTTCTCACTTTATTGGCCCTACTGTCTGATACATTTAATGCTACTCACTTTATTGGCCCTACTGTCTATAATATTTAATGCTACTCGCTTTATTGGCCCTACTGTCTGATACATTTAATAATACTCGCTGTATTGGCCCTACTGTCTGATACATTTAATGCTACTCGCTTTATTGGCCCTACTGTCTGATATATTTAACGCTACTCGCTTTATTGGCCCTACTGTCTGATACATTTAATGCTACTACTCACTATTGGGCATACTGTCTGAGACAATTAATGCTACTCACTGTGTTGGCCCTACTGTCTGAAATTTTTTTGTCCTCCTCTATGAAGATATGTCTCTTTTTATCACGGACTGCTTTAGGGGGTGGATATCCTTCCACGATGTCATCAAGAGAAATCTAAATACAATGTTATATGTAAACAACCAACCTTAGACAATCATCATTGTATTTACACTGTTAATTAAACTGTAAACACAGAGGCGACTTTAATTTAACTTCAAACCCAATAGTATTACATGTATTGATATAAATTCGGGGGGGGGGGGCTTAGGTAATACATTGTACCTAATAGTTCTATCATACAGCTACACTTGCTAATTTTCTAAATAATTTTAATACACACCGTAAAAAGGCGGGTGGAGGGCATTTCTTTCAAAATTCAAATTTTTAAAATTTTTTAAAATGACTGATATGAGAAAAAATAGGTGGGTTGAGCAACCTGTCTAGTTTTTGCATTACCACAGCGAGGACTTTCATTTTCAGACAGCAATACTTACTGGTTCCTCGTCCGTTTCTTTCAGGACATCCGCTTTCGGTCCATTTTTCGATTTCGGACTGTCTGTAGATTTAGACCCACCACTTCCCATTTTTGATCTATTACTTAAGGAAAAATATCCAAATGTATTTTTTCTTTTTAATATCACAAAATGGTCATGATATATGCAATTTTGAATTTTTTAGGTGGAAGTTACATAATACAAAATTTACAAGTCGTATACATTGTAAATTGCGTGTGCATTTACACCAACCCATTAATATCAAGATTTTCAATATGACAGTGTATTCATTATTGGTACCGGTATTAATTGAGTTCAGTGCATGTAACAATAATAAAAAGCAACTGCCCGATTTTCTCCGCCATTATACGATGTAGAACTGTTGGATCCGAAGCAGAGCACAATCAATTTAGGAGCATTTGTTTAAACTTGAAGCTTTAAATCATAGAATTGATCTGTGTTCAATGCAAAATTACACAATCAATTCAGAGGTTTCTTTCAGCTATTCATACTTGATAATGTCTTGCTTGATTTTTTTTGTGCGTTATCTAAGAGTTTGAGTGAGGTTTGGTCTTAAATACATCAGTGTAATTTCCATCGAATTCAAATACTGAAATATTTAATAACATTTGTAGTTCACGCTAAAAAGGCATTCAAATAATATTAATAAAGTACACATAAATTGTTTTTAAAAAGTCCAAAATAAAATGAAATCAGGTTTCAAGCACTTCGTTTAGTCTAATAAATTTTTACAAATCTTTGACTAGCAGAACTTTGCTATGAACTTTGACATTTATCCAATATAACCCACTATCAAACAACTTAAAGCGAATCTTTGATAATCGTTCTCAATCACGTATGAAATCAAAATATTCAGGGTAAAATTATTTGCTATTTAGCTCATTTGACGTGCATAGGAATTTTTAGCTTTGTCAGTTTTGCCATCTTCTCGAGATATCTTGTATCTAATCTAAATTTTTAAAAACTTACCAATTTTTTTTTTACTTCTGCTGATCCAATAAACCCTAAATTTCACTTTAATCCCTTGCATTCATGTATCCATTTCGCTTTGGTCAAACAACCAAGACAGCTAGGCAAACACAAGCAAATCGAATTCCGGGAATAGTGCGTTCGCCGCTCGAGTTTTACTTCCTAGTTGCTGATGTCCTATGCATTACTCTGTAGCTATGGACGCTCTTTGATTTATTGTACCAATTTTAGTTATGATGTTCACAGTTTATAATGTAAATGAGAAATCGATGTCACTTTTAAAACTATTGCCGCTCCTTGTCGCGCGCCGTTTCTCGATTTCTTTACAGAGACCTCTTTGTGAACGCTGTGTACACACCAGTTACCTGCAGATACCTTATCAACGCAACAGGTATTCTCAATCCAGTCAAGTTCATAAAGGAAGGCGTTCCTAATAACACACAATCTGTAGTGGATTTGAAAGTTTAATTACGAGTAAACTCGAATACTTTTACGGGAAAATACTTTTAAAGGGCTGTAAAAATTATCTGTACTTCATAGAAATCCAAAAGTAATAAATAAAAATGAGAATTTTTCATTTTTAAATGTTATTTGAAAGAAAAAGGAATACATGTAGACGGTGCTAGGAATTTTAACATATCTCTTTTTATTTAAAAGCACAATAGTTTTCTATATATATACCGGTATATAGCGTTGCCGTCCATATATTGTTGTCGTCCATGAATGCCTTATCTACAGTATGACTTCCAATCAAGAGACCAAACAATTACAGGAACACAATTTAACATAAAGGTAGACATATCTATGCAGCTAGCAGTTGTCAATGACCGAGTGGAATATTGGGTTTTTTTTTATCATTGAGCACCTAAAAATTATACTACATGTTTGATAACCAGAATATTCAGCGAGATTTTAATTAATCTACATCAAAGACCCGCATGCTAATGTTTTCGATATGTGACGAATTAGATATAAGTGGGCATCGTTTAACATAAGAACTTAACGACTTAAACTAACTATTAATATGGCGAATAAAAGTTTGCATTTTTATACTAATGTTGTTATTCATGTATAGAAATTAAAATTTTCGATTTCGAATATCACATTTTTGGATATTTAAACCACACGAGTGTTTGAATATCGCAATAGTTTTTTCACATTATACACAAACATACGGAAGCCCATTTAGGACCTATCAAAAAATATCTTTGAATTTGATATAACGTTGAAATTGTTAAAACGAATTTAAATCGTTTAAGGTAAGGTTTGCGGCTTGCATTTTTTAGGAATTGTACCAAAGTTACATACCATTTTGTTCACTATACTAAAGTCTTTTTTCTCATGAAATTCAAATGATTTTGCCGGACCCGTTTTATAACTACAAAAGGTCAAAGTTCATGATTTCAAATTTTCATGTTGATAAAATGTAACTAATTTCATGAAAAAATATACATTTTATATGTGACTATGATGGTGTTTATTTATGCTTAAAATGTTCGAAAATAATGTCACTATTTATATCATGATTTATTTTGTTAAATTTCTGATGAACTTTTTGCAAAATGAATAAAATGCAACAAAAGTCTTAATTTTGGACTACTATTTTATAAACGAAAACATCTTATTTGAAACCTTTCCAAGTCCACCGATTTCAGGAGAAACGTATCTTAGTATATGTGTAATATGGTGTTTCTAAAACACTATTCAAAACTATATGATGCGGACTTCGCTTTTGTGGAAATTGATAAAATGCTTGTGTTCTGTTACTTTTTCAATGAAACTACAAAACCCCGGGAAATAACAGAAACCTTACACCAATTATGACGTCATATAAATTTTGACGTCATAGCTGAAATAAAGGGTAATTGGTGTTACGTCACAATCAAAATCTGTGAGTTATCTCCCTGTAACCGCAAACCTTACCTTAAACAAATTGTTGAATCCGTTTTAACGAATTAAATTTGTTATAACAAATTTTAGGAATTCGTTATAACGAATTTAATCTGTTATAACAAATTTTCTGAATTCGTTTTTACAAATTTTGAAACCTGTTTTAACAAATTAAATTTAAAATAACGATATCGCCTAGATAGTTAAATTCGTTATTTCGGATTGGAAATTGAAATAACAATTGTATAATTTGTGATAACAAATTGATTTATTTGTTATCACAGATAACATTCCGTGATAACGGATTTATAATGGAGTCGCTTCCCATTAAAATAAGTATCGGCTAGACAGCCATTTAATGAAGTCTAGCTCGCATCTGCACAGATTGTAAAATGTGTTGTATTAATATCAAGTTTTATAAAAAGGGGGGTTGTCATGGACGCCTGTATAGAGGTTTCTTGTCACCGATATTTATAGAAATGTGGTCTGTGTATAGATGTCTCTTGTCATCGATATTTATAGAAATGTGGTTCGTACACAGATGTCTCTCTTGTCATCGATATTTATTGAAATGGGGTCCGCATATAGGTTTCTTGTCATCGATAATTATAGTACCGTGTCCAGATAGAGAAACCCTGTCATAACTGTATCATTATACATATGAAATAATGAGCATACGCAGATAACTGATTATTTTTTTAATAATATTGAAAAAAACGACCATTCCATTATGGATTGTCAAAGAGTACAGAACAAATAGAAATAACGGAATGGAGGGCATTAAAAAGACCATTTTAAAAACCACAAGACGTGGATTTTGATTGAGAGTTGTGGGTTTGGCATTATGAAAGTTGAAAAAAAAAGATTTAAAGAAGTGACCCGAAACGGCTACAATTTTGCCGACAGCTAGGTCTTTCAAATGTAAAAATATGCCTTCAGCGAGCACTTGATATGAATTAGATGAAAGAAATACGCGCACAAGATTATTAGCTTGCAGGAATCGTCCACACGAATCAATGGGGATTTATAACATTGACACCGTAGACTTCATTTGTGAAACCGGCTTACGCCGAATGCGCCGGTTGACCTTTGGTAACCCGGCTTGTTGCTTCATTTGCCCGGGGAAGGTTCGCCGGCGTACCCCGATCTCGCCGGTCTGGTAGGACCGGAGGTATAGAATAGGTAATAATTTATATAACATAACCAGGCATTATAACCAGGATGTGTGCATGCGTGAACCAACTTTCCATCGGGATCGTTAACGTTTGGGAGGAAATTAGAAATCTTTTTGGAGGAACTTCGAACTGATATATGTGCAATAACAAGCTTATCTTTTAAAAAGATTGGTGAGCTAGCGCTATAGCCATCATAAAACACAGAAGCATCGGCAATGGCATAGCTCATTGACTGTGCCTTAATCATTATGTATATACTATGTATATATAAAATTATGTATCAACTTCCAGGTGAAAATTTTCAAGAACCATTGGTACCGTTTTGTAGCAATCGTATCTTCTCGGGCCTTTCCGTCAAGCTCGGAAAACATATCCGATGTTGTTTTCCGAGCTTGAAGGTAGTTAAAATAAAGCTAGCTATTTATTATGATATTTAAAATAACTTTGCATTATAAGACCTAAGCTACTATTTTTTTTTACATTTACAATAAAACAAAACTTCATGTGAAGATGATAAAACGAAATTCACATGGTACAGTTTATCTACAGTAGTACAGTATTCCCAGAATCCCCTACTATGGAGTCGAGCATGCGTATTCAAGTGAAAAAGACTAACGAGAGCGCTAGCAAAAAGGAAAAAGGAAAAAGAGATTTTTATATCATATAGTCATTACAAGCTAATCTTTTAAAAAGATTGGTGAGCTAGCGCTATAGCCATTATATAAAACAAAAGTAGATTTCTAAACCATTGGTTTAATTTTCTGAATCGATTTATTATTAATAGGAAGGCGCAGTGGTGCATTAGAATTGTATTGGGATGGAGAGGGAGGGGGTCTCTATTCAGAATGGCGAATCTAGAGTTGGCTTCACATCAGTAATGAGCTAGTCCATTAACTGCGCTTAAATCATGCATTCTGTATTAATTGTTCTTTCAATTTTGACGTGAAAAATAAGAGACAAGTAGAACCAATGGTACTCAAGATTCGGATCTTCTCGGGACTTTCCGGCAAGCTCGGAAAACATATCCGATGTTATTTTACGAGCTTGAAGGTAGTTAAGAAAACAAACTATTTATTATAATTTTAGAAATAACTTTGCATATAAATCCTAAACTACTGTTGTAGACGATAAAACAAAATTGACATAGTTTATCTACAGTAGATTTCCCAGAATGCCCTACCGTGAGATTGAGCATGCGCATTTCAGTAAAAAGGACTAACGTAGTTGCTAGCGCTCGAGAGCGCTAGCAAAAAGTGATAAGAATGTTATGTACATTTGGTTTACACTAAAAAAATAATTAATTGAAATAAAAGCAATGTTACTGGAAAACAACAGGCAGGTAGCTTTAAAAGGGGGTGAGGAGGGAGGGGGTGGCAGGGAGACAGGGAGCCCCCCCCCCCCCACTTTTTCTTGCAGCAAACATTTTCTAAAATTTAGAAGTGAATCAACATGGAGTTACCCCCCCTCCCCCCAAACATTTTTTGGAGCATGTTAAAAATTGAAGTGAAAGGGAGGAAATAAAAAGTGAAATTGAAGTTTAAGGTACACTTAGTCTTTCTATAGCTACCCCCACGTTATACGATTTTCGAATTTTTGAGAAGTATTTTTGCCTGATTACGTTATGTAAAATATAATCAATTCTATACCAGACTGGCGTGGAATTCACCGCTTTTTTAAATATGGCGTAATCTCAGTGTTAGGTGATGTAATGAGATGAAAAATGCACATACTTGTTAATAAATCAGCATGTTCATTGATTGATAGCATTGATTTAACAAATTTTTGGAATTTTGCGCAGATACCCGTAAAAAAAATATGTATTTCCTGATACTTTTGGTGAAATTGCGTTGCTACATATTTAACAGTTCTTAAATAGTTTATTTCTATCTATGTAGGAATTCTAACAAAGCCGATAAAGAAAAGTATCTTTTGGAATTGTTACATCTGTTACCATGGTTACACCAACAGCTGTGACAATATAATATGTTCCTCCATTTTTTGTTTATACGCCGGTTTACTTCATTTGCCATTTTGCATTTAACGCCGGTTAATTGATCGGCGCATTTCGGCGTGCGCCGATATGGGACTAATAAAGTCCGCACCGTTTAATTTATTCCCACAATATATGAAATTTGTTATCACAAATTGGATGAAAATAAGTTTTAATAGATTTTGAAAAACCGAAAATACGAATTTAAAACTTTGAAATAACCAATTCAAGAATTCGTTATTTCAAATTTAATTTGTTAAAACAGATTTCAAATTTTGTAAAAACGAATTCAGAAAATTAGTTATAACAGATTAAATTCGTCATAACTAATTCCTAAAATTTGATATAACAAATTTAATTCGTTACAACGGATTCAACAATTTGTTAAAACGATTTAAATTCGTTTTAACAAATTCAAGAATTCGTTATATCAAATTCAAAGATATTTTTTGATAGGTCCTAAATGGGCTTCCGTACAAACAAGTAAAATGCTATCAAATATTATTCGACGCACATAATTTGTAGCTTTGCATCGAATAATGGTTTTTCCAAGTATTTATTATTTAAATAGATCGTAAGTTATAGAAAATAACAATTTATAATTTGTACTTAAGTCGTATTAAGTAGTTGGAAGTTATTCTGTAAACCTTAGCCAATTCTTGGAGCGCATTTTACCTATATCCAAAAGAAGCATCTTGTTATTTTCAATTTTCTAATTCACTTATTGTTTCTATAGTTTATAAGAAGTTTACTTCAATCATTTATCTAAAGCAAAATTCTTCCGAAAATATCATATGCGACATTATTTACTTACATGTACAGTATGTGTACTTTAATTATCCATAACCTTCAGGAAATGTGCACAGCCGACTATATCGATTTATTGAGTTATGCAATTTGCTCTGAAAATCGAACAGTTTACATACACATATCAAATTTCCAATCACGCTGTTTAAAGTCAATCAACCTAAGTATCCGTATTCTTTCAGAAAATTATCTGCGCAAACGTCCGTGCCCTGAAGAAAAGGACTGGTTAAATAAAACGTTCTTGACAGTTCGTTTTAACTTGTATAAAAGAGCTTAATGAAGTTTAAAGACATATCATGACCCAATCAGTCGAACTTTTCAACAGTATACATGTATCAACAACATGACAAATGGTATTTAACACAGATCCCCGTCTGCATTGTTGATGGTTTGGTGTGTTCGTTGTTGTTTTTTTTTTGGGGGGGGGGGGGGTTGTCATCTAAAAAATAATTAACAAGAGGCATATAAAGCCTCAGTCAAAACTGGCTGTACGTGTTTGGTGGTCGTACCTGTGCTACGGGTTTTGCCAGTCGCGGCTCCCGTGGCTGATCGTAGCGTTTAAAATCGTATTGATTGAGAGAGCAACGTACTACAAACGGACGTTTGACTTGCCAGTCGTAGGTGTCGCGTACAATTTTGTTAAATACGGGTTGCACTTGCAACGTGCGATGCCCGTAGGAACCTTACTTCCATCTTATGACTGTCGTGCACCACACGTTAAATAGAGAACATTTTTTCTTTAGATATGTACTGAAATGTATCTACTGTAAGGAAGTAAATATTGAAAAAAAAGATGACTTGCTGCTTTGGTAATAAGACTAGCTAAACTGGTCGACACAACTGAAGAATGTTTTGAAAACATAACTTATCTTTCATATCTTGTACCATAAAATATTGAAAACTTATCTGAAATCTAGAGAAGAAAATCTGCGTAATTCTAATTTCAGCGAATTATTTATCAACTTATAATTTTCCTGGCCAGTGTAATTTAAATAATTGTACAATTTTGTTTACTATTTGTTGAACTTTACAATATCTTCGAAAAAGCTTTGACGAAACTTTAAATTGAAAGTAAAAAGCCACATCGAATTACTTTGCTTTTACAAATGTTATTACTAAAAAAGTGACACAATTTACACTTTATACATTGTAAATATGAAAGTATTCAAATTCTTTTCTGATACATGTATTCTGATTTTGATACAAACAAAAACAATTTTATAAAATTTCAGTGGTCATATGATATACTGGTAATTATCAATATTTTCAAAGTGGAGAAAGTACTACTCTGTTTACAAACGACAATTACCATACTCACGAAAACAACAACTTCCTCCAGTAGGATGGGTTGGAGTTTTTTGTGCAATTGGTTTTTAATTAGTTAAAAATATCGTTCTGCGCGTAAATATCATTTTTCTTCTCCTTGCTCCGAAAATGTATATGATTCTATCTTACATGTAGCACACTTTCTGGTCGAATTTATTGGAAATCTTATGTTTATTACTGTAGTGTTTCAAGTTTTTAAAAAACACTACACCAAACACCTTTATGGTCAGGTGAGCTTAAAGGGGATGTAAAAATGGTTTACTGATTTATGGAATATTATTCGCAGTACTTTGTTTGCAAAGTCTTATAATGGAGACACAGATGTTAATTAAAATCGCCAGGAAATAGTGGCATTTAAATTCTAATGGATTTTTGTTTTCCTTTATTTTCATACCGGAAGTTGAATAATTTTTTATAGATCTAAACTTTGACACATATTAAACCTTTACAAATCAATCTATATCGACAAGATCAGGGATGTGCTATAAATATATAGATGACCCCCTCAGGCGACACCTGCATGGTGCACTGGTCTGACCCTTGACCCACGGGCTAAATGATTTGAGAAACTGAAACTTGTCGGTACATATATACAACACCAATAAAATGAGGATCTAATTTCTTGATAATTGGACACCGATTAACTCACTGCCATAATGAAACGACAAAGGATGTTGGCCAAGTATAATATTAGACATATTAAATCCAACTCTTTCAGAGGTCTTTCTGTAGATATATAAACTAAGTTCACTCCACAGGGTATGTATTTTCTCACAAGAAAATAAAAACATGTATAATCGTTTCCACATTATGTTTACAGAATCCACATATGTCATTACTTTTGATATTAATTTTTTAAGGTAGTATCCAACTGGAAGAATTTTGTGTAAAATTCTAAATTGAAGCCATTGTACAGAAGTATCTTTGGTAATTTTAAAACAAGTCTTAAAAATGTCATATACAGTAAGATCTTCAACAATATAATCAGTTAGATCTGTTTTCCATTTGGTTACAGCAATTGGAACAACCACATTTTCATTCAAAACATTGTAAATAATTTTTGTGCACTTTTCGTGGGGTATAACTGTTTGGAAAAAAAATGGTATACATGGATTAGGATTTCTTTTAGCAGAAGTCCTGTCAATATTAGACATTTTGAGAAACTTAGAAATTGCTGTTTTTACACTATTGTATTGCATTATACAGATATCCTTGAGATTGTATTTACATTTAAATTCATCAATACCTAAAAATTTACAATTTTCATCATAAAAATCTTGTATAACCTTTACACCGTTCTTGTACCAGACTTTTATAAAAACATATTTATTTGCTACGTGTATGTTTGAGTTGTACCACACTGGAGTATTTAAAAAATTATCTTTTGCCTTTGGGTGATCCTTAAAGGCCATAATTGTTTGAATACAAATAAACCAAAATAGCCCAAAATGATATAAAAATAGACAGCCAATCAAATATCTAGCAATTTTGCCACTAGTACTGCTAAACCTGCAAGATAATTTCAGAGGAAAAACATTGTGTAAAAGATGGGTGAACAAGTGGACCAAAATAACAACAACGTACAAATTTTGTGGATTTAATTTCGCAAAGTGCGCTGAAATCATTTCTTTAAATGTAAAATGACACATTTATTTATATATTATATATATTTATATATCACATATTTTTGTTGTTCTTTCTGCCTACTTGAAGCTGATTTTATTAATTTTCTTGTTACAAACTTAAAACCAAAGCAATATCCACTTTCATCATTTATTCTAAACAGAGATACATATGCGTGTAAAGCCAGCTTTAACCTAATGAGTTGGGATGGTTCCTGTAATCTAATACCCAGTTATCAAGATTAATAAATAGATTATCATAAATAAATAAATAAATAAATAAACATAGTGTGGAATGATCAGAACTGTGAACTATTTCTTTGTTTTTGGCGCGGGTTCCTGGACCTTGCTTTCAGTTGGAGATTCATCAGCGGCGTTCATCACTTCATCAATCACATTTGTAGCCTAAAAATGTGAAGTATGCTCTAAATAAGGTTTGAAAAAATAATATCGATATTCATTCAAATTGTTTTGTTTGTTTGTGAATTAAAATTTTAATGCATGTTTGAAATATACACATTATGAATTACCGTATGTATTTTACATTGATTTTAATGAGGATCATTTATAAAATTACATATAAAGTAAAATACGTTTAAGCCCGTATTATTAACCGATTACTCATAGATTTCATTTTTCATAGTATACTAGACTTGGTATCAATGATTTATTTTCCTAGAAAAAAATATAACAAATGCATTTGTCATAACTGCTCGTCTATGTTGTTTTTTTTTCTGTCAAAAATTTATAAGATAAAATAAGTGCCCTTCAAATTACCCATTTATAAAATGTGCCGAGGCCAGCGCTGGAGGCTCGCACCCGCTCCTCGTCGTAATCTCTCAGAAGCTGAGTGGCAGAGTTCACCATATTCTCGGTCACGTGAACAGTGTCAAACAATCGCACGCGCCGTAGCAACCCTTCTTTCCCTTTCTTGCGCATCAAAGCTTGTATTTGTTCCCATTCCTGCAACAAATAAGTCGTAAATTCATTTCATATATACTTAGTAATAAAAGTGGAGATGTACCGATAAAAGACTTTGTTTCGATGATACCTCGACTCGTCCTTCCTCCTCCCCAAGAAGGATATAGGTGGCCTTCATGATTTCGTAGGCCAGCGGTTTAGGATGCTTGTAGTTGTGGATCTCTGATATTGTCGGCTGCTGCATCTTCAGAACCTCGTGAGCAAACCGTTTGAGCCTCCTGAGCTGCGAGAGCAACTCTTCTGCCTCTCTGATCTGGTTCTGTAGATTTTCTTCGTACTTTGACTGCTTGGCATTCTCTATCGCCTCCTCCAATTTCTCCCCATGTCTCCTCGCTATTGCGTCTTTTAGTTCTATTTGTAAGTTAATAACAACGACAAATAAGTAAACAAATGCCAGCACAATATGTCTTTTGAATTGATGTGTAATTTCGGGAAATTAACAACGTACCTTTACGCAAACTTAGGAAAGTGATTCTTTCTACCGCCCTCTGTCGGTCACCTTTGTCCTCCAAATCGACCTTGTCAAAGTCATCCAGTGCCTTCTGCAGCTCTTCCAGTTTATTAGAGTTGGAACACTCCTGCAAATTCTTCCTGATTTTTTTCTCTAGTGCGTTCTAACAATAAACATGCATCGAGACACAAATATATATCATGCAAATTCGGAATGACTAAAGTATCTCAAAAGGCATTCATATATTTAATTACTTACCTCATATGTTCTCTGTTTCCGGTTCATGTTTTCTGCTGTCAAGAGGTAGTTACATGCGTTCATGAAGGAACCACCCGATTCTTTGTCTTTCGTATTAATCTGCAGCGCATACTCGCCTTGCTGTGGCAAATTTACGTTGATGTCCAGTTCCTGGTTTTTGACTTTGTGGTTCACGTATTGACTAAGCGTCTCCTGAGCGACATTGTTCTGCAGTAACACCGTCTGGACCAGCACGTTCTTGGTGACGTTGAATCTGATGTTGACGTTCCGTGTTTTCTTGATGCTGATGACCCCGCTCTGGTGAGATTTGGCCTTAAGCCCCGCCTCATCTGTCGTTGTATTTGGACCAAAGCCAGACTCTGGGTTACATGGGAAAGGTTTAACGTTGTCGACATCCTCGTCACACTGGATTTTAAATTCACACAAAATCGAATGATCACCATAAATCTCCAGCTTGTAGATACCTTCGCTTGGGAACCGTACCCTAAATCTGACAGATTTACCTTCATTTAGAACCGCCACATATCTTTCGAGTTGTATTTCAGCTGGAAGGGTTGCTTTAGATTGTTCGTGGTTAAAGTACAACTTGTAAGTGTAAACACAATCTTCTTTGCCCAACTTTTTTATCCCCACGTCGCATACACCATTAACAGACTGATAGAAACATTTAGCAGGTGTCGTAATTCTATGGTGGTTTTGGAAATAATCTTCTCTACAATAGGCGATTTCTGTAAAATCTTGCTTAGTAAACGGTCTGACCAAAAGTTGCCATTTTGAGTCATGAGGATAACAACAGTAGATGAATTCGTCTGGTTCAGTGAGGAAGTAGTACTCGTTTATATGGCTGATGGTTTCGCCGGAGGATATTTCTTCCTTTTCTCTTGTACCCTTACCTTAAATTTTAGATATTCATACTCTTTTATACTAGTATACGGTGTAAAAAGAACTTGTATTTTATCAGCTGCCATGAAGAGTATTCACTGTAATATCTTTCATAAAATTGAATATTACAATTATAATTGAAAGCACCACATTGATCGTAATGTGCATACCTTGGGTTTCCACCAAGGTCCACGTGCCTTTAGAGTGACCAACCACTGCAGAGAACGCCCACAGCGGAAACACGAAGCGCCACCCCCCGGACACATACACTGCCGTCCAGGAGTTGTTTAAACGGTCGACATCTTGATCCCCCACCTCATAGGATACACTCTTCCCCAGTCCCCGGATCAGGACACATGGTATTTTGGCGGCCCTTTTGAAATGAAGGTTAATTTATAACAGAGGTACCAGTTATGGTTTTAAGTCGAATAATGTTCATTCAGTCAGATATTGGACGGTCTGAGGTCCGTTAGCGCCCAGGATTGTACATATCTGACTTCCCTAAAACATTTCGTTTTGTCATTGCTTATGAACGTTTGTAATGATTGTTCTACTTCATTCTATTACCCTGACACTATCCAATAAGTTACAAACTAGACCAAAATAGATAAGTTTTTAAGTTTTAGGTTTTGAAATGTAAATATTCTTTTTTTTAAACTTGTAAAAACAAAAAGTCGTGTTTTAATAGTAGATAAAACATTTTTTGCTTAAAAAAATAAAAATAATAATAATACGTTTCGAAACCAGTCACTTTTTTCACTTCTTTTGTGTTTCTGTGTTACCCAATTATCTGTTGCTGTCTAGTATGTCACATGTAGTCGACCAGTAAGTTGAAACTAATTGGGCAGTAACATGTTACTTATTAGACAATACGAGTTTTATCAAAGCCTCACCTGCATAGACTTGTAAAAAGGAAATTGTAGGAGACCTTTCTTTGGATGACTTGTTGTATAACGGCTTGGGGTGACATTGAATCTTGGTGGTTATTGTTGTTGTTGTTGTTGTTGTTGTCTTTGGATCTGCTTCTATTTGATCCTTGTAAACCAATCCAGGTAAATATCGCGCGCACCTTCTGCACGTCATTCTTTAATCCTTCTGTCAGTGCACGTGCTAGGTCATCAAGAGACGGGTAGTCCTCCACCTTAATCTAGCCAATAACAAATATCATATCACGGCTGTCCAAATAAAACCCCTCAAGTATGCAAATGCAAATAAACTGTGTTCTATTCTCGTTTATGATAAATCAATACTCGGCTGTAATAATTATAGAACAGAATTGCGGAATTTAAAATTCTTTGGATTCTTTTAACCCTTTTTAAAATATACTTTGTAACATCAAAGTCGGAAAAACAAATATCAAGGAGGAAATTAAACACTGAATATATTTTTTAGCATATTTCTTTCATAATGTTTACGTTGTTAATTTGTGTTTTGATATTTTGTTTGTAAAAAAAATATCCCTCCTACATTGGTCTTTCTGGACTTAGAAGTGCAAAGTGGGACAATGTGTTAAACCATACTGCGAGATGTCGGCAAACACACTGGAAATACATCGGGTAGTCTTATACTGTCCAGTTTATTTTCAGTATACAAACTTCGATAAAAAGTAATCGATTATTTTTAAATGGAAAAGTTTTTTGTGTAAAAGATTTTTTTCTTTGATCTGTTATCTTTATCTTTGTCTTCTTTTAAGGTTTTAAAAAGAGATTTCTTGACGTATTTTTTTTTTAAATTCTGCATCTGTAAATGTAAATCATTTCATAACTCTTAAATTACTGTTTTCACAGACACTGTTATATATAGCAGGGGTTTGTATGGTCATAATAAAAGAAATAAATACTAGATCGCCGAGGAGTTTAATAGCTATCTATTTTATCAAAATATAGTTTGGGGCGTTGGTCGTTTGCTCAATATGCATCTTGTGTATTTGTATGTATAGGGTAGATATTAAAAATATCAATTCATTCTCATTTTCATTTGATGAAAGACATTTAATATTCCGATTTTTATATATGTAAATTGATTCCAGTCAATCCCGTAACATAATACATGTACAAACTGAACGACAGATTTTGCAGAGTAATTACACAGTGTTAATACTAGTATGTTGTTTTACGGGGTTTTTTTTCTTCAAAACTGTGGTCCGCTGCAATTGTTTATCACAGCAATTCTAAAACATATTTTTCGATAGTCAATTTAATGGTTTGATGCCTGTTGAAACTACTACTAAACAGTTCTGATACCGTAAGAGTATATATCCGGACTACACTTTAATACCTGTTGAGCCCTGGAGTCCCCAGACTCTTTGTCTTTTTCTGTGAATATGTGCTCCTTCCTGCTAGAGTTGGGTTTAGGAGGAGGATATCCTACAACGATGTCCTCCAAATCAACCTGTAGGACATTAGTCAGTTGACCTTCATTATATTTTTCAAATACTCAAATGATATATAATTTTTTCTTTATCAAAAACCTCAATATGTATACAAACAGATCACGCAAAATATGATAACATTAATCTTTAATTTTTTTCAAATTTTTCCATGTCTAACGATAGTTTTTTTTCTTCCCTAAAAACCGCAATTGACACGATATAACTTAGTACAGAGAGGCCCCAGTTCGAGCAGGTGTCCACTGAGTTCCTTACCGGGTCATTCTCAGGCTCCCGTAAGTAGTCCTCTCCTTTTTCTTTAGATTTCCCTCCTTTAGATTTCCCGTTACTGGCAGTGTCCGTCGACTTGGATCCTCCACACCCCATTAGTCCGAATACTACATGCACAGAATCTACACACTCTGCTTGTCAACGCTCACTCCCGAGATCCAAGGGGGTGTTTGCTTAACGTAAAATTTGATATGAGTTCAGATATCTGGCCATCCGCACCCCCTCGATGTCTCTTGTGTTTACTTTCGGTTAAATTGGTTTAGATTTCAAAAAAGAGGTATATCTCTTAACAAAGAAAAAATTTTCATTGTATTTTAGAACATACTGAGTTCAATAAAAATAGAAAACGGTTAAGAAACCCCGTTGCTTACCTGCGCTGTGATGTGTATTGCAGGAGAAAACACCGTCTCCAGTTCTCAGTTGACGTAATTGGGAAAAACCGTTCTCAATGGGCTTACGGGAAGAATGACAACCATTATAGAATAAATATTCGTGACTCAAGACTAACATTTAAGTTTAAACTCGTATTCAGTCCAATGTTTGATGGCTTATCCATTTATGCTAATATATTCTGAACCGGTAATCAAAAGTCTGTAAAAATAACAGACAGTTTTGATCATCTGTAAACATTTAGAATTCCTCTCTCTGACAATTATATTTTGATAGCTATGAATATATGTATAGCGAAGTGCACTGCACTTCGCTATACATATATTCATAGCTATCAAAATATAATTGTCAGAGAGAGGAATTCTAAATGTTTACAGATGATCAAAACTGTCTGTTATTTTTAAAGACTTTTGATTACCGGTTCAGAATATATTAGCATAATGGAGAGAGAGAGAGAGAGAGAGAGAGTTGTACAGATTTCTGCATTTAAAAAATACCAAAGGGTGATTAATCATGCAGAACAAAACGTAGCTGTATTAACTAACTGTAAATTTAATGATGGGGGAATTTTTCATTAAAATGTTAGTTTAACGGGTAAGCCATAATTATAACTCCTGATTGAAGAGAATGCAATTGATGGCAGTCGGGGTTTTGGATTACAAAAGAGACTTGAACGTTTAGCCTGTCATATTGCCCTTTAATTTATTGAACATTAATTTTACAACCTTTGGTAAACATGTTATATACATTTTGACACAATGCACTTTTATATATTTGTGATTTTCTATAGGTGTTTTGTACAGTCCGTAGCCTCAAGAGTTGTACCCATCGTCTGCTTCATGATATCGATTTTCATCCGGGTTAACCCCGACGTGGGAGTGGTTGGGCGGACCCCGAGGGTCGGTTGTATCGTCTCCGTCAAGACTAAACTGGTCCAATTCGTTATCCACTCCTTCATCTTCGTCACCACTGTAAGGATCGTCGGCGGAGTAATCTCTGTTGGAACTACTTTTATAGTGACTCGATGTTTGATATTGCTTCTCGTTTTTCTCATCATTTGCATATTCGGAAACAATCTTGTTTGCCTAATCGAACAAATGAAATTTAAATCGTAGTCAATACTGTCTGATATTATTGAACAATTTTCATGACAAAAACTGGTTTTAGGAACATTCAATACACTGGTAATATAACATGTAAAATACCCAGACGTAAAAAGTCCCACACCCGGCGCTGGTAGCGTGCGCCATGTCCTCGTCATACGGCTTCAGACAGCGGGTTGCCACCATGACCAATCTTTCATCAAGACTCTCCTTGTCAAAGTTATTAATTCTCTTCATCAGAGCCTCTTTTCCAATCTTCCACATCAAATTCTGAACATCCATCCAGTCCTCCAATAACAATCACACAAGAATAAATTTAATAAAAAAATAATGGGATACATTGCTTCCTTGTAATAATCTACAAATGAAATATGAAATGTATTTTACCTCAAGCAAGTCTTGTCTCTCTCCTAGAAGGATAAAAGTGGCCTTCATGACGTCATGGACTATCGGTTTGGGAGTCTTGTAGTTGCGTAGTTCTGTGACCGTGAGTAGGTTCATTTCTAGAATGTCGTGAGCGTGCTTGTCCGTCTTCTTTAGATCCGCCACCTCTTCCTCTGCTTTCTGGATCAGTGGCTGCAGTTTGTGGGAGAACTGCGAGGCCCTGGCCTGTTGGAGACTCTGCTCTAGAGCCTCCAGGTTTCTCCTATTTATACTGTCTCTCAGACCTTTAGGTACATCAAATCGTCTTACATTTTTACAAGCATTCACATTTGTTATGGACAATACTTTATTTTCTACTATATTTTTTCTAACATTTATATTTTCTTTCCTAAAACTGTTTATTTTTGTCATATAATCTTTTAAGGGTGGGGTGGGCGATTCTTACAGAAAGGTGCAATGATAAATCATACCTTTTCTTCATCATACAAAAAAATCAATCATAATATACTTCTAATGTTGTAAATGCCGAACGGAGCATTTCCCGTTCAGTGTCCTATGTACACACCTTTTGAGAGCTTCAGGTATACCAGTCTCTCCCGGGCTTGTTGGATCTCCCCGCTGTCCTCCAGACCAGACTTAGAAAACTGATCGATAGCGCGCTGAACAAAGACAGGGTCCTTAGACCCCAGGGACTCGTGAAGTTGACATCTCAGTTTCTTTTCTGAAGGCGTCTTATAATAAAACAGAAAACAATACATGATACAGAAAAGGATATATAAAAGCGTTCATGGTGAGTTCAGCCCTGAAAAAAATAAAAGAGATACCTCGTAGGTCCGTGGTTTCTTTTCTCCATCCCCTGCTTCCAATAGAAAGTTGCATACGTTCTGGAACTCGGGCTCTTCCATCCATTTATTGTTAATTTGCAGCACATACTCTCCTTTCTGTGGGATTGCAAGTAAGATACACAGCTGGTTCCCAATCTTTCTGTGAGAAACATACTCCTTTAACTGCTGACCATCAATCGTCTGGTGAAACAGTTTAGTTTGAACTTGCATCTGTTTTGACATTGTAAATGTTATTTCTGTCCCTCTTCTACAGTTAAAGCTAATTAAACTTTCGTGATGTGATTCAGTCAATAAGCCTGACTGATTCGTTATGAGGTTTGGACCAAACCCGATGTCCGGATTACACGGATAAGGTTTGATGTCTTCTCTTGTT
This sequence comes from Magallana ariakensis, assembly GCA_020458035.1. Lineage (NCBI taxonomy): Eukaryota > Metazoa > Mollusca > Bivalvia > Ostreida > Ostreidae > Magallana > Magallana ariakensis. Next base: position 6,467,325 of record CM035816.1, on the reverse strand, counting down.
TTATTGCATACAAGCTTAAAGGAACATAACAAAGTCAAAGCAGTTCCTATTAAAGCCCCATGAATATCGAATCGGTAGATTCCCGGATATAGAAATCGAACACCAAACGCAATTCTTCCTTTCTGTTGCATAATGGCGACACATCTGTCCATGGGAACCCCTGAGGGTAAGGAGGAACCCGACTCTTTGACGTCATAGTAAAGTTCATAGGTCATCACCATGTCCTCGATGAGAGGACTCTTTATGGAGATGGTACACACCCCGTCCTTAGAATTCAGAACACACTTGGATTTCGTCAAAAGTTTTAATTTGTAGTCAAAGAATGACGGCATGAGAAAGGGCATGTCAAGAAACTCATCCTTTGTGAGGGGCGTTCTCAGAAGCTGCCATTCGGGTTTATCTGGAAAGCAGTGGTGTATGAACTCCTCTGGGTCAGTAAGGAAATAGTGGTCACTTGTACTGACGCTGTCCTCGTTAATGTCTATTCTCTCACTTACATCGTTCACTGTTTCAAATATGAAGTTAGATATTAAGATAAATTATGCATAAATTGATAGCAATATAGAAAGAAGCATCAATTTTTACATTTATACAACATTTATACGGTTAAGATTGATACAAGAAGCCTCGTTTTGGTAGAGATATTGCGACGTTAAAATTCGTAAACTGAATCAAATATTAATCATTACCTTTGGAGTCCACCAGCGTCCAGTCTCCTGGCGAATGCTCCTTTACAGCTCGACACGCCCACAATGGAAACACAAAACGCCATCCGCCATTAATGAAAACAGCGTTCCATAAGTTCCGCAGATGTTTCAAATCTTTCTGACCAACTTCATATCCAGCGCTCTTTGCAATTCCGTGAATTATGACGCAAGGAATATGCGCTGCTCTAAAATGAAAACAGAACTGTAAGCGATATTCGCATCAAAAACTATTTTGAATTTACACTTCTTTTTTAAAATGTCAAGGCGTACTTTTCATTTCTCTCAAACGTGTTAACATTCTCACATACCGGCAGAGTAATGTAAAAAGAGTGGTGTAAGACGATTGCCCATCTCTCATGCGTCTCAGTATGTCCATATGAGAATCCAGTATAACATTTCCGGGGAATTCGATCTCTTGAACATTCTGTGTAACGACCCAGGAAAAGATAGCCCGAATTTGCTGGACATCACGTGACATCCCTTTCGTCAGGAGGTATGCTAGGTCTTCAAATGTGTTGGCGTCTCCTGGTTTGATCTAAGAAATGATTACAGCCATCATAGATTGAAAAAAATGTATCTGCTATGACCTAGGAAAGTATTAGAATACTGAAAGTGATATGTTTTATTCTCTGATTTTAAAAGATTAATCATAATTTGTATGTAAGATCACTGTGTATAAGATGTAAGACCACTGTTTTGAAATACAAGTGACATTTGTACGAGGATACAAAAACGTGACAAGACAAACTTGCCGAGCCCTCTTAAGGGTGCAGTTTTTCTACACTGATAATTATGCATGTACTTGTTTCGCTCTTTTGTCACCTTCCGCGATGTCAGCAGGTCTCAAGATGTCGGACTTCCGGTTGACAGCTGGTTTGGGTGGAGGGTAGCCAGTTTCGTTAACAGGAATCTTTGTCTGAGAGAAGCATAACAAATATTACAGATATGTCATTCATTGCATGTCACATTAAGCCATTGGAGCCAGCAGAGGTTTGAATGAATGAATTGTTGATTAAGCAAAGAGATTTTAGAAATGTATGTTATATAGAAATGTTCCCGATAGTTAGGTTGCCATGAAGATAGTTATACAGAAATACATTGTAGAAAGTCGGTTAATTATACATAAATTATATTTAAACTTTATTTATACTTTGTGGCTTTTTGCATATTGAGAAACATCAAACACATCAACGTGTCGTTTATTTATTTTTATCAAATAATAGTTATTAATTTTCTAATTGACAGTTTAAGAATAAATGGTTTTCATTTCAACCCCTGTCAGAAAGAAATACAGAGAAAAGGAGAAAATCCAGTAAGTTGCAAGAACTTGTATCTAATCCTTTTGAGTTTGTCTCAATAAAATATGTTCAAAACAAATAGAAATACTAACGTTCGACACCATACCGATGCCCCTTACCGCATCCTTGGTGTTTTCCTGCAGGGGATCGAGTATACCTCCGCTGACCCGATCACTCTGATATCCCTCCGCCGGTGAGCTGGGGGTGTCAGACTCTCTTCGTGACCCTGAGGGGTCCTCGTACCCCGAGGGAGGTCTAATGGAGACTGACACGCCTTGGTTCTGGTCTGATTCGCTTTGGTCAGCAGGCTGCTGTGTCGGTTGCACACTGCTATTTCCTGTCGGAGCCTCCTGTTTGGGGGTCTTACTAGCTCCTCCTCCCATGTTAATGCGACACCTTACACATCATGGAATTATCTTGATTAAAGATAAGCATTTTAAACTTTATTTGAAAATGGAAACTAGGCATGATAAATAAAGCCATGATAAAATGGTGGTTCTGATTGAACAGTACCTACCTGATGAAAATAGTCGGTGTGATTGGAAAATTCTTATATATTCCTAGTATTCATTCACAAGGATAATCTTTTATCAATAATAGAAGCCTATTGTTATCTTTTAATGATCGAGATCAGGGATTTAATTGGCCTTGTACTTTGTTTTATCATGAATTGTTTTGTTATTGACAGTAGGAGAACTAAGTAAATATTGGGTTTCAGTTAAATGGGTTATAGCCTCCATAACGATCCATTGACATATGGTGGAATAACAAATAACACACAGAATTGAATAAATTATTTTTAGAGTTTCACTAATATCAATTTTATGTGAACTATCGTTAATCTAATCGATTGGCATCTAATGGTGATGATTTCAAATATAGTAACTTTTGAAAAGTAAATTCACTTTTTGCATATATTGTCATTAAAAGTGGTTCAATATAATATGTAAATGAGAGGTTGTGTGGGGGTGAAAGCATTCAAAATGAATAGCTACGGAGGGTGGGTAGGGGCATTCAAAATGTAAAAGTACTCCCCCCTGATATGGTCTTGAGCAGGTTATATTGGATTGTCAGTGATGCAAGCTTATCTGATGAGTCAATCGACTCACTATATCAATGAAATAAATTATGCATACATTTTTAAAAAATCATTAAATTGAATGCTAGTTGTATAATAAAACGAGTCACAAATTAATAATTGATTACTATTTTTTTTAAAGAACTCTGTGCTTTACTTTGCAAATTTCCTAATAAAAAAAGAAAGTATTCCCGTTCGGAGATAAAATGTATCATCGTACAAGATAAATGTGTTGTAAGTAAGGTAGTTTTCTAGAGTAAACGTTTAGTCTCATGATTGCACAAACCAATTTTCCTTAGTAGAAAATAAAACCGTTTTATAAATAAGGCTAAAAAATGAAAAATAAGCCGTTTGTAACACAATGACTTTAAAGTTTGACACCTAATTAGACAAAAACGACAATTTGTTTCTGTCTTCTATTTTAGTAATATCTATTTGTAACAAGCCGCAATAATATGTCGAAAAAGAAGAAAATATAATTTCAGACATACCTTGCATTCGGAGGCGTTAATCAATGACGTCACGATGACAGCAAGTAGTTCTTACGTATCCAAGCAGCAGACCGGAAATACGGCAACCTCTCTGTCCAGAAACAACGCGCGAAGCAATAAAAGATCAAATAACGAACACTTCACATCGATTTCGTATATAGATTTTTCTCTCTTTATCATATTTAAATTCCAAAATAAAGTGTAACGATTTTTGGACCAGAAGGAACACTTATAATGAACTGTAAAAAAACTTTATTGATGTCCCTAAAAGCTTTAAAAAGCTTCATATTAAAGGGTCTTTTTACTATTCAAACGAGAGGTATTTCTCAAAATGTTATCGAGTTTAATAAAGTTGATAAAGTTCACGTCTTTTTTATCATTGGATAAAACAAAAGAACCAATTTGAAATATTTACTGTAATATACATGTAGCACTATGAAATATACATGTAGCACTTTGTAATATACATGAAGCACTTTGTAATATACATGTAGCACTTACTATGTAATATACATGTAGCACTTACTATGTAATATACATGTAGCACTTACTATGTAATATACATGTAGCACTATGAAATATACATGTAGCACTTTGTAATATACATGAAGCACTTTGTAATATACATGTAGCACTTACTATGTAATATACATGTAGCACTTACTATGTAATATACATGTAGCACTATGTAATATACATGTAGCACTTACTATGTAATATACATGTAGCACTATGTAATATACATGTAGCACTTACTATGTAATATACATGTAGCACTATGTAATATACATGTAGCACTTTGTAATATACATGTAATACTGTTTGTAATACACATTTATGCCTATGTAAAATACAGATAACACAATGCTTTATATGTAGTTTTGTATGTATTACGCATGTAGCAATTTTATACACGTTTCTTCTAAATTATTTTATTGAAAGTAAAAAGAACATATGCATTCTGTATTTCATTTTAAGGTTTCTTGGCTTCACTTTTTTCGTTTCTGTCCTTCTGTTAGTACAGGGCTGGGGTCAGGTTTTTTCATCACTTTTTGAATCTAAAAAAAAAAACCTAAGCCATAAGCTTACAAGCAATCATGACACAATTTTTAGCATGAATTAATTCTCTACAGTTTTAAGGAACATATACTACAAAGCAATTACCGCGCTGTTCCAGCACTTACCCACACAAAGAACGAGGCTGCGCCTGCGCTGGTTTTCCTTACTTCGTCCTCGGTGAACTTCTTAAACATATTCTCTGCCTTTGTCTGGACCTCTTTTGGGACCTCCGTCAGGTCAAATCGCTGGAAGCGCTGCAGAAGACTGTTCCTTCCGGTCGTCCTCATCAGAAGTCTTATGAACTCCCAGGACTGGAAAAGTTAAAAAGTATATGTATTTCTAATGGTCTGACTATAAATTCATTGTATCAAACCAATGAACATAAGATCTAATGACATTGGATAATGACAAGCGTACCTTTAGTTCGTCCTCAGTTTCGCCAAGCAGAAGAAAGGTGGCAGTCATGATGTCACGGACGATCAATGGCGGACTGACGTAGTTCATCAACTCTGCAATGATTGGTTTATTGAGGTCTGGAATTGGGTGTTGGAATCCTCTGAGACACCGCAAGTCCTCCAAAGTTTCCTCTGCTTTTGTTATCAATGAAATCAGACGTTTTTTGTATCCCGATCCATTTGCCATCGAGATCGCGGGAATGAGGATTTTTTCGTTCCTTCTTTGTATTGCCTCTATCAATGCTACAACAGTGTGATACAATACAGTGTCTGCTTCTTTTTTATCTTCACAAAATTTCAAAACCGCTAGGCATATTAAGCGTTTTTAAAATTAATATTTTCATAAACCTTTCATCTACAACGTGATAGCTAACCTTGCTGAACCTCCAGAAACTCCAGACGGGTTGAAGCTTTGCTGTAGTCTCCTCTATCCTCCAGACCGGCGCCCACAAACTTATCTATGCTCAGCTTCAGTCGCTCAATGTCACTCACATTGGTCGCTTCTTTCACATCTTTTCTCAGATTCTTTTCTCTGGCATTCTTTGAACATAAACTTAATATCACTAAAGTGGAAATTGCAAAACACAATGCAAAAAGATACAGTGTATAAAAAAAGATTATAGTGTTTATGTTGTAAATGAATTTACCAGCTGGCAGTAAGTACAAGCTATAATACACCACGACCTTTGCTTAATTCGTGCGAATCTAATTTATTTTTTAAAAAACTATCAAGGCATTACCTCCCACCCTTTCCTCCTTTTTCCCGAGGGCCTGGGATCTTCCGTGGTAATTAGATAGTTACAGATGTTCTTCAGCTCTCCCCTTGTACCCTTAGGTTTCCCAAAAATTTTGATAAGATAGTCGCCATGCTGAGGAATTTTCCCGATAATGTCCATCCTACCAACTATTCTCTTGAAGTAAAATTTTTCTTTTAGCTCTTCCTCACTCAGAATGACATGTAAAAACTGCACTTTCATTTTAAGAAATGTTTCCATCATTAATGTCATGTGGATTTCTTGATGAGGTTTCATGACGATGATTCCTGATTTGTGAGATGGGTCCGCTAGTCCCGCCTTTTGGGCCTCGTATGAATAACCAACTCCAATCCATGGCGCATCGGGAAAGGGAACACAGTTATCTCGAGTATTTTTACAAATAAGCCGGAAGTCCGCGATCCACGGCACGTGATCACGATCAACATGGCCGCCAAAAATTGAAAGTTTGTAAACACCTGGAACTGGAAATCTTACGATAAAAGACCATATATTGTCCTCAAAGTTCAGCACGACATACTTATTTAGAGAGGTCCTGTTGTCGAGGTCAACATCGGACTCGTCTCTCTTATAAAAAAGTTCATAATTCATTTGTATTGGGTAGTCTTCGGGAACCCGAAACCCGATTTCCACAGCTCCATCGATATCGTTCAAAATACAGCTCTGTTCTGTGACGAGCCGTAGCCCGAGTTTGAAGTACGCTTCTTGGAGGAACGGAACGCGGACAAACTTCTTCAGATCATACGGTAGGATCAGGAGTTGCCATTTTGGGTCATCGGGAAAACAGAAGTACAAGAAATCGTGTGGGTCTGTAAGGAAGAAGAACTCGTTGATTTTCTGCACTGTCCAGCCTTCGGTGTTTTCTTCCTCGTCGTCGTTCGCCGTCCAATCGTTTAGCTCGGACCGTCCTACCACCGTCTGACACGCCCACAATGGATGGATCAACCTCCAGCTGTCATTGACCCACACGGCATTCCACTTGGTCCGGAGGTTCTTCAGCGTGTCAGAAGTCCCTACCTCATAGCCAGCACTCTTACACACCCCTTTTATTATTACGCATTTGATCCCCGATCTTCTACAAAAATTAAAAACAGAATACTCCAAGCAATGGTTGTCATGTATGATTTCATAGTACATACATGTATATGATCCATTAAAATTCGGATTTAATTAATATTGGACCTTTTACAAAATCGTGTTTTCACAGAAGTGTAATGAACCTTTCATGATTTCGTGAAACGAATATGAACTATGCATGTTGGCTTTCAATTTGTAAGGTTAAAGGTGATAGAGAAATCGTTTGACACATTGTAAGTTCGTGTTTTACCTGCACAAAACGGCAAACAGGGAGGCATAAGAAGCCTTCCCTTCTTTGATGAGCTTCATAAAACCTCGAGGAGTCTTAGCAAGGTCTTCGGGAAAATATCCTTCCAAACTTTTATAGCTGGCGGTAGTGACGGGCTGCACGCATAGCCACATGAACAGCGCGCGCAGCTTCTGCATATCCGTCCTAAAAGGTTGTACCAGGTAGTTCAGCAGTTTTTTGAACGACATATCAATCTTTGCAGGAATCTAAAGAAATAGAATAGCACAATTAATATTGTTAGTAAACGTGAATTATTGTGAAACAGATTTGAAATATTCCCCATAAACTTTGTGGAGAAAAAAAGGCATATTCAAAAGGTCGAACAAATTCTGAATTAAACAGGTACATTTTTAACGTGCTTATGGACGTCCTTGTATCGCGAACGTTCATAAATGTCGTTCTTTTTCTGTGAGTTTTGTTTTGGGGGTGGGTATTCTTCATCTGGTGGAAGTTCGGGAACGTCAACCTAAATAAAACCTGAACAAATGTAACAGAATCAAACTGTTTTAAACAGCTAGTACTTAATAACATTCGCGGTACACATGCTAAAAAAATTGTATATAACATTACAATAATACTATTTTGACTGTTTGAAAATGTTATCATTTTTCAGCACTTTTTAAAAACAAAGCTTTTTATAATATAATAATATTAACAAAAATTGTTACGCACATCCTCGTCGTCAGGCTCCCGGGGCTCTCCATTTTTCTTCACATTGGTTCTGGAGGAACCCTGGACCGAGGCATTAGTACCCATTGCTATACTCCTTCACTCATTACTTATCAATTACTATATTGTGTTAAAGAACTACTCAAAGTTACACATTCTTTTCGATCAATTACCAGCGAGAGTAATATTGCAGTGTATTATGAGGCGTAGCCTTGGAAAGTGTTTAAACAAAGTTGTCTGATTTGATGGTTACCGGTGCAGTTGGGTGACTTTTTTGTTTTTCGGTATATTCGCACCAATCTATCTCACGACCTTTAAGTTAGGAACCATAACTCGTACACACAAACACCAGTGTATGATTTATTGAAAGGAAATTAAAACCTCTTTTAATTATCGTCTTTATTTCAAAAACAGTCCGTGTAACATTTCATGATGTCTTCGAAAGTCTCGCTCCTACGAATAATCTTCACTTTCTTCCCATCCACAAGCAATTCCGCGGGTCGCACCTGTAATCAAAACAGTATCTCAATATCTATGGTCGCTGAAGTAAACTCTCCGTGAAATGACAACGTACAGGAAATCACATACTCTCAGGATGGAAAACACCTACCCTAATGTTGTAGTTTGACCCCATGCTGCTGCAATAAGCTCCAGTGTCAAACACTGCCATGCTGCAACCTTCATGTGGTGTAAATAATAGACGATCCTACAATGTTCAGACAAGAGCAATCTTGGTGTCTTCTTTAGCTATACAGTAGTACATGTATTTAAACTGTTTTTCTAAGTGTTTCGACTGAATTTCATTTCAATTATTACTGTTAGAGTACTTATTTTAGCAGCAACATTTCCAAGCACCTTTTGTGATGCTTCTTTAATTTACCGCATTTACCGATTCACGAATCAATGAACAGTGCTAAAAATGAATTAAATTTGATTGACCTAATAGTATATAGTTTATACATGTACGCTCACTGTAAATTGAGGTTTTTTTTATTAACCTTTCCAATGAAATCAGCACTTTCGCATACTGGACCAACAACGTCCCAAACACATTTTGATTGGTCGCTGACGTTTTGAAGATGGGCGTTTCTGCTAGGTTCAGCTAAATCGATATGATGATAGGCACCATATAAACACGGCCGAATTACCTCTGTCATTGCCCCATCTATTACAATCAAACTGAAATGACACACGATTTTATTACTAAATTCCTCTTTGAGTATCTTGGTAAGTTTTCATTATCTAATTGATATATCATTTATTATCAAAGTACATTAATAAATTTATCATTTTACTTTTTCTTTCTGGATAATTTTGTTCCTAGAACACGTGACAACAGAATAGCAGAATTTCCGACCAATGAACGTCCAGGTTCCAGAATGGCTTTAGCTTCCGGTGGTATGATCTCGCTTATAGAGCTAACCAAATCGTCAGGTTCGGGAACAAGAACCTGTTTGAAAGATTGCAAAATCTTCATCAACTTTGATACTTATCCTATTCTAAATGAATATAATTTTATAATATCACATCTACGATTAAAGAACGTTAAGTTACGAAATAGATTCCATATAAAACATGTTAGACTGAAAAGCTATACCAAGATTTGTTCGATCTTTTAAGCGACAATAAGCCGCTACATACTACCCATAGTCCTCTGCGTCTCCGGTTTGGTACAAACGAACTCTGGCGGAAGTTTGTAAGCCGCTACAGTTTGTGTGATATTCATCAGATGCATCATAGCTTACCTCAGAAGGGAGCTGCTCCTGTAGTTTTAAAAATATCTCTTTTCCTCGAGGAAGAGATTTAATTGCCTCAAGGAATGTGGAAAGGGTTAATCTAAAACAACGTTGCGTTGATCTTATCAATAGATGATGGAATTATAATAAATCGTAACAAATTACAATAGTAGATTAACTTACTTTGATGTGAGAAGATTGTCATATAATCTTGTTATCTCTTGATCATCATTCTTGTCGATTTCACACTGAAGCACCTGTTTGCACTTTTGGGGTAGTGATATCTAAGACAATTCAATAACATAATCTGGTTTTAAACTATATTTATCGTTATAAATGTCAGATGAATGCTAATTTTGCATGTGGATCAATGAATATTTCTTCTAAATTAAAACAAGTGTAATTGTTTAATGACTAAAAACTACAGTCCATCTTTACAAACTTTAAAGGCACCTGAGATTTGTATGGAATCGATAACCCTCCGCCAAGATTCAAGATGTACATATCAGGGAAGCGACCTCTTAGTTTATTAAAAAGGTCCACCAGTACACGTGAAATCTGTCTGAAAAGTAATGTTATTATAAAGGGGGCTAAATCAACCAAACGAATTTAAAACGAGAAAAAAAAAATAAACTGACTGGAATTTCTCCGACTCTCTTATAGTGGAACCAATATGACAGTGCAGACCGACTACTCGGATGTTCTCGGACGTTGTCGCCATTTCCAGAACCTCGTCAAGCTCATCAGCAGAGATTCCAAATTTAGATCCCTCTTGTCCGGTCGATACATATCCGTGGACATTCTAAAGAGAGATTTGAAATTGTCCTTTATATATAAATACATTTATTTTCTCAGAGAAACATTGACTCTTTAACGATTGGGGTTTATGGTAATTGGTTTAAAAAGATGATCAAACAACATACCGGGTTTATGTCCGGGTTGATTCTGAACAACACGTTTGCCACATATCCCCCCGCTTTGCAGACAGTTATGGTCTGTCTCATATTGAATACACTGTCCACGTTCAGAAGGACGCCCGATCTACAGGCCAAATCTACCTCCCAATCCATCTTGCCGTTCCCATTAAAGACAATCTTCTCAGGTTTTTGCCCAAGATCAAGGGCGAGACGAAGTTCATTGCCACTGACCAAGGTCAGAAACAAGCCATGGTCCCTCATCAAGCCCAGAATAAAGGGATTCATGTTGGCCTTCACGGAGTAACTAAGCTCAAAGTTTTTCCCTGTTTTCTGCATGGCTGTCTTGTATTTGTTGATATTTGCCTCAATTTGTTTCTTGCTGTACACATAAACTGGTGACGACACATCCTTTAAATTCAATAAATCACAAACCCGCTTGTCTTCACAGTACAGGTAATCTTCTAAATAACGGAAGCCCTGATTAATCTGATAGTCCTTTGGGTGCACGTGAAAATATTCCATATTGTATACAGTCAATGTTATGTCGCGATTCTTACTGTCAATATGGCACACTGTGCTAAGTACAGGTCACTACGACCACCTGGATATTTGGGAGGGTATTTCAACTCAAGAGAAGTTAAACCTTAACTGTTTCGACCCACATGTACAAGTAATTTAAAATTTAATCAATATTTTATTGTTTAATAGTTTACAATTTGTCACAATGTTCCTATAAAGTTAACAATGTTCCTAAGCTAGAAATAAAAAGAGATATCATTGTAACGGAACAAAAAATAATTGAAAGATTACTTGTAAAAAAAATATATATAACCAATTGAGGATTATTGAAAAGAAAAATAAACAGATTTCATGTTTGTAAATTTTAAAACCCCATCAAAGATGTCAGTTTTTTCTAAATTAGTATGCGCATACCTCGCTGGAGTAACGTCTGTATTTTTTTTTAATGCTGATTTAAAACTCCTATCCATGATATACTCGTATGTAAACTCTTGTTTAAGTACATGTATCACTGACTCTCAAATATAAAGCTGACAGTCATTCACAACTCTTTATGCATGCTGCATAGAACAAGTAACAGACCTATCTGAGATCACTTGTAATAGAAAGAGGAATCATTCAAATGTTTCTACCCGATATTGAGTCGAAACACCTTGGGTTGAATTTGTCACTTTCTGTTGTTCCCTGGGAGAGAACATGGCTTATCAGTTTAATGTGTCTGTTCTGTTTACTTTGTGACTAAGACCACTATCTTCTGGAAAGTAATCAGCAAAGCGATTCTTAATCCACTTCATAGAAATAAAGGTACCCTAATACAAGAACATTCCTATTTATAAATGTTTCAGAGATTCAGTATCCAACCGACAATTTAAAAACACGGTCGTTATGGTTACTCCCCTTCAAGTCTTCAAACGGCTTTTTACAATCATTCATAATTTTGAAGGCAGACAAAAAATTAAGATCTTTTTTCTTTCACAAAACACACTACTGACGAAACAGACTTTTGTAGTAAGATTGTATGGGACCACGACACTGGGTTTACCAACATTTAAAAGATATGTAAAAAGATAATGAAACAATTGGAAGATGTAGATAGTGGCTGCGGCGTTGTGTGTTATGGTGTGTTATGGTAATTAGGACGGGACCCTTCGGGGGAGTGTTTGAAACTTTTAAGATGAGGACATCCAAAATCTGCTACATCTGATATCACGTGGACACAACCAGGTAATTCAAGGTAAGAACAAATCTAATTTATATTGCCCTTTAATCTCGGAATAGAAAACACCAAGTAATCAAATCAAAAATTACAAGTAACATTTATTGCATCTTTATAATCACACTTCTGAATGTCTGTTTTCTTTCCGTTATACAAAGTCGCCGTTCCTTACTTAATTAAAGATCCACATTATACAACTGTACTGTAACACGGGGGCTATTGGCCTTAGATAAAGGGCCGTTAAACAGTTTTATAGGGGATAATTAAAGAATGAATTGAATTAATTCCAGATGTGCGTTTTGATCCGAAATTGTTGCTATATCATTGAAATTCTAACAAATGTTTTACTACTGTAAAATACAGGTAATGAAAAATATCGATGTAGTCTTCACAAAACGAGATACATTTAGGGCCTACTGAACTTGGAAGACATCATTTAGCAGGTATTGCAATAATGGTACTTTCGCGTTTCGTTTTACTTCTTTTAAAATAAAAACAAAAAATGATGAAATATTACTTTTGCAAGGTACTTAAAAGAAAAACAATGGTATGGACCCTAATGCTACTTCTTATGATAAGTAAGTTACGCTTTTCTTGTTATATTGATTTTAAAGATTATATCAAGATAACATTTATCAGTTTTTTTAATGCATATATAGTGGGAATTTTCTTAATCGTTAATTCTTTTATATTTTTGTTCTCTTTTTAAATTTTGGTCTTTTTGGTGTATAAATTAGAACCTGTTTTCTCAACTTGTGACGTCACTGCTCAGGAAATACTAGCAGACTCTATCTGGCGTTCACTCACTTCCACAGGGTACAACGAGGGGAGCGGATCATACATTCAGTGGGTAGAAATAACTGTTTATTATAATACAGCAAAGATATATAAGCAACTGTTTTTTATTATGTTCATTAATTTCTATTTTTAGTAACATGGATTGTTGGTGGCGGATCGACTCGGGAGGGGATGACCTCAAGCTTTTGTTATTTTTGACTCGAGACCTTGCATGCCCCGGAGATAAGCTTTCCATTTATGACGGTAAGCCATATTCACGATACTAAAAATGCCTTATCTAAAAATTAAACGAACAGTAGTTCCTTTCAAATCATATAAACTGTGCATGAAATAGTTTTGATAAGTTACATGAATTAAAAAAAAATTTTAAAAAACGATACCTACAAATTCAGAAAGTTCATTTTTCCTTTAGTTGAATATTTAACTTTTAAAAGAATAGACGTGTAAATAAGCTCTGAATCGATATTTATAACACATGAGCTATTGCTAAATACGTCGTATTTGAGGTAATCATTCAAGTTTTAAAACAAAAACAAATTCCTGTAGGAGACAGTTCCACGGCCCCACCCCTCGTCAGGGACCTGTGCGGTACGTCGGCCGCGCCCACCCACTACTCCACCACCCAGCGCCACGCCTATATCCGTCTGGTGACGGACGCCAGTGTCAGCAGGGCAGGGATCAAGCTGGAGTTTCTGGCGGCCAAGGACTATTGTAGGCCTATTACATGTCTAATTTAGACTTTATTTATTTTGATGAAAAAGATATTAACTAAACACTTGTAGAAATATAATTCGCACTGTACTTATGAATGCTAATTAGTGCTCTAAAATTTTTAAATGATGATTGTTTAAAGATAAAGTTAAGGAATTGTGATTTTATCCTAATTAGGATCAACAAGAGAAGAGGAGTATTCTAGGGGGAGGGGGGGGGGGGTCTGCATGCATGTTTGGTCATTTCATTAAAACTGTGCGATATAGACAGGGATTTTAAAAACATTTTTTTTTCAAGAGCAAGCCCAAAGTCAGGGGTCGCTGTCTTAAATTACCATAGTCTTTAAAATGTTTTAATTAATGATCATTAACCACCACCACCCACAACACAGACTGCTTGTCTCGGTATCGGTAATATTTTGTTTCATAATATATTTCATTACAGCAGGAACAGGTTGTACAGCATCACAAACGTTGATTGCGGGAGACAACTCTAATGTTCTTTCAAGTCCGAACTTTCCGGGTCTTTATACAAAGTAAGGTGTCACAAAACATTTGCGTTTTATTTGTTGAGCAAAAATGATAAAAATGAATGAATCAAAACCATTTACTCTGCTGGTAATGAATTTTATTTCTTTTCGTTTTAAACAGTGGGAAAACATGCCGATGGCTGATTACAAGCTTCGTTGGAAATGTTGACCTTGACATCGTGTTTTCTGACATTGAAGATGACCTACCCAGTCGGTGTGACTACGACAAGTACACCATTAACGACGGTCAGTAACACCCAGTCGCCCTTGTTGTTTATACTATTATTTTTATTTTTCATTTATCGAGATAGAGTACTTATTAATCTTGTTTTCTAACAGGCAACGACCGCTGTGAAAACAATGTGGTGAGGACCGTGTGCTCTCAGTACCCAAAGGTCACGCCATTCACATTTACTTCTTCCGGGTCATCCGTCGTGGTGTTTTTTGTCAGTGATGGCAGCGTCAATCGACGGGGGTTTCTTCTCAAGTACAAATCGAACGCGACCTCTACAACAACGACTGTTACCCAGACAACAGAATCAAGTTCACCCCAGACTACGTCCCCAAGCGTAGAAAAAAGCAACAAAGGTGTGATTTATATGTCAATATGTTACTATACAAAACTGTTGTAAAACCAAATTGAATGTTAGTTCAACTACTTGAATGATTTATTTTTTAGATTCGAACACGTGCATGGATGCCCGGATGGTGATCGGCATTGTTTTCGGGTCCCTGGTGGTGGTGATATTTTCCGTTGTCGTTGTTGTATTTATGATATTACGCTTTCATAATTTACAGAAGACAATTAAGCCTAAAGATTGAAATATTTGCCATGCATCTTTGGTCTACGACAAATTTGTTAAGACTTGAAAATTATCAATTTAAGTCATACCATTAGATTGGAAAGTTTTGATTTAATAAAACAATATGCTATGTGTCATTGAAGTATTCTGTGATGTACATAACTTATTGTATGAACACATACAAGATCAAGTTTCCAGTGCTCAGTTACCTAGTACTATTATACAACATGCATATATCAAAACTCTATATCACAATTAAATAAAAGATTCTATTTAACTGCAATCAAACAATTGTTATAAATCTACAACCCAACGTGTTTTGGGATAGCGCAATTCAATCTCGACAAATATTTGGTAGTATATTTTAAAGTTTCACTTTGGATTGCAAAAACGTTTTTCTCTATATAAAAGAATGTTTCTTATGGTCATGGTTTCATTGTCTTTTTAAATGTATGGAGACCTACTCAAAATATTTCACACTTCTTTAAGACAAGCAAATTTTAGCTTATATATGGGATTACATGTATATTAAGAATAGCTTCTGACTGTTAATGACATAAACCTAGTCATTTAATCACCATACTGTCTATTTTATTAAGATAGCAGTCACATAGAAGTACATGTATCACATTTATCAATTCAAAGTAACACGAGTAACTTAAATACCCTTAAGACCAGGTGGTTTCAGCATTTTCGTGTAAATGGGAAAAGATGAAGAATAGATCTTAAATGTTAATGACTTAAATTAAGTCAATTTATCATCATGCTGTATGTTTTTTTTATCAACAAAGCAACACGAGAGAAGTATCAAATTTATCATTTCAAAGAAACGAGATACGCTTTATATAGGATAAGATGTTCATTGCAATCAAATTAATACAGTTAATAAGTGGAAGAACATTGACTTTAAAACGATTCATACACCCAGAATATAATCATTTAATTGTTTTTATTTCTTGTCTAAATACCTTATCAAAATATTAGACATTTTTCACTGGTAACTCATGCTTAGAAAACATAAGTCTATACAGATTCAGATTACATGTTTATATTGGAACATATCAGAAATATCTCCTATATGGTAATAACTTTATTAATAAAAATGTCGTCCTCCTCTTCGTTTTTTTTATTATTTATTCATTGACCAAAGCAAACGGAGATGAATTCGATTTAATTTTTCAAAAACATGTTACGCTGCGATATTATTCAAGAAATATGACACGATATGCATTGTTAATTGCTTTAAATGCAGATAACATGAAGCTTGCAAGAACCTTACCTTTAAAGAGTAGTTTTCATAATAAGCGGGTTTTAAAGGGCTTTTATTTTGAAAATATTTGCATGTTTTTTGAGGATTCTCGTTACAAATGCTTTAAATTATAAGATCATAAAACTGTTCGTATATCCACATTGCTAAAAACATTGTTGACAGTGGTCCTAAAATTGGGAATCACATCGTCTAACACACACATTTAAACACATCCTTTAACATATAAAATGAAAAATGGAAATTTTGTTGCACCGGCATAAAAATGACACACTGGCATGCACTGCACACGTCTCGACATGTACGTGAGTAGGACCCTCGTCCGGACGGCGGGGGGGGGGGGGTGTCTGATGACGCTACACTAACGTGTTGAGATCCCTGCTGACGTCATTGTCTTTGTTACCATCTTTGTACGCCGGAAGTCCCCGTGAAGCAGACGACATTTCGTCATACCAGTGATAAATGTTTTGCACCATGCACAGTAATCCTAGAATAGTCCCAATGATTAGCACCACGACGGCAGTCAAAGCAGGTGTCCTTTTTAAACGTAACACTACACACAACATTAGAGCTGGAAAAAGATACAATGATATCAAATACACAATAGATAGGATAAAGATAATCACACAACCATCAGTTATAGCCTAAGTTTACGGAAGCGTATTAGGGCTGCAGCAGTATTTTTTTTTAATTTGTTATAATAAATTATCAATTTGTTATAACAGATTACTAATTTGTTATAACAGATTATTAATTTGTTATAACAGATTAATAATTTGTTGTAACAGATTATCAATTTGTTATAACAGATTATCAATTTGTTATAACAGATTATCAATTTGTTATTGGTAATTTGTTATAACAGATTATTAATTTGTTATAACAGATTATTGATTTGTTATAACAGATAAGTAATTTGTTATAACAGATTACTAATTTGTTATAACAAATTATCAATTTTTTTAACAAATTAGTAATTTGATATAACAAATTACTCATTTGTTTTAACAAATTATCAATTTATTTTAACAAATTATTAATTTGTTATAACAAATTATCAATTTGTTATAACAAAATATTTAATTTGTTTTAACAAATTATTATTACAAATTTCATAGCACTGCATAGAAATCTCATAGCATTGCATTTTTATGCCATTCTTTGATAAACTAAAATGAAATGCTTTATGATGTTATGATATGATATTACATAATATGGTATGCTTTGCTAAGTTATGATACGCTATGATGAATGAGAATCATATGATATGCTATAAGATTCCAATGCTATGCAGTGTAATTCCAATGCAATGTTTTTTACATTTCATAGCATAGCATTGGAATTACATTATATACCATTGGAATCTTATAGCATATGATTTGAATCTCATTTATCGTAGCATAACATACCATATCATTAAGCGTTTCATTTCAATGTAAAATAGCATAGCATAAGAATCTTACAGCATTGCATAGGAATCTCATATCATTGCTTATCAATAAGAATCTCAAAGCATAACTTGTAATCTCATAGCACGGGATAGCAAAAGATTGTAATAGATATGCATTAAATGACGGTCAATTCAAGCTATCTTTTACAACATAGCAAAGCATAAGATAGAAATCTCTTAGCATAGCATTGGAATCTGATTACAAAACATTAAAATATCATAGCATATCATTTGATTCTCTTTCATCATATCATATTATGTCATATCATATCTTATCAAATCCTATTATATAATCATAAAGCATTTAATTTCAATTTATCAACGAATAGCATAAAAATGCAATGCTATGTGATTTCTATGCAATGCTATGAGATTTCTATGCTATAGATAATTTGCTAAAACAAATTAATAAAAAATACTGCTGCGGTCCTAATACGCTTCCGTATAAGTTTACAAAAACGTGACAACTATATAGAGGATATTGGTTTATCTCTTACTGAGTAGGAAAACTGGAAAGGATATAAAAAATCCAACCACAGCTACTAGTCTGCTGCTGGAGCATTCCCTAAAGTACTTCATTGCCCTGGAAAGCAAAATTAAACAGTTAGTTTAACTGTTAGAGTTGAAACTTTTATCAAGCATTCTCTAATGTACTTCATAGCCATGCAAAGTAAACATTTTAAGTAAGTTTACTGTAAGCCTTGAAACTTTAAAACATAATCTTATAAAGTGTAGTATTGTCCTGCAATGTAAACTCATAGTTAGTTTTACAGCAAGACTTTGACACTTCTGAACATTTTCTTAAGTATTTCATTGCCCTGCAAAGTAAACTCATAAAAATAGTATAAGACATAAGCTGGAGTCTAACGCAAAAAGTACACTAACCTCTCAGGGCCATCGACGGTTTTAATGACTTTTGAAGCTATAAAACATTGCATAGAGCAGACTAGGACACAGTTTGACGAGAGAATCATCACCAGCGTGGAGAAAGCGGTGAACACTTCCGTCACGTCCTCATACTGCTTCACTGACGACAGCAAACTTCCGTTCCGAAATCCTCCTTCGGGAACGTCTCCAGTTCCCATAAGAAACACATAGATGTCCAACACAAGAATAACTGAGGCCGCTAGACACAGTATGGCCAGACTGTGAATGGTCTGTGTGACATTGTTTTTGGCTATGGCTTCTTTACTAAGTTTAGCTATAGCGGGATTCTCTTTTGGGGGTTGTTCAGTTTGAATGGACGTTTGTTTCGATGACATTCGACTTGATGGTCTGCTGACCATTTCCGGTGTCCTTCGCATGTGCACAACTTGTTCCTTCTGTTTTTCCTCATGATCATTGGTTTTAATGGTCTTACTGTCTTCCTTCTTTTGAATGACCACTTCCAGAAGGTCCCGGTTTCTGAAGCTGTCTGAGTTATACAGCTCCATCACAGAACAAGCACCTGCCAGAAAATGTGGTTCAAATCCTCATCATGTCTGTTCTCTTTTAGTGTTTTTAAACCTCTGATTACCTGTAATTAAAGACATGCGACGTGTTAGCATGTCATTTTCTGGGTTAACAAAATATTCATGACAAATAAATATCATCTGAGTATTTTAGTATGCAATATGATACTCATCAAAGATAAATGTCTCGAGGAAAGAATGATAAATTATGTACTAGTAGTCACTTCTATACAAACCTTTTGTATAAGATCTAGAGTTTCCTGTGCTACTCTTTCTGAATAGCGGCCATATGCAAAAGACACAAATTCATGATTTCAGATTTCTTCTTGGGAAACGTTTAGCAGGCCAGTTTGAGTATTATATTTTATCTCAACCAGGGGTAATGCACATACTTTAGTTGTGCAATATTTTGAATTTTTACACGCATGCTTAGAGATTCTCAGACCCAATGTCACTTAGTCTTTTAAGACATTGATATTACATAAGCTGAAATTTGATGAGTTTTTCAATACCCTGACATCTAAGTTTCTGAAAGTTGCTTTGATTCTCTGGGATTTTAATAATTGCAGGTAAAATTGTGGAAGAAGAGAGCAGCTAGGCAGGAATTGAGCAAGAATACGTCGTCGATTGTGCACCTGTCAAGATTATGTCATTCGCATTTTTCAGAACTCTGTCAGACCCCAATAAACACAGCATAGAAACACAGCCTTTCATTATACATTTTTTAAGTTTTATTTCCCTATGTGCATTTTGGAAAACCAAGTATGAGATGATTTAATGTTCTCAGGTAGGATAAATACCTGTCGACCAGAACAAAGGTTTAGCATGTGTTGCACAAACATTTCCTTAACATTGATAACCTTACACAGCGCAATCGTTTGTGGACATTTCTTATCAATAATTTCATTGAATCACCCCCATTCTTACATCCCCGGGAAATCCCCAATGTACGTGTGCAGCCAGAATCTTGTGGTCTTATTGAAGAAATTTTCCATAAAGAAGTAGAAATCGACAATAACGACCTTGAATTATGCGAAGTCGTTTTACAATATCCTATGCACATTTAAGTCTTACCTTTAGTTTCTGTGTAGACAGGAAACGGCCATTCTTTCTCTCGAAACAGAACACAGAAGTATCTTTTGAATACAAACAACAATTGACATTAAGACCCCGACGTTTGAGGACCAATAACTGCTTCTGAGCGCAGACTACACAATTATTGATCGGAGCAGACGACTGTAATCATATTTGATGAACATGCCAGCCACCTTTTTTCTCGGGTTAAATCCTTGATCACGCTGAATTACCGCCGTACATGCATAATTCTGCACTGTTTACATCCTCGATTGAATGAGAAAGCGCTCCTTTTTAAGTAAAAAGTACAACATGAATCCTGGCGTGAATGACAGTCACTGGAGTCAGATTGGGGAAAAGATAAAATATACACCTGAATCTACCTATTTAAATTCATCGCCTCTATTAAAGCTCTCTAATTCCTGCCCATTCAATTTAAATTGAAATATAGCTATTTCAATTTGTTTATTGTAGGGCTCATTCACCGTGTACGATTTAATTGAAAATCATTACTGAATTCCACAGAGGAGTAATCTATACATACTCCAGCCGTCACACTTCACTGGCAGAGGGCGCTACAAGTATGTACAGAGTCGCCTCCAGACCACTCCCTGAATGGCGAAGAGCGAATTACTTGACTTATTTGTTATATATCGACGAGTAATAAATCTACTGAAACTCAGGGTACATGACTGTCGTATGTAACCATTCACTTCATGGTGTATATTTCGCCACGCCCATCCGATATAATAACGTAGTAATTTAGAAGGTATTCCGTATAATCCCTTTGTCAAAAACAAAATATAAGATAAAAATGCATTTATTCTAAATATACATCGTATTTTAGTGTTAGTAAAGATTATTTACATGTATGTTGATTGAAAGTGTACCAATCTTTTTAATTGACAGAAATGAATTTATGCATGTGAATTAATTAACGATTTTACTATGAATTAGATCAACAACACCAATTATTTTACTGTATAATTAACAACAATGAAGCAGAAACAGAAATACACAATTCCTCTACTGGAATGAACGTCAAAAATCCTTAAAGATTTCAAACACTTCATAAAAAATGTTCATTCGTATTTTGTTTTGTTTTTTTATTTAAGGAATGAATTCAATATTTATTAGTTTTATACGATATAAAATGGTTTGGGGCAGTTTACGCTTTATAAACCGCGAAGTATAAAACTAATAAATATTTGAATTCATTGCTTATAATTTAAATTTTTGCTATTAACTGTAGATAAAAACGGTCATTTGACCCTTAAAATGACATCAAATTGTACAAAATTCAAACGTAACGTCAGGCGGATTGATACGTTTTTTGACGTTAGTCTTACTATGACGTAGGCAACATTCTTTATACGATATAAAATATTTTTTTTAGCCAATCAGAAAGCGCGTTACAACCAAAATTAAATTATTAAAACACAACATCAAAATTATCAACCTATGCACTGATGTTCAATTTCTAGGCATTGTTTTAAAATGTAAAATATAATTCTAATCGTATGAAGAAAGATTTAATTGTAAGACCACACGTGGGCTGGCCGATAGGTCTATAACACAGTTTATCCTTATCGAAGGAACACTTATACATAAAAAATTCTATGATGTTTGAGAAAAATAAATTAAACAAAAATCCCACACATGCACATTGTTTATAATCAATCCTTTAAATCCATATTTATACATTTTAAAATCAGGTATC
Source organism: Magallana ariakensis (assembly GCA_020458035.1). NCBI lineage: Eukaryota > Metazoa > Mollusca > Bivalvia > Ostreida > Ostreidae > Magallana > Magallana ariakensis. The sequence goes on along the minus strand of CM035816.1, from coordinate 6,445,238 downwards.
AATGGATTACATATATGTACCTGTAAGATACCCTTGCTTGCTATATTAGTCTTTGTTCAATGCTAGAGTTATCTATCTTGCTGCAAGATCCATTTTCGGGAAAAAATGAGGGGGGGGGGGGTAGGAATTAGATTTGTTAATATCAGTACAGTATGTATGTAAAACAATTAAATATAATGTATATTTTAAGTTTTTATTTAATTTCGCTTTCAAAACTGATTCAATCCTGGAGATTCGAGATACAAAATAATGATTGTAATCTAATGTATATAATGCTGAATGCATTGATATTTTTAAGCCACACCTAGTGGCTATTCTTATCAAAACAGTCGACTTTCTGTCTGCTAACATATAAAGTCCATCTCCTGATAAACATCAAACACTCAACTAGTCTATATATCACAACACCGGAAGTCATTTCATTTTTAAACAAAATGATCAAAATACAATTAGTACTGTAATATTAGAATAAGAGAGGCATGGAAAAGTTTGGACATTGGAGAAAACCAGTGGAGTGAGCTGTCGAAAGAGAGACATATGAGAGAATATTTAGAATACTGTATATGTATATGATAAAAAGAATCTGCTTTTAATCGTGATGATATATAATTGTTTCCAACTCGGTTTTTTTTTTTTTATAGAAAACTCCAAATTTGTTGGATTTAATCTATATATAGTCACTGACTATCAGACGGAAATCATAAGGAATCCTATACATGTATGTATTTAGGGTATTGTACATGTGTAGCTGCTTTACTTTGTCGTATTATTTATGTTTAATCAAAGGTAAAACCTAAACATTTTTCACTAAAATTATCTCAATAAGAAATCTCTTCACTATGTATCTTTTTTTTAAATCACCACATTGCCTGATGACAGGCAATACAAATACTCTTATATCATGCAAAAAATTATTTATTTATCTATTTATACATGTATTTTAGTTTTTAAAATGTTTACTTTTAATCAAAAGTAAAAAAATTTTATACACTTTCATCAATAAAATTGCCAAAATCATGTTTGTTTGGGGGTTTTTTTATTTGCTCCAAAATGGTGAAAAATTAATAAAAATTATTCAGAGAAAAAATAACTTAGAAGCACATTAGTTTAAGATATACATTTCAAATAATTTTCAATCGTTGCAGCTCTTTGCGGGTAGCCGAACCCCGTGATATTTTGTATAGGGCGGTGGTCTGTATACTCGTGTCGCTGGAGCTTTATCGAGGCTTATCGCTCTGTGCCAGAGTTGACAGCGAAACAATCCCCCTTAATAATGCAGAGTTTTTTCCAAACTCCATCAGTTGGAAACCCTAATGGTCGCGGGATGGGTTTTGGTAACGTAGAGGAATGGACGTAATATTTCTGTAATGAGTCTGTTTGTTCAACAACCGCACATGGCGGAGATTTTCTGTACACGTGACGCCAATGTTAGATTCTTTTTTAGTTTGGTTCATTAGTACAAAAACTGAATGGTTTTGCAGGAAGGATATGAAGAAATGTTCAAATCAAAGTATACATGAAATACAAACAAAACTTTTTTAAACCTTAGCAGCTGAACATTCACAAGCATAAAGTAGAATGCAATTGTCCAGTAATGCTTTTTTTGTAAAAGGCGTTGAATCTGTAACAAACGGTTTGTTAAAAAAAAAATTCAGAACTAATTTAGATAAATTTTGTAATATGTTTGTGTTTGTCCCAATTCCGTATCCAAATAAAACTTCAAACATGCAGGCAATCTTTGAATAGTATTTCTATTTTTCTATTTCATAGAAGAATATTTTGCAAATACCCGATTTTGTTTCGATTTTGATTTTATACATTTATCTGAATAATCTGCAAAAGCAGATATTTTCTTTTTTCTGCTTTTTGTTGCTTTTTATTATTGATGCTGTTGTGTTTTTATCTGACCCAATGATAGAATGATAAAACTGAAATGAAACGAACATAACTGGTCTAATTAACAATCTCAATTTATATTTTATAATATACTTTTTATTGTATTTTACAGGCTTTTATGTGCCTTACGAAAAAAAAAATTGCTGTAAACAAATCAAGATTTATTCAAAAGTAAAATATTTTTTTTATTCTATCAGAAAAATGAGTAATTGTTGATAACAGAGTAAAGTGAAAATACATGTACTAGCTTTTTAATAAATCTTGATTATTTTTTTTCTCGTATGGCGCATAAAAGTAACACTTATTTATCCTGTAAACTTGGGATGTATATTCAAATCTTTCAATTTTGAAAAATTGTTATCAATATCGGTTTTATAATAACTCAAATACCTGTAAATGTTTATCTAATTTAAAGAGTTTTCCTCGAAAACCGTTTAAATATCAGCACATTGTCGATTTTTCTTTCCAAATCTTCTTAAACGACACAAGAAAGTGATAAACTCATCGTGACAAGTTGAATGATTTATTGAATATGTTTTACAGCAGATTAAATCTCGTCACAGAAATTATGTGAACCCTATATAGCCTGGCTTTGTACTACTAGAATTGAATTACGAACTAAAGTATCTGGCCACTGTGATTTGGACTTCAGTTATTTGGGATCATAAAAACTAGAATATGAAGGGAAAGGGTGAGAAATCAACTCCGGTCACTACTGGGATAAACCCTAAATATCACGGATGTTCCATCATTCCAGGGCCTTAAATTATTTATCTGTAACTCATCAATCAAAGGAATGTTGATATACAAATACAGTCATTTCGGTGATTCGAAAAGGATTATTGGAAAAGTAAAATCTTTTATAGGAATTAGTTGATATGATCATCAGTTTCAAGACTTCGGTACAAGTGTAGACTATTTCAATTTTATTTTGTAATAAACTTTCAAACATATTTTGTGTATTAAATAATTTCTAATTCTTCTTTTAATATTATAAACTATAAATGACAAAAACGCAATTGTAATAAATTATTTCAATAATGACTGTTGATGAAAGTATAAATATACAAAGCCTTAATATGTAGCAAATAACAAGTGCAATCATGCTAAAATGTATATTTTGATAAAAAATATGCGGAGCAATATCACAATGTACAAGCATATGACATCATAAATATCTCAAGTGTGAAGAAAAAATTAGTCTCTAAAACACGAAATGTCACGTGATTATCCGCAGAGCTGGCTAAGTCTGGAGGACTGGCCCATGAGGGTCATGATGTCGGAGGTGGCCGAATTGAGCGTGGTGTTGAGACTGGTCATTTTGTTGTTCATGTCTGTCTTAATGGCGTCCACGTACTGTTTGGCCGTTTGTCCGTTGGCTGTGAAGTTTCCTTTGAGCGCGTGCACATCCTGCTCAAGCTGTAACAGCTCACCTGCTTGATTTGTGATCTGGAAAAAAAATGGCAAGCGTAGAAAATTAATACCAGTATTCAAATCAAGTATCAAATGTCTCAAACTTATTTATGCATTATCGTAAGAAATTAATGAAATAGCGGTGCTGAAAAATCATCAAAAAACTTAAAGCAATACTTAATAGCATTTTTAATAGCAATAACTTTTAAAATTATAAACAAAATCTGCGACAAATGAACAAAAATAAAATCCCCCTCTCACTTACCGTGGCGTTAAGTTTCTGTAGGTCGTTATTGATCTTTGCGGCGTCCGGAATCAACTTCTTGATGTTCATTGTGTTCTTCACGATCTTCATCTTGTCCGACATGATGCTGGAGCCGAGCTGCTGGAGGCTGGAGATCACCGTGGACACGTTCTTACTGGTCTCCAGGATCTCGGCCTGTAGGATGGACATCTCCGGGTTGACCTTCTTCTGGAACTGCGTCAGGTTGTTGATGGCGTCCTGAACGTCTTGCTCCGTCACCTGGAGACGGGCGAAGGCCGCTTGTGACGTTGTTTTAACTTTAGCGATCTCCGTCGTTTGGTTGGTGAGGTCGGTCTTAATTTGGTCGGCTTTCTGTGTGAGATCAGTGATCTCTTTGGTATGGGTCTGTTCTAATTGTTTTACCTCGGACTCCAGCGTCTGTAGCTGTGTTTTGAGCTGGTTCAATAGAGCGGTAGGCGCGGTGGGTGCAGGGCTAGTGGTGGTTTGACCGCCATTTGTTGTGGTTGGCATGGGTCGTGTGGTGGAGGGTTGGGGCGGCATGGTGACGACAGGGGCAGAGCCAGACTGCATGTTTTTCAACATATTCTCTAGAGTGATCAGTTTCAGTTCCGCGGCCGCAATTTTCGTCGTCTGATCGTTAATCTGTTTATTCAAAGCGGTTTGAATCTTTGTTTCTTCCACTGCGCTTTTCTGCATCTGCATGGTAATATTAAAAATTTGATTGCTAATGTCGCTGATGGCTTTCGTCAGTAGATCTTTGGTGTCGTGTAACATCTGATTGAGTGCCGCCGAATTTCCGGTTCCTGTAGGAGCAGACGAGGCGATCTGTTTTAGTTTCTGGATTTCGTTGTTTAAGTCTGTCAGCTTGGACATATAACCAGCGGCGTCGCTTTGAATACGCGCCAGGGTGTTTTGGATCATGCTGTTCTGGGACACATATTGGAACTTCGTTTTGTCCAAATCTTGTTTCACTTGGTCCACCTTTTTATCCAAAGCCGACGATGTTCCTGCACACAATCCATTTGGGTCCGCTACGTGAAATTGATACGTACATGACCCACTGTTGGATGGACCCCCGGAGTTAGGGTTAGGCTGAGGGGCTTTAGTCGTGGTCACTTTTGGCTTCTGTGTGGTTGTCGTCGTCTGGATCTTCTGTTTCGTCGGTAATGGTTTAATGGGTATGAACTGGGCTGAACATGTCGCCAATGCAACCAAAAGGATCGTCAGTTTACCGTACATTGTGATGCTCAGGTTAGTTGTTCCGATGTAAGCGACGTACATTACAGTGCCCAGGGTATCCCAGATCTTTATAAGTCTAGGGGCGGGAGAATAGGCGGCTTATCTTGTTGGTGTAAACAATCGGCAAATGATTGGCGGATACAAGAGCAGAAGGCAAACACAGCAAACAAGCTTCTAACAGCTTGATGTTTTCTCAGGAAAAAGGCATCCTGGTAATCTGCTGGACTCTGAAAGAATTACTGATGTTGACCAATTCCTAGTGTCAAACTTATACAAAACCATCTGTTGTGGTGGGACTGGTTCTGTCGCCAAAACATAAAGCATGCACTCTGTGTTCCCGGGGAAGCTTTGCGTCAGAACTTTCAAATAAATGGCAATGCCAGTCTCCAGCGAACGGCTCCACACACAACCCAATTAAATTTACTTAAGAACCTTCCCAAAACCCAAACTTGTCCCCAATTTCCAGCCACTAAATATCTAGGTGTAGCATCTTTCTGCTATGTATTCATAATTTGACAGTATTTTGTAGTAGTGTTAAGGGCAATTGTTGTCATCCGCAGCCTGAACTTGTACACAGACTCTTCTCTTAATGTTCTAGTTTTATCTTATTTAAAAGAGGTCATGGAATGATGATGTGTTTTTTATGGTTAGGAATGAACACATCTTGGGTCTTGGGGTACTTTGGCTTAAATTCTAGAATGTACCTTTGAAAATTCTTATGCTTAAACTTACATTTTTGCTGACATGTCAATATCTTCTTTTAGACTAAGAAATAATGTTTACAGATCCTGTTTTATACATTTATTAAATCGGAACTATGCCCCCCCCCACCCATATCGTACAATAAGGATGGAGTCATACTGTAAATTTTATATTTTTTTCAATAGAAGCTTCACATCCCTCCGAAAAAATATAAATCAAACAGTTTCCTTCTAGAGCAGAGAATTTTGGTTTATCATTCAACAAAGAAAATTTTGAAGATACCGTATTTGGACTCAATCAGTGCATTTGTTTATCTTTTTTTTTTTACCTTTTATTATCAGAATATATCTCATAAGAAAGTAAATTTTGTAAACAAACGCTTGATTGTGCATACACTTAACATCCGTGCATTTTAGAAATTTCAATAAACTTGCTTATACATGTATTTAGCAAATAAGGTGTTACTTTATCCAGAATAGAGATAATTGTCTGTCGGTCGACAATTTAATACAAGTCTAAACTTCTAATTTTTCAAAATAATAATTTCTAGCACATTCTTATTAGTTTTTTTTTCTTTGTTGATTCAAATAATAAATATTTTATACAATTTTATATGATTGTCTATATGAATAGATGTCTGTAAAACGAAAAATTTTAATATTGCGCACTACAAATTTTAGCGCCAAAAACCATTCTATTTGAATTTGAACGAAAATTGGCTGAAAAACGAGGAAGTTCTCAGACCCGCTGAGATCACCTTTGTGGGAATGTTAGTCGATTTTCGGGGTTTTTTTCTTTTTGTTTTTGTTAACAACTTGAGTCCGTCTTTTTACTTCACTGTTTTTGTCACAAATGTACATATATTCACACAGATCTATGTTTAATTAAGATTTCTTGCATCCCTCACATTTAGGAAGCTGCGGAATATATCGGTAACTGTACATACCTGAACAAGTTATGTTTAAAAGTAAAATATTACGAAACCTAAATTATTTAATCTTTCTAAATCAAATGGACGCGCTACTTTTTACATTCATTTTTTAAAAAAAAAGTAGAATTGTTAAAAGATCTAGAGGTTGTATTCAATTTCACAAACCCTATAATTCATAAAAATGAATAGTGTAAGCTGTTTGCAATAAAATTCGAAATTTATTTCTCGACATATTTTAGATTTACATATAATTTTAAAGTTATTTATTTTTTAAAGTAAGTAGGTTGGTGAGTAATTGTTTAAATTATTAATAATAACTTGCATATATCGGAAATACATTGTAGTTACAATACTTTCATTTTGATACAATTTACATTACACTATATAGTACCGGCACATTCTACAGATTTTTGCATCTTTAGGATATTTTAAGTATATACATTTCCCATAGATAAGGCAAATGAAATTGTTTAGATTTGTACAAATACTCTTGTACTAAATGAAATAAAATTTAGAAAGTTTAGCAGTTTGACTTTAATTTTTACATTATATTGTTTAAATTTTAAATTTTCATTTATATCTACATTTTTATTCGTGAAATGAGAGAAAGTGACCTCCATGTTTTTGTCAAATTTGTTATAAAAATAAAAACATCTTCTTCCTCGACATATTAACATTTTTGTAGCGGTTCGCTTCGATATCGATTCGTTTCCATCCCGAGGGGAATATGGTATACTAGTATATTTTAGATTTACAAATATTATTGAATATACTATTTTTTTTTTCATTCTTTTAATCCTTTTTCATCTAAAAAAGTTATGTAACAGAAGATACTTGAAAGAATATTTAGAACTCATTAAGGTTACATTATTACTCCCATGAAATGTTTTCGAGAAGTGTACAATGAGTAATAGTACATGTAAACAAGGGGGAAATAAAATTAAAATCTGAAACATTTTCTCTTTGTACCAACATCACCAAGGTGAACTGAATTTTTAACAAAGCCACCAACAAATTCGAAAGAAGGCGATAAAAGAAAATACGCGGAAGTACCTGAGCACAAAAAGAAACTTATTTTTACAAAAAAAAGTTCTTTTGTAGTTCAAACGAAAACTGCGATAAAATGAGGAAGTTCCCAGACGTGCTGAGGTCACCGTCATGTAAACGTTTGTCAAGGTGTGCAAATGACCAATAGCTGGAAAAACATTGGTTATTAATGGAAGCGAGGGTCACGGAGAGGGGTACGTTTAACAACTCAGTCTTATGGGAGTTTGCTGCTTGGCCTGTGTTTGTTGCAAAACTTGCAACAACAATACGATAAAGTTTCCATTGTTTGCGGTAATTAGTCGGCGCCGTCAGCAAGTCTTTTGGCAAAACACTTATTTTAGAACTGGTCATTTCTAACCGCGGGTCTCGTGAAATTCTGATTTTAGAGTTTCACATAATCTGAAATATTTTCTGTTTGTCTCCGGAGATAAGATTAGAGAGTTAGTTGTTGGCTGCAGCCAAACTTTCAATTAGTGTATTCTGTCAAATTCCATTGGCAGCCAGGACGGGTGCCATTACGCAACCAATGAGCGATTTGAGGGATTTTTGTCCAAGTTGTTTTCTCGTCATTGGCGGTGGTAAAACAACTAAATTTCCGTCGCCGATAGCAGACTTTCACCAACCATCGTAATCTCTAAAGCCGAGGTTTACGCCTCCCGATCTCCATCATATCACTGACGTTTTAGACTATAAGATACGAGACCGTCTCAGGCGACAGACAGAGCAGATTTAATCCTTAAAGAACTAACTACTGACATGCGGACTGCAGGATTCTATATATGGCTACTTTTGGGTGTGGCCCGTGCAGTGTGGGGGTCCAATTCCTGTAGCTACTATTATAACGTGCCCAAGTCCCCAGGGGCTTCATGCGAGTCCCAAGGCGGAGTCGACAGGGATTTAGAGGAAAAAATATGGAAGATGGAAGGTAACCTTGAAGGAATCCAAATGATAGGAAAAGCGAGCTTGGACTTAGTACAAACCGTTCAAACTACTGCCGCACAGTTTCAGGGCAGTCAGCAGATGAGCAACCTCGATACCCTGAAGAAACAGATGGACGGCCTCAAAACGGTGCTAATGTCGCTTCCTACCGGAAATCAACATCCGCGTGCTGCCAAACCAACGCTCCAAAAAGAGGCTGCTGAACTCTCGGTGATTGAATGGAAACTGATCAACGTTACAATGGAAATGACAGCGAATGAAAGAAGTCGATCTATTCTGACCAGCAGCATGGAGAAAAAACTACAAGCGCAAGAGCAAAAGCTTACAGATTTGCTGAACAAAATTGCTCTTTTGGAATCAAAGATCGTGTCTCACCACAGAGGTAAGCGAGCCGCCCCCAACCCGTCATCCCAAGCTGCCGAGATCAGCAACATGACGGACAAAACTATCAATCTAAGAGTCGAAGTCCTATCGTTGGGAAAGATTGAACAAAGAAAACTTCAGGACCTAACCAAGACAATCGATGGGTTGAAAAAACCACTAGCTGACGCCAAATCCGATCTTCAAAATCTGACATCATCCGTAAATGGAGTGGGTACCAGGATAGCAAAGGTTGCGATGGGTTCTAGCCAATTGCAAACGGATGTGCGAACGGTAAACGCTAACATTAAGCCGAAACTGGATCAGGTGGTAAAGGAATACCACAACCTCTCTGAGCAACTCCGCAACGCCACCAGCGACTACACCACCGCAATGAACGACATGTCGCAGAAAGTCAGGGACATGAATCAAAACGAGCAGGACGTCACAAAACTGAAGAAAGATTTGTTGACATATTTTAACAGCATCAGCTACCTAGGCATGAACGTGACCGCTCAACATCAAGACATGGTCAAGCTGGAAACAAACTTCATTGTGCTGATTGGTAAAGTGGACTTTGACGTCAAGACGTTCGATCTAAAGGCGCAGAAATCTCTACAACAAATCACCCGAGTATTACCCATTCTGCAAAAACGATTCCAATTACTGATTAACAAACCAACAACTGTAGCCTCCGGTTAAAAAGCATCTGTCGTTTTTTTTCTTCCTTCTATGGTGCAGATTTATTTATAGACTGAAAAAATAACTATTCGTGAATATTTTATATGTTGTGATTTCTTGAATTTAAAATGGTAAAAAAAACCCATAAAGCTTGTTTAATAAACTAGAATTTAGCTCGAGCATGCAAAATCGAGGTTAAACATGTTTTGTAATCTAACTTTTGAATTAATTAAAATTTTGCAGAGCAGATACTTTAACAAGTTTATTTATTAATTTATTTCTTCAAATTGTTGGGGAATATTCAGCTTTACGTCATTTAAAACGTTTCTTTTTGTTCAAAAGAAATAACTTTTTGAACTTTGTAATATCTAAACGAAGATGTAAACCCGCATTTAACTTTTTTAAGAAGTTTACAAGTTTTCAAGTTTTACAAATTACCTTGAGCAAATCATCGATTTATTTGAAATCAAATAAATGATTTTGTTTTGAAAACTTAAACACAGAACCTTCAATATGAAAATTCCATGTATAGCTCGGAGTGTGTCTTCATATACACGCATAGACGAGAATCTCGGGATCGCGGGCGGATGAAGGTCAAAACATTAAAATTAAAAAAACTTTTCTATTCAAAAATTTGAAAATAACAATTACAAAAAACCGCTCTTTTTTCTTCTTCAAATGGGGGGGGGGGGGTACCTGAAACGTACACTTTCATTGATAAGGGAAGCAATTTATCCATGGTAAATGACAAGTGACAATTTTAGTCAATGACAGTTTTCAGTTTGAAGATTAACTAAAACTATACACTATATTACTTGCAATCAAAACATATTTCTATTTCCTCATAAAAAGTACAAAAAGAATCGTATAAAATAATTAAGAGTATATAACTTTTTTGGAACATTCACAAATGATTCTTTAACGAACCATGGAATAAAATGTTGATGTAGCATTCCATTTGAAAGGAAAAAAAGAGATATAGGTTTCACACTGTGTCGTCGTTAAAAATGAGACGGGACAAGGTTTGTCTTTTCCAGATATACCCAGTGTCTTATGGGCCACGTCACACACCCAAATATCTATCTACATACAGATAGTTTATGCTACACAGAATTCGGAATTTTCATTGTGGTTATGCCATGACTATGCAGATTGCAAATTAAACGATTTTGAATTCTTATTGTTTATGAAAGCTTTCCTATTTTTATGCAATAAAATAATGTCTTTGTTGTTTTATGCTGGTATGAAGGTACCGAGCATAGATAATGTGCGTCAAACAATTCTGAATTTCGATTATCAAAATATTTCTAAGACAATTATCATATTTTTTGGATAAGGATATTTTCACAACAGCAGACTTTTTTGTTATCAAGTGATTCTATTAAATTTTGAAATCCAAGGGACAAATTGACGCACAAAACCTCACAACTAAATGAAAAGATACAACAAATGATGCACAACAATGCTTAATAGTAAATATTTGCTCATTGTCAAATCTGTTACTTAATTCACAGTGAGAGCAATTGTATGCTAGCATTCAAGTAAAATGAACGTGATGCAATCTTTTAAGACACCAGAATTTGACCTGCAGATATTTTGATATTTAGAATATTTTTAAAGGTCGTTTGTGCTGCTGATATAGTTGATATAAAAACAATAAAGAAAATGAATTGCAATTAAATAAATAGTAAACTCAAGCGGAAAATTGTGAAAATTAAATCCATTACAACACAGTGACTGCTGTTCAGAGTAAAGCTTTCGGTAAGTTGAGGAAAACACAGAACACACAGACGAGCACTCGTGAGGCGGGGGATGTAACCACAAGTTTGTATGTATACAGACAGTGTGTCTGTCTGTCCGACAGTTAATCATGGGTTATACGACGAGATCTCTCTCATTCCGTAATTATAGCGGCAGCCAAATGTCGGCGCTAGATTCAACTCTTTTTATAATGATATAAAACACTCTAATCTTCTATCATCTTCTTTCTGTTGAAGAATGAAATTCAGTTAACTCTAGAGCTCTCGTCTAGTACTCGACCAATACTAGAGAGCGCCCCAGTTCAGAAGATTTTACTGAGATCGGTGAAACCAGAGGCGACATCTGTCAATAGCATTCATCGTCACAGACATCCTACAGAAGGACAGGCTAATGAGCGATATCAGGATTAAATTTGTCTGTGTTAATTTACATGGCTTCATAAACGGCAATCGACAACTAGTAAATTAGGTCTAATAGAATGGAGAGTAACATCTCCCCTAGTTTTAAAGACCCGGTTTTGAGGCGACTGGTCTCATCATACCTCGTGGATTCTGGCCCCGCCCCGGCCGTCGAGGGAAGAATGGCCTACAAATCCCCGGCTGTGATGGCTTTTGACGTTTTTCTAATTGGTGAGATGGTTATTATTTTCATATTGTATGTTTGCTGTCTCTCAAGATCAAATTGCTAGCTAAACTCAAAGCAATAAGAAGCCTTGTTGCGACGAGATTCCAAACGTAAGAACAAGATTCGACTCAATTTAGTAGACTTAGGCGTCACGCTACACCCAAAAGTATCGGAGTGGTGTATCCACTAATTTGATTCCTGGACAATTTCTTTGTTTTATTAGAATTAATCAAAATGATCGAATTGGAGTCCCTGGCACTATTCGGATGTTCCCTCTGAAATCCACCAATGCTTAAGCCGAGTTGACACGGAAATCAGAAGGAAATATAAACAGCAGTAGCATGTCCTTGCTCAGTTTCTAGGATCACAGGGACAAGAAAATGCTGTCAACTCATTTTCCCGGACAAGCGAATTTGGGCGGGTTCCACAGCATCGATGCTTTGCTGGGAATCCGAGAGGAAATGCGGAATAGTTACGTTTGTCAGGATCCCAGAGGCAGGGTTCTGCCAGAGAACGCCCGAGTCCACAACCCCGAGGCCGGACCAGGCAAGTACCTCAGTCATACTTATCGGCTTTGTTTTCTTAAACTGTAAAAGATATCTATGTATTCCTTAAATTCTTGCTCCGGATGGCAAACATTTCATACGTGCCATATACCTTTTTTATTGTAAAACAACTAGAACATGTGTGTAGTGACATTCTAAAAAGGAAAGGAAAAAAATTAAGTATACAATGTGATTCTACAGATATCAAATGTTTCTGGGAGGAGATTTCTGAAAAATGTTTTTTTTATGCGACAATTTTAATTTAAGATTCAGAATTAATTTAGGAATGACATATTTCTCTTTTAAATTATATATTTCCAAATACAATGAAATTTACTCCTAACTTCTTATCAATGTTAACTTGGTGTCAACTTTTGACATGTAAATCATGAGTTCGAGTCCAATTGGCGTTTTTAGGAAATTGTGCATTTTAGAAAGATAAAAATGCATTTCATGAAAAATTTTGATATACAGAAGTATTTTAAAAATAAAATTTCATATCAGTGATTATATGTTGAATAAGACACACTTTTATTCACAATAAATCTACATTGTTTTGAAAAGCTCCCTTCTTAATTCGTCAAAAATCAGTTAATTAAAAACATAAAACGAACACCGTTTAACTCTTTGATGAAGTTTTGTGAAAATAAGCATAACTTTAATTAAATTCCATGAACACAATTTGCTATGATAACAAATCAAATTATCAATATACCCTTTTTAATTTAAATTTCAAATTTCAATTTAATTTTGAATATATATTTTTATTAAATTTGACATTGCACATCATGTAATCCAAGATGAACTAGGAAAGAAAATGTCAATTAGGGCAGTCATAAGATTCCTCTTACTCGTTCTTAAAGGGAGACTCGTCAAAAATAATTAAAGTTTTTATCTTGTTAAAGCGAAATCAAAGGCGCGCTTGTATCGAAGGTATTAAGCTACAATTGCACCCAAGAAATATCGTTTTTTGCAAAGAGAAACTAGACACCTTGGTTATAATTTGCTGTCACATCTCAATTCAATGGCTGCCTCGTTAGAGGAGCCAGCAGAGCCGTGCGGCTCATCGCGGGCGACACTCGGGGTCTGAAGGATGTCGCCATCACGGTAAAGGAACCCAGGGTGTTAAATATCGTCTTATTTCTCCATTCTCCTTCAAACTGTCGCCCATTTACAGCTATTGAGCTGTGAAATTTGTATGTGTATTTTGTGGAAAATAAACTTAATTCAATTATAAAATCTCGACTAATGATATATTTGTAGGCATTTGGTGGCGCGGGTCTTTTGTGGGGTGTAATTGGAGAGGGGTGTCGAAAAGATGAATGTCAAATTCTATCAGTTGTTACCGACGGCTTATTAAAGATTGTATCAAGCTTTACAAGGCATTCAACGTGTCATGTAGTTACTAACTGTCAGAATCATTCTCACAAGTTTGCACAGTTGATTTTCAATTATTGGGGCGGGTATGAGCAAATATTTTTCACAAAAGATCAAATTGTGATTTTAAGAAAATATGCACACTCCATTGACTGGCTTCCATTCTTTCACACCGAAGTGCTGCAGATTGGACTGTTAATTTTGTGTGTGTAATTAATGAATTATCCTCTGAAGAAGAGAAAGCAAATCTATATCCACTGTTTTAAAAATTATACAGGTAACGAGATGAAACTTCATAAAAACTTTGACGGCAAGAAGTCTGCAAAAACAGACAAGGAATCGGAGCTTCGCAAGAAAACGAGACGAAATCGAACAACATTCACCACGTACCAACTGCACGAGCTGGAGAGGGCGTTCGAAAAGTCGCACTACCCGGATGTGTACAGTCGCGAGGAACTGGCCATGAAAATTGACCTGCCGGAAGTCCGTGTGCAGGTAATTGTCATTGTTTTCATTTCGTGTGTACAATAGGTATGCATGTATTATAAACGAAAATATGTAGATGCAGGAGTTTTATTTTTGTTAATTATTTTGTATAATCTATTTCTATCTGTATGGGTAATCGGAGTAATTTTAATTTAATTTTTTTTTTGGGGGGGGGGCTAGAGCAATACCATCTTTTTAAGAATTTCATTTTGCTTAAACAAATGTGCTATTGTGATAATGTGTTTTAACTTATCATATATGGTGAATTAGATTGAAACATATCGTTTGATTTGAGGTTCAACATGTTAACTTAAAAAATGGCTGAAACTTTTACAGTCATTAAACCCGGTTTCAAGCGTATGCCACTTCTTCCGAATCATACATCTTGCCGTTTTTGTAAAAATGGTGGTTTTTTTAGACGAAGAAAATTCAAAATAAAATTCAAAATAAAATACGTTATCTTTCCTATCTTATGTCTTATCAAATCAGCTTTAATACTACTTCTAGATACTATTAATTTAATATATATTTTTTTTATCTTTGCTTGTTCATTGATATTTATGGTTGAATCCTCTAAATTACCCTATTTGATTATTGATCTTTACAGCACATCTTAAAAAATAATTTTAGATCTAAACATCCAAAGAACCCCCATTATGTCACATACATGTAATTTGAATTAAAAAAAAAGGTAATGTTATCATACATCGTAATAAAATATTAAATTAAAATAAGTTAATAAAATACTAGCTAAACTTTTTAGATATGCATAGAAAAATCAGTTGATATATGATAATTGAATTACTTAGTATTCATTTTTGAAACGTAGAGAGAGGGCTACCATTTTATATTCCATTGCGTAAGATTTTCTACATAGTTCCCTTTGTGTTACAAGCTTACATGCAGCTCAGCTATATGGGGTTGTTAATCATTTTTCAAACAAGCTAAAAATCATTTAAAAATAACTAATATATAAAATACTTTGATGCCATTTTGTTCAAGGTTGTTTGTAAGTGTTCATCTATGTGATGTAAGTTGCCTGGTTCAATAAAAACCATAAATTTGAAATCATGGCACGCCAGAACCTTTGTATCTATTTTGTTTTTAATACGAATGAAGCTTTGTTAGCATTGTAAATGTTCTAATTCTTGGTTTATCCTAGAATATATATATAGTTGCGTATTGAAAATACCTTCACTTAAAATATGTTATTAAAAATTAAACAGAACTGTGAAGGACAAGTTCATTAGCTCGATTTATTTCAGTTTACAAATCTTGTCAATGGCAATTATTGTAGTTGATGGGGTTCTTTCAGGGTGAAGGGCGTAACTTTGTTCTACTAACGAGGTTTATAGAGGGGACATCAATAGGAGCATTAGTCCAGTTATTCAGACTTGGCATCAATAATTGACTTAGCATGGGATCTGTTCACTCTCTGCCTCGGTCTCAGATACAGAGGGACAGCTGGGCCAGTGACGGAGATAATTCGAACGCTGCAAGAAGGCAGTGCCATCTAACAAGTTAATGGCTCAAAAGTAACCCTCAATTATTCACATGAATAAACCCAAGATGAAAGAAATAATGGCGATGAGTGTTTTAATTGCATCCAAGAGGTTTTTCGATGAGGGGATTTCTAAACCAATCTTTGCTGCGTCTACCTGGCTCCCGGGCACGTCCCGTCGCTCGCCACGCCCCTCTCTTTGACGTGGTCTGATTTGATATTGTATCCATTGGTCCTCAATCTAACCGACGCGTTATTACTGGCGTCTTCTGTATCTGCCTCCTTTGTCCCTCTGTCTTTTAACGTGTTATTCAATTAACTAGATATTAATGTCCATAAAGACTGGTAGTTTCGACGACTGCTCTCCAGAAAACTCTCACGAGTCTTCTGAGAGTGTGATAATATTTGAGTAATCTTTGAAATTTATTTCCTGTTTTCGTTATTGTATAATGCTAGTGTTTCTTTAACCAATAAACAGTGTTTTAGTAAAAGTTGCGTAATAAACAGCAATTTTTATAATAATTTTAACATTTATAAATTCTTTTATTTCATTAATTTCAATGTCATTCATCTTTTTAAAAGGTATGGTTCCAAAACCGGCGAGCAAAGTGGAGACGTCAAGATAAACTGGAGAATACAACGCTCAGAATCAATGACGAATTCCCTTCCGGTTTTATTTCCAAAAAATCAAGTGTTGCCTTTGGGTCACCCTTACCATTGGATCCTTGGATGACGTCATCAGTGAAAAATTCAGAATCTGGAAGTGTGACGTCAATAGCACCAGAAAGTTGCATTGCGTCGTATCCCATGTTTGCTACTCCGTACTCACATCCGGGCAACTCCATGAGTAATTCGTACCGAGGATTCCCCGGAGTTCTCGGAAATTGTCCTAAAATCTCAGACTTTGATCCTAGGAATTCTAGCATTGTGTCCTTAAGGATGAAAGCCAAAGAACATGTGCACTGTGTTGATAAAAAGTACTGAGATACACAATGTAGATTGACTCAATATAAGTTATATCCATGTTCTGTCTTATCATAATATAGTATCATTTTATTGAGGTTTTTCTCCCATAAAGGTAGACACTGATGATGACTGTTTGCTTTCGTTGTGTAATCTAAGCTCTGAATAAACCACTTCATATTACCTTACGGTCAGTTATATCACACAGACAGAATGTTCTTTCTTCTGCGATGTCTGAACATTTAAATAAATTTAAGCTTTTAAGGTCTCTTTCTTTGAATATCCAATATTTTATATTTCATTGAATATGTAATATTTAATATAATAAACGAAATCAACAATTCTGAAATCATTGCTAAAGTTAAAAGTTTTATATAAAATTTTCTAAAAGACAATATCATTGCTAACTCGGTTATACCAGTCAGAGTGTATCTAAGTTTAATGTATGATTGGCATTAATATCTTATATATTTGATATAATTATATTTTTCAAAAAGACTTGGAATAAGTTCAGTTATGGAATTAATGGACCTGCAGTTATTGAGGTAACAGATGAATGAGGGGAAGCCTCATTGGCATTCAGATTCAAGATTGATGACCAATATAACATAAAAATAACTCTGGTAGCAGTTACTTATTCTATAATATTTACAGTTTCAACTGTCTTTGTCTGTGATAACATTACGAATCAATTTTGAACCCTAAAACCCAATAACTTCATAAAACATGACGGACACAAAATGGGCGTGTCTTATACCATAACCGAGAGACGGTATTGGCTGCGCCGCGCAGTAATACATAGCATGTGCTACACGATAAAATAGTGATTTTAAATAATGCTGTTTTAAAGTGTACAAATTGGAAATAATGTAAATATAAGTAATAAGGAATCATTCTTTGAATATTATGAGGTGATAATTTCGGTCGGAGCGTGGTCAAATCTATCATAAAGCCCTTCAGGCTTTATTGGATTTGACCACGCCCCGACCGAAATTATAACCTCATAATACTAAAAGAATGATTCCTTATTCCTTAAATATTTTTTTGTTCATTTTTACCCTTCTCTTGTTTATTTTGAATTTTTAGGCGACGTTAAACCAAAAAGAAATAATTTTTTATGCTTGCTCTAAAAATGTTTAATGTTAATTGAGGAGTGTAATAAATAAATTTATTAGTATGATGAATAGAACTAAAAGTAAGCACTAAGAAAAAAAGATTTTGTACTAAGGATTATATACCATTATATTAGAAAATGTTGTGATTAATTTTAGTGAATAGAATTCATAAATACTCATTTAGTTCACATTTTTTGTCTGTCTATTTCATTTTCCCTAGTAAGTTGTAATCTTTCAGATGACGTTAAACCACAGGCACTGTTCTTGTTATTAAAGTTCATCATATTAATCTATACACTTAAAGTATTACATATAGATTATTATACTGATGGGGTAATCTTCATCGCAGAAACAAGTGACTGGATGTTAAAACATGAGTCAATTTTAGACAGTGAAGGAGCAGCATTTCTTTTTGCCGTAAAAATTATGAGCATTGTGGCAACGCACTTTGAAAAAATTACGCACTTTGAAAAAAAATTTCAAAGTGCTTTAATTTTGGGCCCAAAACAACGCAATTTGACATTTTTTTTCAAAGTGCGTTTTTTGGGACCAAGTTAACGCATTTTGAAAATTTGTTCAAAGTGCGTTATAAAGGTACATCAACATTTTTAATTATCGAGACACTTAAAGCACTTTGAAAAAACAAATTCTGGAATTGAATTTCTAATTTGTTGATAGTATGATGATTTGTTAACACTAGTGAATCTACTTTACCGTCTTTGAAAACGGGGATTTGGGTTGGGATTAACTAAACATACAGGTCATTTAACTGATTACTGGAAGAAGGTTCCCTATCCCTCATCTTTCCTTCCTAACCATATGATATTCAGCAATTTGGAGCATACATATAAGAACTGAAAAAGAAATACACTTTTTTGTTGTAATTTAAGTACAGTGATATCGTAAAAATGAGCTGGCCAAACAATTATTTCTCCAATGGTAAGTTGAAGAATCAGTAAGTGTTTCAACATAAACCTTCTTTTCAAATTCTAATCAAATAAGTGACATAGTCACTTCATTATAAAAATAAAAGTTATATTGACAAACATTAAATCGTTATAAACTTCAAAATAAGCATTAAGGTATCCGATCCATAATAGCCCCAGATTCAATGAATCTGGATTCATAACATATATGTATGGGCTAAATACTCAGTATACTTGGACATAATTTTCATATCTAAGTATAAGCATGTAGGAGTGTAATGTGTCCTAATTAATGAACTTTTCCTGTTCTTGAAGAGTTGCCCCCCTTTGCTTTTAATCTATAAAAATCAATTTTTAAAAAATATATACGGTATAAAATTTATTTTAAATAGTTTTTGTACTCCTAAGGATTAAATTCATATTTTCACCGAAGCATGTATTGATATCCTTAGTATTTACTTTTTTATTTAAAAAAATGTGCTTGTTCCCATAGACCTTAATGCAATCTTCATTAATTAATTACTGCTTAGTTAATAAGATTTTTGAAAAATTCTCTCGGTAAATCTTTTTTTACTCTAAAAAGCTTTGAATTAATATTATAGTATTTAATACATAATGGATATTAAGGGTTAGAAAAATTAGGTCCTAATATGGGTCGGATACCTTAAGGTGTGTTTTTTTTTCTCGCTCTGGTGCTCTAAAAGATCATATTGGTTTTTTTGATAAACATAACTAACGTATCCTTTTTTCACATCATGTTTGTTTATAATCACATGCAATTGAAGCCAGTTGAAAAATGTTATACACTGATCTCCATCATCAATATATATATAAATCAATTTCGTTTCTGTCATAGCCCAATGTACCATATAAGAAGTAAATTTGCTGTATAAGCTTATGAGAAAAGGAAAAAATCTAATCGAGAAACTGTTTATCAAGTTAGCTGAGAATGCATTGGGTTCTTTTTATTTAATATATCCTATTGAGCTAAACAAGGTTAATCCAATTATTTATTGTATATAAAAGTATCAATTATTTCGACCAAACCCTGAATTTTTTTTTTTCAAAGTGCGTTGACTTGGTCCCAAAATTATTTTAAATTAACGCACTTTGAAATTTTTTTCGAAAGTGCGTAATTTTTCAAAGTGCGTTGTAACAGAGCATACATATATATCTTGTACACTTGAAATCTTTATTTATATATTTCTCATTATTTTCTCATTTTTTTTCAGTGTCGGTAAAAATACGTATATAAAGAGTTATCTCTCCTATAATGACGTCCGACTGCTTGAAAGAAGGAAAGAAAGAAAAGAAGAAAGAAAGATAGAAACACCGACATAGATAGATAGATAGATAGATAGATAGATAGATAGATAGATAGATAGATAGATAGATAGATAGATAGATAGATAGATAGATAGATAGATAGATAGAATCAAACAATATCAGCTGAAATATATGAACATCTCTCTTATATAGAAGAAACACTATTTTACAGTTCATTGACATAAAGAAAACTGTACATTCAATTATCAATGTCCACCATCCGATTATTCACCATACATCTATTGCCGTTATCTAAGTGTTCTACGTGTAATATAAACCCATCATACAAACAGCGTTAGTGAAAGCATTAAAAAAATTCTTCGTAATTAGTTTAAAAGGCTTTTTTTTTGGGGGGGGGGGGGGTAAATACGTATATCATTAAAAGACATATTAACTCGCACTTTTTACCGTTGGACCTTTAAAACCGATTCACATCATTTATCAGTTTATATATCTGAATGCTTGTTAACGCTTTTTACTTCTTGTAACAAAGTTTTATAATGGGCTTAAGCAAACCTACACTGGTTTTCTTTATGAACAAATTCCATAGCAGAAATTGAAATACAGTTGAGAGAGAGCTTTCCTATTGAATCTGCTTAATTCAGCCGCTAAAAACGCAAAGTTTAAATCTCTTCCACAATATGGTTTATGTGTTTAAATTGTCCGCACAACACTTAATCAGATATATATACATCTGAATATACATCCACCCCGTGTGTACCTTATAGGCTTTAAATGGCAAAAGTAGATTTAAAATGGCCTTGCAAACGAAATAAAGAATTGAGCGAACAACATCTTATTTATCTATATTTCATATTTTTTGACGAGCCACATTGTTGCATGGTTGTTCTTTGTGGGCAGACAATACCTGAAGTATTTGCTATCAGAAGTCGCTGCTAGCTGTGTCTGTAGATAAGATACACCTGTAGGCCGGCCCAGGACTTCCGTACACCGGTTGCTAAGAAGCTTTTAAATGGCGAGTAGTGTACGGGTATGCCAGATTGATCACTAGATGTGGTATATTGACCAGCCATTATGACAGACAGAAATGAATTCTTTGGGATAACGTAATGACAGATTTCAATCAACACCCATAAGTACAGCGAAGCAGTGTGTGTGTGAAGACATTACGGATCCGTTAGTCTGTGCCGTGTTCCCTATGGGTCGCTGAGACCTATCGTGTTTTTATACTATGTCTGAGATCGCCGAACACCCTGGGGACGGGCTTGCCCGTCCATACACAGTGGGGACATTTCAGACCCGTCTTGATAAGTTTGAGAGTTTCATTAAGGACATTACTTTCCAGGATGTTGAGGCCACACCTGAGGAACGGAGGCAATGGATCACAGGTAAACACGCTTGGAGAAATTGATTAAAATTGATTTTCTTCTGCTTATTAAACATGTTCATAGAAAGCGTTTTGTAAAAAAAAGAAAAAAAGTCGCATGTTGTATCAATAATTAATGGTTCTCCTCGTAATGTAGTTTCGCGTAAAAAGAACTTAACATTGGAAAGGTGTCGAATTTTGCTATTTTTATAACTATACAACGGCACCCCCCCCCCCAAAAAAAAAATCATATCATTTCTTTGAGGACATACATGTACATGTATATACAATCGAAACTCATGGCTTGTATTCAAAATATTTTTTGGCTCATTTTCCGTTGAATTACATGTATTTTGCCTATTTTAAAAATAAATTATTAGTGTCCTTCCTTATTAAGTTCAATATTCTTTGAAATACTTCAAGGTAAAATTGTTTGTATTGCTTACATATTAGCAGGTATATGAAATGTATAAGTTTTATAAACTGTTGGTTTATATCGATATTGAGTCTCATTCAGCTATTAAATAATGGTACTCCTGGTCAGTGCTATATGCTTACTCCATTCTACGGTGTGTTGTGTGTATTCCCTGCCGATTTTCACTCTTTGTTAAACCCCCAATATTGACCATTGGACTCGGATCAAACTATTCGGTAGATCATTTTTGGCTTATGTCATTTCGACTAATCCCCAAATCTGGCTCTAAGGTGCTCTGTAAACACTCCAATTTAATAAGATAAATTGTTCACGGCAGCCGGATTTAAACGGGATAAAAGTATGAAAGTATATTACACATGTTCTAGTATATTGGAAAGTTCACCGACCGTTATCAACGTATATATGTACATGTATGTGGGGCGGGGGTGGGTGGAGAGAGAGAGAGAGAGAGAGAGAGAGAGAGAGAGAGAGAGAGAGAGAGAGAGAGAGAGAGAGGTTGTTTCAATGCATTGTTTCCTCTGTTCCAGAGAGCCTGAGGTTTGACCAGTTCTGTGATTCTATACGTGACCTGTTTGGTTCTGACATAAAGAATGCTGACCTGAAGGCCATCTACAGGAAGATTTCAACAAACCCAGACGCCAAGGTCGACTGGAGCGAGGTACTAGTCCTCGTATATAGTCATAACAATTAACCATTTACAACATCTAAGCATAAACAGAAACAATATTATTGCTAGTTGATTTGTTATTATTTTTTATTGTCACAGATGTTATCATTCTGCTATTTTCAGTTGTTCGGCAATTCTTTTATGATTTTGTTGTTCGGTATATCATTTCACAGGTGGTTGATTGTATATTACAATATGTATTTC
This sequence comes from Magallana ariakensis, assembly GCA_020458035.1. Taxonomy (NCBI): domain Eukaryota; kingdom Metazoa; phylum Mollusca; class Bivalvia; order Ostreida; family Ostreidae; genus Magallana; species Magallana ariakensis. The sequence continues at coordinate 6,422,507 of CM035816.1, read as the reverse complement.
ACTATTATCAGTTGTTCGGATGCCATTTTCCAGTCGTTCGGTTATTATTATTATTTCATTTTTATTATCTTTAGTTGTTCTATTATTATTTCACCTTTTTATGCTTTGGTTTTCATTATTTTTTTTTACTGTTTTCCGATGTTCGGTATTTATTTCACTATTTTCAGTTGCACAGTTATTATTTAATTTTTTTTCATTTGTCTGGTATTTATAAAACTATTTTTTTTATATTTTCAGTTATTCTTTAACAATGTTCGGAAGTTCGGCTATCAGTTCACTATTTTTGGTTGTTTGGTAGCATTTCAATATTTTCATTTGTTAGGTTATTATTTCATATTTTCAGTCGTCCTGTATTTTTCACTGTTTGGTTACTCTTTAATATTTTAGAAATGAACTCAATGTCTACCCAAGTTATACGAGTATAACCTGGGTTGGGACAGTTTACGCTTTATAATCCGCGAAGCGGATTATAAAAAAGCGTAAATTGCTCCAACCCAGGTTATACGAGTATAACTTGCGTAGACATTGAGTTCATTCCTTATAATTTAATTTTCTGTAACTTTCTGTACAAATTGAGTGCGTTTTACTTTTAAAAATGACATTGATCTGCTCAAAATTTAAACGCAACGTCAAGCGGATTAGTACGTTTTTGACGTTAGTGCATTGTAACGTGTCTTGTGACGTGCAAACCAGGTTATACATATTAAACTGAATTTTTACATCCAATCAAATGCCGCGTTACAACCAGAATTAAATTAAAATAATTCCCAGTTTTCATTTCACTGTAATTGTTTTGTCGGATGTTATCACCTTATTTCCAATAGATAAATTTATTTTTGATTTCATTGATTTAAGGTAACTCCAGTGTTTTAGAAATCCGTGTCAAACCAAACATTTTTAAATTTTAATAGTTAAAACAACTTATAAACTTACTATAGAGACCAAAATATTTATACCTTTGCACGTTTGTTTTTCTACAGTGAGCTTCAGCTCACAAGGTCCAAAAATTTAACAGCCAAAATTTAACACCATGATGCATGATCTCATAATTTATTAAATTATGCACCAAAATACATCATGTTAGGTTATAATTTAAGCAAATCAATTGATTATCAGTAAATCAAAAAAAAAATTCTTGATTTTCTACAGAAAATATAAAAAATATTACATTTTTTCTTGCCACGACCTTCCCCAAAAAATCACAAAATTGCATATTTTTGAAAAATTCTAAAAAATTATTCAGTTTACATACATTTTTAAAAGAATATTTATTAAGAGTTACATATTGTGTTAACAAAAAAACATAGTTTATCAAAATTGACCATCTAGTTTTTGCTTGATAGTCTCTTGAACATGTGTACCCCCATATTGAAAATGTAAATTTTATAAGTTGTTTTTGGCAAACTTTGGAAAAAAATGAAATGTACCAAAAAGACACAATCTAACAGTCACTTAAATTGATACACTCAATGAAACTGTATTATACATATAAAATTAAGGTCGAGACTGTCAAAAAACTCATATAGTTGAGTGGAGTAGTACCCCCTCCCTCTTTCTGTCAAATACTTTCTATCCCAGTTTTTAAACATATTTATCTGTAGAATAAACATCAATCAGTGTTATGTAGTTTTAATTACACAAGTACTTACTTATCCTCTCCTTGTCCCGGAGGACACATGAGGTCGTCAAGCTACATAAACGCAGTGTAATTGTTGGAGGAGCATGCATACAATACCTACAATTATATTACACACTCATTTACTGGTTTACATTTCGCTGCTTTCATTGCTTTCTCCAATCCCTCTAAACGACGGAGATGCTATATTTTAACAAATTTTCCACTTTTTGACCAAACCATAATTATTTTAAAACACTTGTTGTGTGCCAAAATTATAACTGGAAATTTAGCAGGCCGTGTAAAAAAAGAACCGGATCCGAAAGACACTGGAGTTACCTTAAGTTGTTCGGTTATTTTCAGTTTTACGGATATTTTAAATAGTCCGGTTACTTTCAGTTGTCAGATTATTATTTCTTCCTGTTCAGGTGTTTGGCTTTTATTTGAATATGAAAATTCATCTGTTTGGTTATTTTCATCTTCGGTTATTTTCATTCATATGTTAGGTTATTTTGATTTATATGTTCGGTTATTTTTATATGCTTGTTTGTTTTCATATATTCGGATTTTTCCATTTTGTTTGTTCGGTTATTTTCAGTTGTTCAGATATTTTCAGTTGTTCAATCATTTTAAGTTTTTGTCATCGCTTGCCATTTTCAGGTTTTCGGTTATTTTCAGTTGTTCGTTATTTTTATTTTTCAGTTGTTTGGTTATTTCCAATCGGCGGCGGAGGAGCACGAAGAGGCAGCCGGCGTCGGGGAAGAGGTCAGCATCTTCACCGTCTCCAAGCGACGGCGCGTGGGAGAGGCTGCAGGTGAATTTTCTTTTTATGGTCCACGTTTTGCAATTACATGTATATTTTGAAGAAACGGGTATAAATTGTTGATTTATTCTAATGTTAAGAAATGTTTCTTACAGGAATATTTACGGCACTATTGTTTCAATATTACAGGTGATAAAACTCGCCGCGACACCGTGCAATGTTTGCGCTTTGTCCCATCGCTGGACGGCTACGTTTCAGCGTCACAAAAGGGAGCCATCGTCATATGGAATAGCTCAGTGAGTATTCCGGATATGGTTTTGTTTTTAGTCACCTATAAACTGTTTCCTATTTGAAAAATAGCTGAAAAAAATTGGAAAATGCCCAATTTGATGTGGATTCCCTTTATTTTTAGCTTCGAATGCAGTCCTGTATTGACATTAATGTAAGTATGAACGATACAATCAAATTATTCCTATACTATAAATATTTAGATATCTTAAGCTCGACAATCTCGTCAAACGAAGTGAACATGGTGAATAGGCTGTCATCTGTGAAAGTAAACTAAAACGTTTGGAAATTATGCAATAATATAAAAGTTACCTTCTGTAACGTTATTGAGTAGTTTTACTTGTTTATGTACATATCAAATAGGAAGCTGCTTGGGTTACTGGTTGTGAATACCTTCCAAACATACGCAGAGCGGTGTGTTGTACTGAAAGAAGCATTGTTGTTTGGGATCATCGTGCTAAGGGAAAAAATCAAGTATGGCATTTTATTCAAATTTCATGAAAAATACTTACTATGAATTAAAAAAATTATAACTTTTATTTGCATTATCTTTGTTTCATTTCAATTAATACTATATTTTAACTATATTGCTATTTCATTTGCAGCATGTGTTTTCTATCAAACCTTTTGAGAACTCCCCTCAGTGTATCTGCAATGTTCCCACTTCCTCTCATCTCCATGAGGATACAGTATTATTCGGAGATGATCAGGGCTATATCAATGTTTTACGGATACTCAGCAAAGACTTGACAATAAAAAATGCAAAGGATGCAGAAAAAATACAGAATACTCAACCTATTCCCAATTATCCTATTGAACTTGATAAACTGTCATAGTAAGTAAATTAGATATTCTATGCTTGTATTTGCAAAAAATAATTTTCCATTCAATATAGATGGGAAAGAAATGTTTAAATTATCATAAAATATGTATTTAATACATGTATATACAATCATAACAGTAGTTAGAATATCATTTCTTTACTTCTTGTCAAGGCTTAAATATTTAACTATTTCTCCCACATTGCCTCACAGTTTGATCAGGGTGAAAAAATATATTTTCAGTAAAATAGAAAAGAGGAAAATTCACCATGACTGGGTGCTAAAGGTGAAGTATTTTCCTGAGCTAAGATGTTTTGCATCCTGTTCACCCCACAGCAAGCAGTCCTTTGTACTGGAGGAGATAGACAGGCTATATGATGATGGGTAAGCTTACCTCTGCCTTATACTTTGTACTCTTCACAGCTCATATCTATATGGAAAATCATTATTAAGAATGTTCACTAGTGACTTAAATGTACTGTTTTATAGGGAAGTGCGAGGTGTATCAATCTACAAAGGAGTGAATTGTTTTGATTATTGTGCCAAAGCCAACATAATTGCCACAGGGGGTGTGGACAAAGTCATCAGGGTGTGGCACCCTCACATCTTCTCCAGGCCAACAGGTAAATATCATTAACACTAGTCAACTTATGTACTTGTAGCAACACTGTAGGACATGCATTCTTCATACAGATGGCTGCACACTGGTAATTTTACACTGTCACACAGTTGACTGCACATCTTAACACAGGTGACTACACATCTTTACACAGGTGACTACACATCTTTATAAAGGTGACTTCCCCTTCTTTACAAGGTGACTATACATCTTCACACAGATGACTTCTCACTGTCACACAGGTGACTACACACTGTTATGTAGGTGACTAGACACTTTCACGCAGGTTTTTACACAATGTCACATAGGTGACTACCCGGTATACTCCTTAACACAGATCACTACACACCATCAAACAGGTGTCAGCACACTCCCAGACAGAAGTCTACACAATGTCACAGGATATGGCAAATGAACCTCTAGTCACACAGGTAGACTCAGTTCTACAGATAAGCAAAGTCTCACAGATGACTATAAATTGTCTCACAGGGACACAGTTAACTAATTTGCAAATCTTCCAATATAGTTTTCTTGTATTAGATATTGGGGGATAATACAAAGGTTCATCTAAACATTTATGTTGACAGGGAAACTGATGGGTCACTTGTTTACCATTGTTGACATTTGCTGCAATGAGAAAGACCAGCATCTGATCAGCTTGTCCACAGCCCGTGTGTTCAGAGTGTGGGACATTCACACCTTGACCTGTTTACAGGTAAACTAAAGATATGTTACTACATGTACAGTATTTCAAAAGATTGTATGAGAGATCCTTTTTACTACCATAAGTTTTAAGGTGACTAATGTGTGTCCTGTGCTTCTTCATCTTGTTTAATTAATACATATTTTGATACTGAAGTGGGGCTAGATATATGCCCACTTGAACCGTGGGTTATACCAATGTTTGAAATCAAAAGAGAGTTTGACAAGCATCATTCCAGTTTGTTTGTTTTACATGAATACAAGTACATGTCATTTAATTACAGGTCTTTACAGACAACGAGGAGAGACCTGGTGAAAAGAGAATCTATTCCATGGTATTTGATTCAAGGCATGAAAGGCTTTTGACAGGTAAATTGATTTTCTGTTGTAAACTTCTTTGAATCACCAATACTGACATTTACATTGACATTTTGGCACTATCTTAATTTCTTGGTAGGATCCAGTGTGATCGACTCATGGCCCCTGACTCGGGCTGTGCAGGACACAATGCAGGTGCCCCACACACACGACAGACCCATCAGCCAGGTGGTTCTCAACCGAGAACTGAACCAGGTCATCACCATGTGTACAGAGTCACACATCAAGGTACTCTCTCAGAAATCTCAGAGGAAGAACCACAGTAAAATATGGTTACTCAAAAAAAGCTTATAACAAATTAGTCAGTTTCAATCCTGTAATCTTAAAAAAGAAATGGAATATCATTTTAATTGATACCGGTAAACATGTATTGAATTACAGTTATAATAAATTGAAATTGCTTTTCCCTGGCTCTTCACTATAACTGTGTTATGCTGTAATTTAGAATGAACCAGAGCACTGTAATTACTGTGCAAAACAAAAAATTGCAGTACCATTAATATCACATCAAACAGGCACTTTAATTAAGACTGAACTCATTTATGAAAAATATGAAAATCCACGCAATGTCACATACAAATGCAATACTAGAGACTTTGCTATAGAGCTCATTTATGAATTTTGTTTGTTAGATCTGGGAGCTGGAGACGGGGAAGAGGGTGGGGACCATTAACAACGCCCACGACGACAATGTGGAGGTGACTGCTCTCTGTCTGGACAAGTCCGGCTACAGGATGGCTACGGGAGGATTCGACGGTGAGTGATGTCAGATATAGATGACAATTACTATTGTTGCAGAAATATTTTGCTTGTAAATTGTTGACTTTTGGCTTGTAGGGTCTATTAAGGTGTGGGATTTTGGGTCAGGCCAGGTGATTAAAAAGAAATCGGGTCGTCACTCCGAGGAGGACCTCAGTATAGTGGGAATGTCTTACACCTACTTCCAGGGAGACCGCGTGCTTCTAGCTGTGGGATGGAATAACAAAATCAGGATGCTTCTGGTAATTTTACATCTTGATTCTTTCAAGAAATCTAGGCAAACCTATTTTGAAATGTATGTAGTGCATTCAATTGTGAGATAAAAATACAGAATCTTAAACACCTAATTATAAGCATTGATGGAACACTGCTTTCAACCGAGTAACGGATAGAAAACATGGAGTCACAACAATGGAATGAAATTAAAAATTTGATAGCATTTAGATAGTCATAAATTTCTTACAGGATACCAATGAGAATTATGATTTGCCGGTGGTGCGAGAGTTTCTGGATGTGTACTACTGGACCGCAGAGTCAGGGATCACCCCTAGAGACGACCCGTTTCCTCCCACTGACCCACTCCCAGATATAGGTCAAAACACACAGGTGTCAATGGGATCAAGGAAACCCTCCCATGCAGGATCAGTATTTAGAAAGGTACTAGTGTTAGTTACCAAACATATGAACTTTAGATGAGTTATATTCAACTATGGATTTGTTTGGCTTCAAGTTTCATGGAGTATTAGCATTATTGATAATGATGCTTTGATGATATCTGAAAGAAAAAGTCTAGATGTTAATCATTTTTTAGTAACAAGAGGAATACTTCCATTTGTAGGACTACATTCTTAGCTCCCATGATGTATCCTCATTTACCATGTACACAGACGATACACTGATAACTGGGTGCACGGATGGAACTATTGTCTTCTGGGATGTTCAGAAGGGGGAGGTCCAAAAAGTGTAAGCTACCTTAATGACAAGTAATGATAATCAGGTCTTATAGATTCCTGTATGTTGCATACTCGGGTATAATTGATATGTTGCATTATCAGGTATAATAGATAAAGACACATTATGTACAATATGTGATGTGTGATCTTGCAGGTTCCAAATCCCCACTGATGATGGAGAGGAGTCGTCCTCCAGTAAGCCGCGGTCAAGGATGGGCAACGAGCGACGTGTCAACATGATCAAAGTGATGGTCCACAGAGAGAGGAAACTCGACCCTGCCTATGTCAAGTTAGTCCTCTATCATAAACCATGCACTGACAAATGTGTTCTATAGAATTATTTCTATTCGTGGATGACAAAAAAATCTGTGTGTAAATGTACACTGTATTTTTATGTAATTACAGGAAAAAGGAAGAAGAAGAAAAAGAAGAAAAAGAGGAGAAGGAAGAGGTCATCATGTCTCAAAAAACGAGTCGACGAGTGTCTCGAGCCAATTCTCGAGCTTCCAGGCAATCCACAGCACCTGCTCCAATACAAGTAGGCTGAAACGAGACTTAAATTTGTTAGAAAATTATTATGAATCGATAACAAACTGGGATTAATGATATGCACTCAACTCTGCCATACTTAATGTAGATTTGATGGAATGTTGATTTTCTAATTGTTTAGGTAGATTCACAAAAACAAAAGGCTTTGATGGATGAAATTACAGCAAAAGTGGAAGGGGTGGAATTTGAGAAAACTGAAGATTTGACAGATGCAAAGATAGAAGGTGAGTGAAGTTAAATGGAATATAGACTAAATTATGAAATAATGAAAAATAAACAGATAAAGTTTTTGTGTCACTTTTATGGACAATTTTTAAAGCATATGTCAACAATTAAAGTGGTTTCATTGGTTTTAGAAATGATAAAAAATGATGACGGTGATGAAAAGCAAGATGAAGAGAAATCGGATGATGGTTTGACGAAGGCTGAATCTGAGGATGAGGAGATTGAGGATGAGGAGAGTAAATACATCACGGAGGAGTATGCCCCAATCCTCGTGTCAGTTCACCAGGACTCCTTCATCAGGTTCTGGACAATGGAGGTAATTAAGCCCCTTGTGGCAATGAGGAACATTGTCTTAAAGAATTAAGTACCTGTGTTAGGCTGTGTATGTATAAACCACAGAAATACACTTAGTTGGTGATTAATGACTGTACTTGCTGTAGAATGGAGTTGTGTGCAGAATAGATTGTACACAAGTCTCAGAATTCCATTTAATGTCTTATAACATCATGAAAGTACACTGTCCTGATTTAGATAATTATGAAGATATATAGAGCCTGTTGTCCTGTTCTTGTAGGGGCAGCTTCTGAGGGAGGTGTCTGCTGTTACGAGAAGAACTGGGACTCCAGTCACGTGTATCACACATGACGAGAACAGTAACTGCATGATAACTGGGGACATCAGTGAGTTCAATTTAAAAACTGTAACAGCATGGTGAAGTTAGTATTTATGGAATTTTTATTGGTCAGTTGTTATTTCAATTCTATAAATAAATTCAAGGTTTTTATGCATGGACATGAATATTCTTTTAACAGAGGGTTATTTGACATTATGGAGCATTAGCAAACTGTTGAAGAACCCGGAATCCACAGAACAGGTAGGTTGTTGTTTTTAAATACATATATGTTTAAACAGAATTAAGTGCAACAATTACATGTAGAATATCTTGGTACATTTTATGATTTTTTTACCAGAATGCAATAAAACAACTAATCTGTTGGCGGGCCCATCTGGTCAAGATTGTCTCCCTTATGTACATAGATAAACTCAAGGCCATATTTTCTGGGTCCACAGATGGATCAGTTAGGTAAAACTTTTAAATTAAATTCATACAATTTCTTTTTCAAAAACAAACATTAGCACTTCTGTTTGATTAAGGAATCAAACTGAAATGTTTGGACTATTTTCAGGGTTTGGTGGGGTCACAAAGGTCGCTTTATAGGCTTTTTCAGCCAGCATAGACCTTTTGTGTTTCCAAGGAACGAAGAGTCAGCAGGACCAGCAACTCTGCCCTATGATATTACAGAGGTAAAATTATTATTTCAACATTGATTCAATAAATTATAGAAATTTGTTTGAAGACATAAATTAAAATATAAAATGTTTCACATTTGTATAGGCTCCTCTCACCCCAGTTAAAGTTAAAAGTGCAAAGCAAAAGATCAGAACCAAGGAAAACATCAAGTTTCCACTTGTGGTTGACTATGAAAGGTAAAATATTATTCATATTATCTCTAAATATTTGGAGTTTTGAAAACAAGATTAATATTTCTGTATTTATATAAATTGTTGCACATTTACCACAATTGAAAATTTTTATCTGCAGGTGGCAACCTTTTAGACGATCAGCTTATAATCGGGATAAACAGACGACAAGTCGCAAAAAACGCATTCCTCAACCCGAGGACAGAAAATTCTTTGGAGCCCTTATCAAACCAAAGGTGAATACTGGTGTATTATGAGTCTTGAAATAATTTTAGAAATGCTTATCTAGTATATTTGGATACCTCTGCGTACAATTAACTATGCCATTAATTAATAATATTGAAACATAGCAAGAACAGCATTTAAATGATTGTAACTAATATGCAATTGGCAGATTAACAATTAAATGCTTACCTATGGAATATTAGCTTGATCACTGGTTCAGAAAACTCCCTCACATCTTATTTCAGAGAAGATTCAGGCAACTTGTATCATTGAAAAGAAACCGGGTATAAATTCTGCTCTGACTAAAAGTCACTGCAAATTCAACCAATTTGAGCAGTGCATTAGGATTTCTGAAGATTAAAGCATATATGACTCCAAAAGTTTCTCTAAATTCTTTAGCAAAGTGAAATTGAATGATGATGTACAATATATTTGTTGATACATGTAGAATTTAATTTCAGGATTACTTAAAGAAAGTTTTATCTCCCACTAATAAATGGGTAATTAATCCTAGAATTCAGTAGCTAGTGGTGACAGAAAGTGGTGTATTGCACTGTTGTGACACTGTAATGTTTTGTAGGCTACTAGTGAATCATGGGTAATGCCATGTGACATCAAATCAACATATTGTCAATTGAGGTCTTACTAATAGTGTCATCTAACCTCAAATGGGAATATTTGTTGAAATGATATTATAGTGTAGTTGTTTTACTGTAATCATATCCTTCATTATTTTGGTAACATTGTAGGAAAAATGTAACTTAATTTATATCAGGTAATTTTGCCTTGTTACGAAAAATAGTTTTTAGCTCACCTGAGCTTAAAGCTCAAGTGAGCTTTTCTGATCACATTTTGTCTGTCGTCCGTCTGTCTGTCTGTCTGTCTGTCTGTCTGTCTGTCTGTCTGTCCGTCTGTCTGTCTGTCCGTAAACTTTTCACATTTTCAACATCTTCTCCAGAACCACTGGGCCGATTTCAACCAAACTTGGCACAAAGCACCCTTAGGCAAAGGGGATTCAAAGTTGTGAAAATTAAGGACCACACTCTTTTTAAAGGGGAGATAATTGGCAATTTTTGGAAAATTTTGAGAAATTTTCAAAAATCTTCTTCTCAAGAACCATTTGGCCAGGAAAGCTGAAACTTATGTGGAAGCATCCTCAGCTAGTGTAGATTCAAAATTGTGAAAATCATGAACCCCGGGGGTAGGGTGGGGCCACAATGGGGGGTCAAATTTTTACATAGGAATATATAGAGTAAATCTTTAAAAATTTTCTTCTCAGAAACTAATCAGCCAGCAAAGCTGAAATTTATGTGGAAGCATCCTCAGCTAGTGAAGAATCAAAGTTGTGAAAATCATGACCACCAGGGTAGGGTGGGGCCACAATGGGGGGGGGGTGAATTTTTACATAGGAATATATAGAGTATATCTTTAAAAATCTTCTTCTCAGAAACTAATCAGCCAGGAAAGCTGAAACTTTTGTGGAAGCATCCTCAGCTAGTGTAGAATCAAAGTTGTGAAAATCATGACCCGGGGGGTTGGATGGGGCCACAATGGGGGGTTGAATTTTTACATAGGAATATATAGAGTAAATCTTAGGAAATCTTCTTCTCAGAAACTAATCAGCCAGGAAAGCTGAAACTTATGTGGAAGCACCCTCAGCTAGTGTACAAGTAGAATCAAAGTTTGTTCAAATCATGACCCCCGGGAGTAGGGTGGTGCCACAATGGGGGATAAAATTTTTACATAGGAATATATAGAATAAATCTTAGGAAATCTTCTTCTCAGAAACTAATCAGCCAGGAAAGCTGAAACTTTTGTGGAAGCATCCTCAGCTAGTGTAGATTCAAAGTTTGTTCAAATCATGACCCCCGGGAGTAGGGTGGGGCCACGATGGGGGAGGTCAAATTTTTACATAGGAATTTATAGAGTAAATCTTTAAAAATCTTCTTTTCAGAAACTAATCAGCCAGGAAAGCTGAAACTTATGTGGAAGCATTCTCAATAAGTGTAGATTCAAAGATGTGAAAATCTTGACCTCTGGGGGTAGGGTGGGGCAACAATGGGGATCAAATTTTTACATAGGAATATATAGAGTAAATCTTTAAAATCTCTAAAACTAAGTAGCTAGGAAAGGTGAAACTTATGTGGAAGTATCCTCAGGTAAGGACTAAGTAGATTTAAGTTTGTTCAAATCATGATCCCCGGGGGTAGGATGGGGTCACAACGGGGAGGGGGGAGGGAAACAAATTTTTGACATTTTTAAAATTGTGACAAGTGTACATGTGATATGAATATAAAATCATCCTTTTAGAAAAGGGACTTGATTATAAACATAAGAATATCTACATGTATTACTACATTGTCCAGATATTTTGTATTATGTCGATCTCCATTAAGCTGATTTTATCATGCCTATTGTTGCTCAGGTGAGCGATGTGGCCCATGGGCCTCTTGTTTGGCAGAAAAAATGCCAAAGGTTCAGCGCAAATATTTTCATGGAGTTGTCTCCCTTGATGTTAATTCTCTGCCCTACAAATGGTTATCATTAGTCTGAAATGGGTGGCAGCAAGTGCAGATAAAGAACAAGTGATGAGCAGGAACAATATCAGGCAATTTTAAAAGTTTAGATTCTTTTAAACACAAAATCTTTCAAAATATAGTCCACCAAGTGGACAAATTCTATTTTCAGTGACATCTTCATCTCCCCCCCCCCCCCAAAAAAAAATGGAACCTGATATTTTGTAAATAAATGGGAAACCAACAGCTTAATTGATTCCTTTAGTAGAAGTCCAGTTTGATTCATTATTTAACGAAATCTATTTTAACCTACATGTAGATAAAATTAACCTTATGACAGAGGAGTAAATGATGTAAAAAAAAATTGTAGTTTTTTACAGTACTTTCAGTTTTAGATTGAGTGCAGATAATTTAGATCATGTACTAGATGCATCTTTGTAACAGTGCACATATCCATGCATGGTGGTGAATTAAACAGTGCCTGAGTTTACCATTAGCAGCACAACATACTCTCTGCTAAATGTTGTATTTCTTTTACAGCAGCAATCTATTTTTCAGAATGTCTTATATGTTAACTACTATTCTCATAAAAACAAAGCTTTATTGCTTCAACGTAAAATAAGTCATAGATTTTTGAAAATGATAAAACATGATAATTATGCTCTAAACATTTGTAAAGTCATGATGAATAATGTATTAAGTACCAATGTAAGCATTACAATTAGTTCAATACTGATTCCTGGAAAAAGTAGAATAAACTCATGTTTTCTGTATTAAATTTGCAGGCCTACAATCATCATTTAGAGAGTTTTAACACTGCTGATAAAAATCAAGGGGCAGTATTCAGGGCTTTGCCTGTGTATCGGGTAAGAGTGTCTTGATTATTTTGTTATTTATCTGTGTTATGGACAGATTATTTTGTTTAAATTGATATATATAACTTAAGGTCTTTCGATTGTCGCATGACGTCATTGTGAGCATTCCGGAATATTTTACCGTAATCGGTTATAATATTAGTGTTATGTGATGCATGGTTTTGCAAATATTTCTTGATTTATACTAGTGGTTTAACATATTTTAAGCTATGTAAAGTGATATGACACTAATGTTTACCAATTTATAGAGAGTAGTATGAGTTGAAATCGCTGAATTTAATGAAAAACTGATAAAAACTTACATAGGCAAACTTGACAGAGACTACAATTCATAATTTTTTACCTGGCAAGGTAAACATTTATTTGCAGATTTGAATAGGATATATAATGAATTACAAATGTACCAATTTTCAGTGAGTTTGAACCATTATTTCAAAAGTTATAGACGTTTTATGTTGCTAAACTGTACCTATTCATGGTTGGAAAATTGTATTAAAATGCACTGTAAATGTGATAGCTCTCATACTGGCAGGTTTAAATGGCCTTAAAATGTTAAAATACATAAAATAAAGGATTGGGATTAATCTCTTTAAAAAAAAATGCTTTATTGTATAGAAATCAGTAAAAAAAAAAAAAAAAGTGATGTTGGATTGGAGAGCAGTCTTCGCTATAATTGCCATCATAGTGTACCTGTGTTAGCTCCTACAGCATGAACAAAATATTTGCAACATACCAATATTTAAGTTCAGTTTGAATTTTTACATATTAATCTTCAAATTTAAACAAAAATTACACGGATTAAACCATAAAAACATCGAGGGTGGAGAAACCTTAAACAGAATTGAGTAAAGATGTATGGAGTTTTTAATTTATTGTTATAGATAAAAACTCCGAAAAAAGTGACCATTCCAGAACCCAGCTATAAGATTCCTATGGAGGATGAGTCCCAGAGCTACCTGTTTGGGAACAGCAGCAAGGTAAACCCTGGAGCTTAATTAATTCCCTCGGTCTTATTTACGTGTAATCAGTGTCGGTCTTATTTACGTGTAATCCGTGTCGGTCTTATTTACGTGTAATCTGTGTCAGAGTGTAAAGCTGTCTCTTTGTGCTGTAATTGAGTATGATTGTGATTCAAATGTAATGACAGTAAAATTTGTGTTGGTAATATTCAAAAATATGTTGAAACTATCTATACAAGTACATTTTGTGTCATTGATCAGATTTTAACTTAAGCTAACCAGGGTAGTTTAGATTTGATATATTGTATATTTTTGATCAGTGTTCGTTTAGGTTTAAGGTCAAAGAATTGATTGATTTGTTTAAAATTTGAACAAGACCTGAATGAATTTCAGTTTAAATTTTAATTTTCTGAAAATATAAAGCATATGTTGTACATTATGTTTAAACTTTGAATGTAATGAAGAAATGATTTACAGGAAAAGGCTGAGTGACAGAAACAAGGGTATATATCTGTGAATATTTTGTCACATCCTACAAGTTTCACAGTGTTGCCACCAGAACCATCTGTATTAAGTGTAAATCCTCTAATTGACAAGTTGCCCTTTGCATAAAATGTCACATTTCATCGATTTTATGTGTGTATGTTTGCAAACTGACAATGCCTTTGAAATCCATTAATGTTCCTCTAAATTTATATCAAATTTTAATTCCCAAGACCTCTAAAGTTCTGATGTCTGATATAAAACGATTTATGAGACTAAATTACAGTATGTATTAATGTTGATTTCCAATTCAGTTCTTTCATTGCATTTAAAGGGAATTGAAAATGCGCTTCACTTCATCATTATTGATTTGAAAGCACTTAAAAAAAGGAAATTGATCTGACATTCAATGGAGTAAATATCAAACCTATATGAATTATTTTGGAAGTTAAATTAAATTTAGTGTTCTCTGACAATGAAACAGAGTGCACATGAAACGAATTTAATTCCATAAACCACATGGTGTGTATTATTAAACATCTGTGTATTTCCTAGCCTGTGCCCCATACTGCCCCCACCCCTGGGTCCGTGAAGAGACCCCAGTATGTCCCCCACATGACCCGGGTCTATCAGGCCCTCAAAGCTGACCCACCACTAAGACTACCCACCATCAGGACGACCAAAAAACGCTAGGTAAGGTGGTGGTCAGGTAAGCTGGGTGTCGGCTAGTGAAAGCATGGCGGGAGCACACAGCACTGGGTGGGCTTTGGGAGTATCCTCTACAGTACTGGACTGATCGGGTTATTTATTGCAGCACTGCACACTCAAGCTAGATTACTGCACAAGGTAGAGTTGTGTAACTTCTGAAGATGCTGACCACTGCATCTCTTTATTTATTGAAAGA
Organism: Magallana ariakensis; assembly: GCA_020458035.1. NCBI lineage: Eukaryota > Metazoa > Mollusca > Bivalvia > Ostreida > Ostreidae > Magallana > Magallana ariakensis. Next base: position 6,407,391 of record CM035816.1, on the reverse strand, counting down.
AGAATTTTTCTAATGAAACTTCTATACAAGGCAATCTTTAACAGCTGTTGCATGAGGTGCTTTTATATCTGCCTTGCATGACATGACTCCATTTTGTGACTACATGTACTTTGTCTATCTTCTCCTCAAACTGTAGTTAGGGGAGAGAATCTTATATAAATGTGGAAATATGTGTTATAAATAATTTTTTTTTTACTTTTTAAGTTCCAGTTTAATTTCGACATCTAGACCACTAGGGTAAATGAGTTTGCATGAAGACCGATAACGTATCAAAGTCTTTAAGTTAACCTCAGAAATCAAAATAATTCAACATTTATACCACTAAATTACTTACAAATATAGTTCATGAAACTGAATTTCAGTAATTTTTAACCACTTTCTAGGATAATTGAATGCATGTAGGATTAATTCGCATAGTCCAACAATAAAATGTCTTTCAATACTAGCATCTCTGAAAAACTGCACGATGCTAATACATGTACTTACCGGTAATATTTTAAATGGTAAAATTTATCAAATATATCAGTAAATTATTCTTTTATGCAAATTAATGCGAAAGAGAAATGAAGATTATCTGATCGCATTTCATTTCTTGTAGGCTCCGGCAACCAACAAGATGCAGAGACGGCAGACGACAATCATCAAGCCGCCGCCAGGGGGCGGGTTACAGGGTTCTTCCACCAGTCGTTCTGTGGTATCTTCCTCTAACATCGCCTCACCCAGGAGACAGAGTCGTCCGTCGTAGGCTATCCCACCGGACCGGAAACGTCTTCTAGGTCCCCCCGGATACCCCGTTGTTTGTTTGTCGGGGAGACCCAGAAAGTTGCGTGGATGGGCCGGTGACGTAATATTTTAACACAAGCATTTCTGTGATCACCCGTTTGCAGTGCTCGCATTGTTAAAAATGACTGTTGTTTTAATCTTTATGCATTATACTTAATATTTTTAATTTATTGTTTCTTGTACTTTTATACACAATAATAAATCATTGCAATTTATTGCGCTTATTGTTTGATTGACGACAAGTTATGAATTAGTGGTCAATTCATTCTCGGAGAATTTTAGTTCTGAAATATTAAACGAGTATAATATAAACCACACGGACCAGAAGCAGTGATTTTAAAGAAAGGACCAAGTATAAGATGAATAAAGGTATGATGTTAAAATATCAATTGATCATCTCTGTTTCAATAGCAACTTGAGGTGACATTGCAAACAGAGCCTTTGAAGTTTATTTTTAAAACAAAAGATTGCTTTTATTGTGTTTCATAGTTGTTATTAGAAAAAAATAACTAAGCAAGATGCTTAATTTCAATTGCATAAACATTCTAAGCAACAATGCATAGTAATTCTTACATTTTATCTTTGAATGTCGTAGATAAAATATAATTAAAAGCAGTATGCTATATAAAAATAGTCTGAAAGACTTTGAACTCTTGATCCAGGTTGATGTTATGCAGGAATTCTAGTGACAGCGGATTGCGCAAACAGTGTTATAGGGAAAACATTTATAGGAAAAAATCCCAAATTTTTTATATCGTAGATACATGTGGTCAAGAAAACATAAATCGTGAACTTCTACGCATATCCCGTCTTTGTGTGAAAGATAAATCCTTCTGGGAGGTAGATAATCGAAGATCTGAAAAGGAAACCTCAAAAGTATCGTGCAAAACAAATTTTAACAAATATTAACTGGAGCTTTTTTTTCAAATAGAGAAGTTTCGCCAAATTTTAGTGGATATTTTATCTCTCCCCCCCCCCCAAAAAAAAAAATCGTGTTCTTGCAGAAATTGTGAAATTCGGACTTTCAGATCCATTGAACAAACCAAACAGGATAAGTTCGGTTTTTCCCATTGGAATCACAAGCTTTATTTCCAGTGGTAACGGATGTACGGGAGATTTCAATAGTATTAATATACTAGTATATTGCCACATTCATCCACAGACGAATATTACAAAATGAGACTACAGTTATCTCAAAATATTTTATTATGCATATAAATAAATCACAAGCATGAGCTATATACACATGTTAGTACATTAAAAAGAAATGTTAGTACATTTTATAAAATACTAATGGATATATACAAACCTAAAAAACCTTAAATATGTCCTAAATAAATAAAAATATATATCTAAATATACATGCGAGGTAGAGAACAGTTCATAAATAAGCTATATACAACATGCACTACAGACATGCGCAGCATATCATTAGGTAAAGGGCGTATCAAATTAAGCCGTCTGCTTTGGACTCTCCGGTTGCCTTTCGGTTGTCTCAGCCTTTTCCGTGATGGGCTTTGATCCTTCGATTCCTGCGTTTTCGGGATTTTCCACCATTATCCCCATTTTGAACCACAGACAGCCAAGAACATCGTAAATGTCCGGCCGCTCCGAGAAATCGTATTTGAAGCACCACAGGATGAGAGCCCTGCATTCTTCCGACACGTTCTTTTTGATTTTATGCCATGGAAAGTTTAATTTTCTATGTTCCTCCAAGACTCCATGGTTACCTTTGCTTTCATCAAAAGGCATTTTACCGGTGACAAAAATGTACAGAATCACACCAATGGCCCAAATATCTGCTTTCTGGGTGTCGTAGGGCTCGCCTTTCAAAATCTCCGGAGCCGCGTACGACTTGGAACCACAGTACGTCTTACTCAATTCCCGGGACGAGTCTTCTTTGACGAATCCGAAATCACAAATCTTGATGTTGTAGTTGTTATCCAGGAGCAGATTTTCGAGCTTGAGGTCCCGGTGGGTAATGTTTTGTTCGTGGAGATAGCGTACAGCCTCACAAATTTGTCTGGTCCAGTTTCTAGCCATGCCTTCTTTGATGGCCCCCGTGCGCTGGATATAACGAAGTACGTCACCGTTTTCTCCATACTCTAGCACCATGTACACCCTGCGGGAATCCTCAAAGATATCCAGGAGTTTGACGATGTGGGGATGGTTCAACTGTGGCCATATTTTGATTTCTCTGGGCAGGAATCGCTGTTGAAAATCTTTTGGGGCCTTGTTGCGGTCTACAATTTTGACTGCCGTCTTTATCGTGTTACCGGTCAAACAGAGTGCAAACTTGACCTTTGAATAGCTGCCACTTCCGAGCGTTTGCTTAACAAGAAGCCCCTTTTTGGCTAGCACAGCCCTGTATGTGGGCCGATATTTAATGGTCTCACATCTATCAGTGGTAGAACGTCGAACTTCTACCGCCTCCACTTCACCTTGCATTATTTCCAGCTCGTGTTGCAGACTCTGTGAATTAGAAGGTGGTTCGCCCATTGCAACACGCTTCTGTCTTTTATGAGTTGGAGGCATTCACCTTTGTTTTCTGCTATCCAAGTGTACTGCTGTTTTGGTAACGATGGATGCAAGTGACGAAAACGAGACAATAGTGATACGAAAAGTGGATGTTGTTCAGCGTCACAATATGATGACGTCACAATGGTCTAAAGGTGTCGTCATGAAGCGCCATATATTGGTTGGCTAGAATGTATGTTTGGTATGAGCTCAAAAGAAGATTCGATGTCTTTAACGGATGAGGAAGCCGAACTAAAGAAAAGGGGATACAATCTCGGGACCCTCATTGGGGAGGGTTCGTACGCCAAAGTTAAAAGTGCTCACTCGGAGAAAAACCAAAAACGAGTCGCCGTGAAAATTATCAACAAAAAGAAAGCTCCGAAAGACTTTCGAGAGAAATTTTTACCTCGAGAACTTGCAATTCATATAAAATTAGAACACCCAAATATTGTCAAATGCCTTGATTTAATGGAGTTTCACAATAAGGTAAGTACACACAAAAACTAAACGGCTTTATTTACCGCGAGCTTCAAAAAACAGGAATGAACTCTATTTGTATCATGTAGTGTTTGATTTATTCTAGGCCTTTATCGTTATGACTTATATTCTTCTATCTGTACAATGTATGGTTTGTCTTAAGTTATGAGTTATATTCTACCTCTGTTTATATCGTAATAGAGTATATTTTATCTTTTGTTATAGGGCATATTCTACCATTTTCATAGGTACTTTATATCGCTATTAAACATATTCTATCTGTATTTTAAGTTTTGATGCTATGCTTTGAAGCATATTCTATCTGTATCCTAGGTCTATATCGCTATGAAGTATATTCTATCTGTATCCTACGTCTATATCGCTATGGAGTATATTCTATCTTTCTCCTAGGTCTATATCGCTATGAAGTATATTCTATCTTTCTCCTAGGTCTTTATCGTTATGGAGTATATTCTGTCTTTCTCCTAGGTCTTTATCGCTATGTAGTATATTCTATCTGTATCCTAGGTCTACATCGTTATGAAGTATATTCTATCTGTATCCTAGGTCTACATCGTTATGGAGTACGCCGGGCATGGCGACTTGCTGGAGTACATCAAACTCCGCGGGGCGATAGAGGAGGACAAGGCTAGACCAATGTTCAAACAGATCTGTTCGGCGATAGACTACCTCCACCAAAACCGCATCGTCCACAGGTATGTCCGACGGTACCATTGATATTAATACACAGGTATGTCCGACGGTACCATTGATATTAATACACAGGTATGTACAACGGTACCATTGATATTAATACACAGGTATGTCCGACGGTACCATTGATATTAATACACAGGTATGTCCGACGGTACCATTGATATTAATACACAGGTATGTCCGACGGTACCATTGATATTAACACACGGGTATGTCCGACAGTACCATTGATATTAATACACAGGTATGTCCGCCGGTATCATTGATATTAATACACAGGTATGTCCGACAGTACCATTGATATTAATACATAGGTATTCCGACGGTACCATTGATATTGATACACAGGTATGTCTGACGGTACCATTGATATTAATACACAGGTATGTCTGACAATATCATTGGTATGCCCGACAGTACCATTGATATTAATACACAGGTATGTCTGACGGTATCATTGATATTAATACACAGGTATGTCCGACAGTACCAGAGAATATTGATATAATTATGTCCATTTTGAGAGGAAGTGTTTAAATTTTAGCAAAATTTAAACAAATTTTCTAAAACTTTTTGTTTTTGTTTTTTGTGTAAATAAAATCTTTATAAAGGATGAGTGCACTTATGGGCCCCGGTAAAAAGTGAAAAAAAAATAAAGATTCAAATTAAGCATAATTTTTTTACCTAACATCATCTATTGATATCTAATCCATAAGAATCAATAAGTTTTAGAGCTGAATTTACTGTATATAAAAAGAACGAAGCTTTACAACATAGTAGGGGTCAGCCGACAGTCGTGACTTTGTATAGTAAATCGAGGACGGGCATTCATTTCAAAGCGTTTGTTTACTGTCAGCCTAATCGAGTACAAACTTGTGAAAAAGACAAAATACGCATTATACATTAAGAAAACTCCTGTGAAAATAAGTTTGAACTACATTAGGCTGGTACCTAAAAAAATGAAAAACGTATGAAAATTTCAAGGTTTTTCCAATAGCAAGCGAATGCTATTACCTGTGTGTGACCCATGTTTGAACCCACGCATGGAATAAATTATTTCAAACACGTGGGCTCTAGCCAAGTAGACGTTTGTCAAATGTGCTCACTGTAAAACATGGACACGTTTTAAATGATTATCGCTTTCTATCAACTTTATATGGTCAGGAATGTCTGTTTGATCACTATGGTAATATGCAACTTCAAATCTTTATTCGATTTTTTTTCAGACGTAAAATAATGCATAAAGTATAATTCAGCAAACGCGCCAATCGATCCACCAACAGAATAATGTTGATTTAAATGTCTCCTCCCTCTGATTTAAATATACACAATTCAAGTGGGTTCGATTCGATTTTTCCGGATTTAGATTATTAATAGGCATTTAAAAATCCTCAATTTTTTAAACTGTATGCTAATTTTGGTAAACTTAAGCGTGCATAATATATTTCGGCAACGCTAGGTGAGTTGGTGTATAAATTGTTTCTTTTGTGGAAACAGAAAATAACAGGAAGGGACGGGTCTTGTAATTTTTTTCTCCAAGAGTAGTTAGGTATGATAATACTCATCATGCCGGTTGTCAAACTTTGTAGGGGAAAGTTTATTTTAACAGTTTAATAATGCGTGTTTTTTCAGCATTTCACAGTCAATCTATCGAGTCATATAATGTTAGACTTGCTGTAAATTCTTATGCAAAAATAGTAAGCAGAAAGAAGTTTCCCATCTGTACCAAAATTTATTTTTACGTAAATATTTCAGGGACATGAAGTGTGAGAACCTTTTGCTGGACAGCTTGAACAATGTGAAGGTCTCGGATTTCGGCTTCTGTCGGGAGTTCCAGCCCGGTGATGTCAGCAAGACCTTCTGTGGGAGCGCGGCGTATGCGGCCCCGGAGATCCTACAGGGGATCCCCTACCACGGGCCTCTACACGATATCTGGAGTATGGGGGTCATTCTGTACATCATGGTAAGTGAATCAACATAAACATGGTGACTCAAGTACTTTGACATAGAGAAGATATGGGTTACCGATACTAATGACATAGAGAAGATACGGGTTACCGATACTAATGACATAGAGAAGATACGGGTTACCGATACTAATGACATAGAGAAGATACGGGTTACCGATACTAATGACATAGAGAAGATACGGGTTACCGATACTAATGACATAGAGAAGATACGGGTTACCGATACTAACGACATAGAGAAGATACGGGTTACCGATACTAACGACATAGAGAAGATACGGGTTACCGATACTAATGACATAGAGAAGATACGGGTTACCGATACTAATGACATAGAGAAGATACGGGTTACCGATACTAACGACATAGAGAAGATACGGGTTACCGATACTAATGACATAGAGAAGATATGGGTTACCGATACTAATGACATAGAGAAGATACGGGTTACCGATACTAATGACATAGAGAAGATACGGGTTACCGATACTAATGACATAGAGAAGATACGGGTTACCGATACTAACGACATAGAGAAGATACGGGTTACCGATACTAATGACATAGAGAAGATACGGGTTACCGATACTAATGACATAGAGAAGATATGGGTTACCGATACTAATGACATAGAGAAGATACGGGTTACCGATACTAATGACATAGAGAAGATACGGGTTACCGATACTAATGACATAGAGAAGATACGGGTTACCGATACTAATGACATAGAGAAGATACGGGTTACCGATACTAATGACATAGAGAAGATACGGGTTACCGATACTAATGACATAGAGAAGATACGGGTTACCGATACTAACGACATAGAGAAGATACGGGTTACCGATACTAACGACATAGAGAAGATACGGGTTACCGATACTAATGACATAGAGAAGATACGGGTTACCGATACTAATGACATAGAGAAGATACGGGTTACCGATACTAAATGTATATTTCAATGTATTCGTAGGTGTGTGCATCCATGCCATATGACGATACCAACGTCAAGAAAATGGTCAGAGAGCAACTGGAGAGAAAAGTGGGGTTTTCCAAATCTAAGAAGCTGTCAGCAGAGTGCAAGGACCTGATCCACAAGATTCTAGAGGTGAACGTGAAGAGGCGCGCCACCATAGCCACCGTGCTGGAACACCCCTGGATGCTGGACAAGAAGGCCGAGGCAGATAAGGCCCTGCTCAAGGCCCAGGATAGGGAGGCCAAGATGGCGGAGGCCTCAAAGGCACTCAAATCGGAGCTAGCGGGGGCCAAACTCTCCAACTGATTAATATATATTTCTGTTCAATAAATATCGATAATCCAGATCAATTAATTGTAATTTATGGAAAATAAAATAAGAAAAATACAAATGTTCTCGTTAAAATTTATTTATCACAGACATCGTTAACAATAAATACAATGTTTCAACAACAAATAGAGCAAAAAGTAATAACCATAGATAGAATCGTTGTCAGTCTTTTATGGCTTGATTAAAACCCGTTCATTTCCGTCCTAGTTGAGGTTCGGTATACCTCGGATCTTGAAGGCTATGATTGTAAACACTACAAAGGACACGGTGAAGCCGCCCAGCGCCCCAAAGTTCGTGTGCATGTTGTCTACAGCATCGGGGTAAAACTCCCTCAAGTAGGCGTCCCCCGTCTCAAACTGACAAACCCCTGGACAAAAAGTGAAAAATACTCGAGTATTAGATTACTTGCATTTCTGGTCATTAGCATATGTACAGTATAGTGAATCATACTTCTAAGCTTTGTGTCTGAGGTCCCTTACCCGAGTGGGTGGGGACACGTAAAGCTCTGTGTTTTATTGTGCCAGAGGCCCCGTACCTAGGTAGATGGGGGTATGAAGTTCTGTGTTTTGATTGGGAAAGCGGTCTCTTACCTCAGGAAGGCGAAGGGCATTTGGAGTTTCCTTACCTAAGGTGGGCGGGGGGGTGGGATACGTGAATTTCTTACCTGGGGTGGGCTGGGGACACGTGGAGTTTCCTTACCTGAGGGGGGCGGGGGATACGTGAAGTTCTTAACTGAGGTTGGCAGGGGATACTTGGAGTTTCCTTACCTGAGGTGGGCGGGGCACGTGATGTTCTTACCTGAGATGGGCGGAGGACCTGTGAAGTTTCCTTACCTGAGGGGGCGGGGAATACGTGAAGTTCTTACCTGAGGTGGGCGGGGGATACGGGGAGTTTCCTTACCTGAAATGGGCGGAGCACGAGAAGTTCTTACCTGAGGTAGGCGGGGGTATGTGAAGTTTCCTTACCTGAGGTGGGCGGGGGACACGTGAAGTTGAGTCCGTGGAACTCGTTGGCCATCAGGATCTCCGTGCTGTACTTGTGAACACTCAGCCAGCTGGCCCACTGGAAAATCTCCAGCATGTTCTTGATGCTCCTACAAATCAGAATTCATTCAGTCTCAAATCAAAGGGTCAAATATTTTCCTGACATTCGGATTCCTCCTGTTGCTCTCTAGATAACCTTAAACTATTAGGGTTAGCCCACAGCCTCTCTTAGGTCTATCCGTTTTGACACTGAGCAGCATCATGGTCTATAACATGCCTTACCTGAGGCCCATGGTCTATTGTATGCCCTACCCGAGGAGCCCCAAGATCTAAAGTATGTTTTACCTGAGGAGCCCTAAGATCTATAGTATGACTTACCTAAGGAGCCCCGATGCCAACAGTAGTGAGGCCGTGAGGACCAGGGCTGAGGTACTGTTGGCGATGTTGGGGTTGATGAGGACCCCCATCGTGCCCACGGTGATTATCTCTCCTATGAAGTGAAGTGCGCACACTACGGCATAGTAAATAGCGAATCGGTCCCAGGACGGGTACAGACCCGTAACCCTTAAAATAATTCAACAACATTTAGATTATTGAATTAAAAAAATACCATAGAAATTATTTAAGAATTACAAGGAATTTGTATATGTATTTTATATATATATACTATAAAATGTGTTCAAATCAAATCAAGGAATTATAACCACGACGTTTTCAATCCAGGAATAAAATTATTTCGTTATTACCAGTAGACAATAATACTGAAGAAAAAACTGGCAATGATGTGGAAAGGTAGAACATGGATGGCGTATGTCAGAATAAAGGTGGCGGTGGAGTACAACCCGTCCCGGCATTCCCTGTAATACAGGTCTCTCAGGGGCGGAACTAGAACGAGAAAAGAGGCGTGGTCCGGTCTATCCTTTATTAAATCTTTGCGAATGATAATTGGCTTATTAGTAAACGAATATGCAAATTTATTTTAGCCCGTTTTTCCTATTGACTATCAAAAAAATGTCTGTTGCTAAAGGACCATTAATTTGAAAAACAAACTGTCAATTTGGCTGATTTAGAAATATATATATGTACCCTCAAATACTAGTACCAGTACTTCATCGCCATAAAAACCAACAAAAACTCCCCAATCCAGTTAAAATATCTTGAAGGCCATTAAACGAAATATTTGTTTATATAAGGAGCCAGAGTAAAATCAATAAAAAATTGAAGTTTACTAACACTTTACAACAATTCTACACACTTCTGAAATTTAGGAGTACCAATATAAAGTTTAAATCAATTTTACTAAATGCTTTAGATTCGACTTTCGACGCGTATTAAAGGAACTTGTATTTTTCATATCAATCGATTTCAAACTGATCTAAATTGTTTTTGTATACGTTCATATACACGAAATGAAATAAAATAACAATGTTGTTACAGTCAGAATTATATTGAAATCATTTGCATGCATTTGTTATTTAACATTCAGTTTATATAAATTAGTAAACAATTCATGCTAAAGGTTCAAAATCCCTCTGTATACTGTTATAAAATTTGGCTTTACCTTTACTTTTAACAAGGAGAATCTGTAAAATTGCCTTTTCCAAAATTTTATAAAGGAATGAAAGTAAGAGTCAGAGGGTCAATGAACCTTAATAAATTGTGTCAGGATCAAATAAACTAAAAAGTATCATGCGTTCCAGCGGTTATGGACTGATTCTCAAACTTCTGGTCTTTGTGGAAGAACCTGATTATATCCAAACATAAGAAGTAAAAGCATTAAACACTGACTGTAAGCCTGGATCAGCAGTTACCCCCCCCCCCCTTCCCCCAATGCCGTATAGAGGGCACCCCGCAGTCCTCTGCCCCCGTAATCTCCCTCCCTAAATGCTTAGGCCACACCAACCATTGAATTTATTTCTTTTTAGCTCCGTTTCATTCTTGGTGTAGAAAAGGAAAAAAATGAATGCAACAAAAGTTTACAACACCAGAAATAAAAGAATGGGTCACATTCTTCACTTAAAGTTTGTATACAAATGTATGTTGTTTGTTGAAATCAGGACAGATACCAAGAATATATACATCATTCAACGTCATATCTGTTTGATGGAATAAACCATGCAACATAATATCGGTAATATATGTAATTATTTACTAATTAACCATTCAACATAGTAATATTTGTACAATTTTCCCCTAAATAGTAACATATCCTAATGCATGATTTTTTTTCGCGAACTCATGCAAACAAACAATTTTTTTCCTTCGTCCAGTAACATATTTTATCTGTTATTTAATACAATAACAGAAAAAAGGCGGGGGAAGTTGGTAACAATACACGTCTTTTCCAATATTTGCACAGGTCCAAGGCTTGCTAACAATTTTACACCAGTTTCATGTCTAGTTGGGTAAGTCATAAGCGGGGAAATCTACAGACAGACAAACGAACAAAGACAAACGATCAAAAACAAAACAAATGAGCGACCAACGAATAAAGATTGATAAATTGTATTTGTAACATTCTATGATTGTAACTTTAAAAAACAGCATGCAATATCTCTAAACACGAACAACACCAACAATTTAGATCCTTTATTGTACTGTAAGGCCAAGTTTCGATCTAATGGTTGCCTTTGGTAATCTATCTATACGAAATTCAACAAATAAACAAGAGTTTATATATATCAATGTGAAAATAAGATACACAAGAATGATGCAATCTGATTAAAATCAGATCCTCGATCCGCTCCTTGTTTTTCTATTGTTGCTACATGAGGTAGAGACAACAGAAAAACAAGGAGCGGATCGAGGATCTGATTTTAATCAGATTGAAGAATGATGCACCAAAGAGATGCTTTATTCAAAAGACGAGCTTCGTCGTTTCTTTGTAACTCACCTTAAAACTGCACTACACTGTATCAGCGTTTGGACTTACAATGTATCTGCATATGAAAATTGCTAAAATGTGTCTACGACTCACGGGGTATCTACCATGGCAACCCCGAAGTGAGGATTTCAAAGCGATTACTCTTTAATAATATTGGTATATGAATTACCCATATTTTGTAGGGAAAAAAAGAAAAAAAAAGACGATACCTGCTTTTAGCAACCATTAGATATTCAAAATCCCACATATAAAGTATAACACAGAAATGTAATTATCGACATTGATTTTTTTTTTCATTTTTAGTTTTAGTGAGGGTAATCCCCTAGACTACTCAATATCTACAATGTAGCGCTAAATCTCTACTCTATAGACAAGAAGTGTCAGCAGTCGACAGAGTATCAGCCACACACGCAGACAGGGGGATTAAGTGCTCACGGTGACAAAACAGAAACGCTACCCACAGGACAGAGAAAAAGGTGAGAAACAAAGCGTTAGTCAGTCAACACAATCAATGCACGTGCATCTACCATAGTAATAGAAACATGATAAATTGTGAAATAGTTATTTGCTAGATGTCTTTAAACTTAAATCAATAATTAAGACTGACAAAATCATTCAACGTCTGACAGCATGACTAAAATAGTTTGAACATTTCAGACTAGCCATGATTTTCTATGTATTTAGGTAGGGTTTGAAGCATTCAACGAACTACATGTAATTTCAAATTGAAGTGTGCACGAGCGCTTTTTTAGAAATCAGACAAACTCTAGTATCATTAATACTGTCATTGGTCTTTGTACGGTAAGCTTGGAGTGTCATGAACATTTCTTTACAAATTGTGCAATAAAAGATAGTGTACAGAATTTGGAACTTGCAACACATCATCCAAAATAAAAAGATCGAGTTAGAGATCGAAAATCGAAAATTAGCGACTAGACAACATTAACCACTAGCAGGAGCCCTGTCACAGGGATGTAGCTGTAGTGTGTCACTGCTGAGAGAGCAAGCAGGCGGAATGAGAGGAGCGGTAGGCGACTTACATATGGCCACGGCATTAAGAATGGAGACATACGGGGGCACACTGGCGGACTGATACATCAACCCGATCCTGTCCTGAATACTTTCCTGATTGGTCTTCATGTGACCCAGGAAGGCCAGGATGAAGGGCACGAACAGCGACAGCATGAACAACCGCGGGATGTAGATCGTCCGCTCCCGGGCCAAGTTAACCATCATCCGCCTGAAAATGGAGGAACAAAATATGCTTAATCTCCTCCCGCACATGGCTGTTCCATAGTACCGATATATTACTAGTATCCTTCCGGTGTATTGGGGTTTATTTTAAAAATCGTACTGCAATGTTTTCTCATTATCGTTATTGAGGCAAAATGCTTGAACACAGAATGTCTAAATATGTTTGATATCATATCAAAGAGTAACGCGAGATCTGTTGTATGAGTGTATTTCGATGCGTAACCTAACTGAATAAAATAAAGTTAATACATATAAAAAAGAAAGAAAAGATCATCCTGTTTTTTTGTTAAAAACATTGTGATCCACATGTCAATACAGTTATAAAATATCGCAGTATATTGCAATACGTTTTCAGCTAATACTTAGCGCTACAAATGTGACATTAGGACTCTAATGAAACACAATTTGGATGTTAATTGACGTTTTTGAGTAACATATATAATTTTCAGTTTCTGAAGTATAGTTTGATATGATAAACAGAACTCACTTCCAAAGAGTAAACATTACTCTAAACACATTGGGTGGGCGTGGTTTGTAGAAGTACAACATGGTGGCCCTGTTGCAAGGGCGCAGTGTGGCCTCGTTCACGTCATTTAACGTCTGGTTGTGGATCTCCGATTTGTAGAACGTGTCCACCAGGTGGCGCACACGTGTCGCCGTCTCGTGCTCCCTCTGGTGGTCCCTTCTGTCTATACTGGCCAAATCAACTGAAAACAGGTCCAGGCATCCGGATTTATTTCTGAATTTAATATATTATTTTTATCAGCAATGCCAATAAATATATTTGCAGACCTTACCATAGTGATCTAAAGGATTAGCATAGGTGGGACAGGGGTATCCAATGTCCTGGTAGTAGTCCAGCATTTGTTCCGCCCCTCCAAAGTACACCATGTCACCCATACTCAGAATACCAACTTCATCAAAGAGTTTGAAAATGTCAGAACGAGGTTGGTGAATGGTCAGGAGAACCAGTTTACCTCTGCGCGCGATGTCACGGAGGTTAGAAACAAGGTAGTGAGCTGTATAGCTGTCTAAACCCGTAGTCGGTTCGTCTAACAGCAGAATCTCTGTAAGAAGAACCTACATTTTTACATAGGTGTCTGTAGAATAACTCCATTCACCCAAACATCACAATGCGTTTTATTGGCTATTGTTATTTGGTCTGTTTTAAGTGAAATGTTCAAACGAGCAAATGTTAACCGTATACTTGTTACTGTATTTACTTGGATCTTGTAAAAGCTGTAGTGCAATTGTAACTCTTCTCCGCTCCCCGCCCGAAATTCCTCGTATGATGGTGCCGCCTATCTTACTGTCCGCCACATTCTTCAAACCCATCTCATTAATGACATTGTTTACCTTTTTAAAACAAAAACCCAACAGTATTTTCCCTGGAAATATAAACCTTTTAAAACTCTTTCATCCTGATAAAGCAAAACTCGAACCTTATTCTCGATTTCGAACTTCTTGGTCCGGCCGGGCAGCCGTAGATATGCGGCGTATCGCAGCGTCTCCCTGACAGTCAGGTTATGGAGGAAGCGGTCGGCCTGCATCACGTATGCCCCGTACTGCTTGATCACCTCCTTGGAACACTCGTAGTTATTGTAGTAGACCTTGCCCGTGACTTTACCTTCCGTTCTACACGCTATAACGTCCAGTAGAGATGTTTTACCAGATCCTGGAATATTACACTCACAATCAAGCAAAAACAGAACCGCCTGTTAATGTGAATTTTTAAAAAAAAATACAAAATAAATGAGTGGACGCTATAGTATAAAGAGAATCTAACTTTCCTCATACAGTACATATTTTGCAAGTGAGACGTGAATTTTATTATCAGATCAACCATAATGTCAAGCACCCTGTTACAGTGCCAGATTGTATAATAAATAATAAAAGGAAGCTTGTGCCGGTTTAACATCTGATGATCAATGGAAGGCTCAAATTTGATTGCTTTCTCATAAAATCCATAATACAAGGAAACTTAAAACCAGAGTTACTGAACCTGAACTGCCGAGTATCGCGGTCAGGAGTCCACTTTTTAGTTGCATTGTGACGTCACGTAGCACTGTCTTTTTCCTCTGTTTCCGGAAACACGCTCCCTTCCACCATGGTCCGACCCTTTCCTTGACCTCGTAATTAACCTCCAACAAGTTCAGGGTCGGTTTGGAAGCACGTTCTTCTTCCTCCAGATCAGGAGAAAAGTTGGAGCAGCTGTTTAACACGTAGTTCAGATCAAATATACTGGGGCTCTCCACTTCATCTTCTCTCGTATCCATAGCGTTTTGATTACCTGAAATCATAGACTTACATTTCATTGAACTAGTTAATTTGTGCATAACTTTTTCGTTATGTACTGTAAATGTAAATCGTCTTCTGGACGATAAATACATCTATAATGTATTTATCGTCCAGAAGATTTGACGGAAATTGATTTTTCAACAAATTAGTGTGAATTTGAATCGGCGTATTACTAAATGTTTTTGATTAAGCGGATGCAGCTTTCCGCCAAAAATGCTAAAACGGCTACACAGCTATTGTCATACGTTAAGAAGTCCTCAACTTTTGCGTTAGATGGTCTTGAAAAAATACTAACGGATTTATGCTGTACTGATTAATTATTAACAAAACACCTCTTCAGAGGCATTATACAGGGCTTAATGATTTTTATCGTTACCTTTGCACTAAATAAAAAGGTGTACAAGAGTACAATTGATATGTGGACAAACGATACGCTATTTATAAAAATGACAAATTAGACTAATTTTTGGGGCGTAATGAAGTTGATAAAATGATCATTACCATGACATTATTTTGATACGATCTAATGAAAAAGTATCATTTAAACGACTAATGGTTTTGTAGCCGAGAATTCATACAGTTGAACATTACGGCCGGTATAGCCATCAGTGGCCTCATTAAGGACCCGACTAGGTCTATTTCTAGACTTTGCAGACTGTCAACGGAGACAGAATCGGTAATTCCGTGTTACACCGAGGATAAACGTCTACTCACCGTGTTGTACTGCCTCAGAACCGGAAGTCTGACATTGGGGATCCTTTCCCAGAAATCAATATTCGGATGTTTTCTTTTTTTTCCCCTGTAATCACAGTCAGCTGTCCAGAGGAAGATACATGTACTAGTAAACGGCTAGGCAGGTTAACATATCCGTCAATTAAATAGACAGGTAAATATGTTCATCAATACAATAAGATAACTATCTGCGATAATAGAACCGATAACATTCCAATGTCAACACTATGCTCTAGGTGACTAACACTGCACTATCAAGCAAACCCAAACTCAGTGCACTCTTAAAAATTTCAATAAATTAGCATGATATATATCAAGAAAACCCAGCTAAGGAAAGTGTTTAAGTATCCCTTAGATGTAGGTGATAAAGAGTCGCTACTGTAGGGTCATACTTACCTGTACAGTGTACGAGCTGCGGCTTCGTCAGAAGTCAGGGACAAGAGATGCTACGTTGTCCTCCTCAGAAGCCGGCGATCAATACTTCTCCTCCCACCGATAACCTCCAAGACTTTAATCTGTTACCAAGATAACACGATGTATGCCACAGAATGATTCACTCCACATTGGCGTATTGATTTCTTTATTACGGCAAAAATCCAGGATAAATAATGGCAAAATAGTCCAGAATTGGCTTCTACTTGTCTAAAGAAAGGGCATCAAAACACTCTAAGTTGATAATCAATTGTATATCGACCAGTTTCAAGTTTCAAATATAACAGACTAACAAAGCTTGTTTGAATGTAGCACGAAGGATTAATGGTTTCGGCGTAACGAAAGACTGTCACACATTCTGTTTCCCGGTGTTTTCCGAATGACGTTACAAGTCGGTGCCGATCGATTCCCGCCTAGCCCTGGTACTATTCTGCCGCACAGTCACTGGAGGACAGACAGACATGAGGTAGGGTTTATCTTGATTTGACGGCCCGCGCAGCCCGGCTTTCTGCATTTCTTCCTGTTAATGGAATCACTAAACGTTTATCATATTTTTCAGTCGAACATTTACCGGAAGAACAAGTTTCCCTTTCCTTTCAAAATGTTGTCGCTAGAGCTTTGACAAATGTTTCTTGTTAAGCATATAGCGTGTGTTAGCTATTATTTACTAGCATTACAAGTTCCCACTCCAGGACGGAACTTGCCTTATTTATAATTTAGTTCGCATTCATAATTGACAAAGACTAAGTAATTTTCATTCCGATAAACTAGCGCTATTCCTCTATTTGTCTTGAATATTGTACGTTTGCCTAACATGTACAATTTGTTGACATCTTAGAAGGAGATAACCGAGTGCATCTGTACCCAGCCAGACAGTGTTTACTACCAGTTCTCGACACCCTGATAAGGGATTAGACTTCAACATGCGGTCACAAACTAGAGGATATCCATCAGTTTATTATCGCCCTAACGAAGCTCTGAGCATGACACAAACTTCAAGGGGAGAGCACCAGTTAGGCAGCCCCCGCGCACATACCATTGACTTTGGCTTCAACGAGCGCCTGTCTGTTGATGTCCGCGCTGAAAATGTCAGCTTCATCGTCAACCCCAAAAAGATGTCGCTCCTGCACCGTTTGGGAGCGCTGCAGTTGCCATGGGAATGGAGCGATGACGCTGTACCCCAACAAGTGCTGGAGAAAGTGTCCTTCTCTGTCAAAAGTGGGCAAATGTTGGCCATTCTGGGAACCTCAGGTAAGACAGCCTGGGAAGCTCCATACGCTGATCCAGATTTTTTTCCGGAGAAGGGGGGGGGGGTATGGTTTGCCAGGATGGGCCCTAAGACCCTCCTCCTCATTTAGATCTGAGCATGGGCTTTTTAAGCTAGTTAAAAGAATACTTCCCTCAGGTATAATTATTATTGTACTATACATCTATCAGAAAACAAATACAAATATATGTTCGCAGATGGTCAAAATAAAAAATGAAATAAAAATTGGAAAAGTTATGTCTCAATCTTGCTATCCAGTTTACGTTTGTTATTAAACAATTAAAACCTTAAATCTCTCGAACTCATTTTGCTCAATATCATAAAAAGTTATGGAACAATTGGAAACAATTGACACATCATTATCACTTAATAATATACTAATATTTAACAGGTGATCATCTGCACGGCACCTGCTACATTTGTTCAATTGAAAGCATTGGTTTTTTATGTTAATAAAATACTATACGTCATGTCACATGAATGTATGATTTTTAGAAAAATATTTATAAGATCATTATAAAAAAAAATCTTTAATTATAAAATAAGGTGGGGGGGGGGGTATATATTGACTGCATGAGTTTAAATTCTCTATCGAAATCGAATGCATACCCACTTACATTAAAACTTATTATCTATATCGTTCTGTGTTGCACTAAAGACGACGCTTGCCTACTGGATCCAGCCGGCCTCGTACATTTTCAGTATCCTGTGGTAATAATTGATGCGCATATTAGCAAATGAATGATCATTAAAAATGACAGAACTAAATATAGTGAAAGATAGAGAGATAAAATCGAGATAATTTTTATCAAAAATATCCACTTAGTACATTGTTATAATTAACAAGAAATCATGCGTCGAACAAGGTACATGTAGCGTAGATTTTAAGGAAAAATATAAACAACTCTTAGCATTACCAAACAGAGCAAAATTAATACACGATGATAGACTGTTTCATTAACAAAATTACCTCACTGAAAAATTAATGGAAAGCCAGACTAGAATAGTTCAATAACTGTATAGGTATTGTGTGGTCTTCCAGATACTAGTATACTGCAACAGGCCCGTAATGATTGTTTGGTGAATTTTTAATGTCGTTTTATTACAAATTGGCTCTTTCTCTCTCTCTCTCTCTCTCTCTCTCTCTCTCTCTGAGAAAGCAGAATATTTACAGAGGTAATAGAAAAAGGTTTCTATGTTTTTGCACATTCAAACCTTATTATGTTTTCCAGGAAGCGGGAAGACGAGTTTGTTGGACGTTTTGGCGGGAAGGAATGACGGGGGTGGTGTGGAGGGCGAGATGTTTCTGAATGGCGTACCGTGGACGCGCCAAATGGTGCGCTCCTGTTCCGCTTACGTCAGACAAGACGATCGTCTGCTCGCGCACCTGACGGTCAAGGAAACGCTGATGTTTGTGGCACAACTAAAACTGCCATCGTCTTTTTCCAAGGAAGATATAGAACATAGGGTAAATTATATTGTAATCCTAGGAACGATTTACAACCACATATGTTAAAAATATAGCTTTAATCTTATTTTACATTTTATAACCAATTTTGCACCTGCTCCTCTTGAGCTTCACGAGTTATTGATTTTTTTCAAAGACCAGAAAAATCCCGAAAAAATACAAAGAAACAATACAGAAACGAAAACGAAAAAAAAATCAAAGAACATAATAATATTTCAGAATAAACTATTTTTACCTGGGAAAATAACCACTGATAAAAGATAGCTTTATTTGTTAATCTAGTCTGACCTTGATCTGTCAATATGTAAAAACATTCCTCTGCAAAATACACAGCATATCAAATTGGTATAAAGTTTAATCTCAAAATAAATCTCTGTGGTATAATGTATGACAGCAATATGTTAACGGTATGCCTTGTATAAAAAAGTGTGTGTACTCTCCCTGGATATAATTTATTTTCAAATATTTAATTTAAAGCGAAAATTAATAACAATATAAAAAAAAAAGATAACTGATATCTGCATGTAGAAATTATTCTCTGAATTGTTATGTAATCCGGAATCTAAAACAACGAGGTTTTTTTCTCCTCTATGATTCATTTCAGAACCGTAGATCATAAAGATAATCGACTACTTCACTGCATGAGAAAGAACCTTAAAGTTAAAGGTGTAATACATATATCTCCAGGGTCTCTTTGCCCTATATGTCACTAAAATATGTATGAACCCCATAAATAGAACATGGACTGACTGCTCCTTAGCAATCCACCCCAGGAGCTAAACGACCGATCTTGGAATAATAGAAACAAATTTAATGCATTTCTGGATAGGGCAAACGTCATAAATGCCCCAATTATAATTCGGTGTTCAATGTTCACTTACCCAAACATTAAAATAAAATACATTTTAATCAATAAAGCCGTGGAAAATTTTTAATATTTCCGCCACTGCTATAAAAAAGGGACCTTCTCTGCTAACGCCAATTTTAACTTGAGTCGTGTCTGTGATAGGTGGATGGTGTGATCTCAGAACTTGGACTTCGACATGTCTGGGATACAAAGATCGGCAACGAAGAAAGCCGAGGTGTTTCCGGAGGAGAGAGGCGAAGAGTCAGCATCGGAATACAAATGCTACTGGATCCTAGTATGGGCACAAACAAAACATGCATTACAATCCTGTTATCTCTTTTTCTATATTCGTAAAACAATATGTGATTGCTTCCCTAGTGTGTAAAAATTCATGAGACAGTCACACTAAATACACGAGAAAGCCTATTTTCTCTCTTTAATTCAACAATATGCCATGGCTTCTATCATTAATCAAATACAAGCCAGAATTAATTTGTCAGAGACAAAACATATGCCTGTGAAATGAATAGATTTGATAAATGACATGGGGACTCTTTTATCCTCCAAAGGTATTCTGTTTCTGGACGAACCGACGTCCGGCCTGGACTCTTTCACGGCCCACAGTTTGGTGGAAACCCTGTCCAAGATGGCGCAGAACACCAGAACGGTCCTGATGTCCATCCATCAGCCCCGGTATGTATAGATTTCCTGTCCAACATGTACAAGCCTGTCACGTAACTCAAACACAGTTTCTTCCCAACATCTCAAAACTGGAAGGCGGCCACTGAAACAACGTCAATGGGCTGATTGATGAGTACGTGTTTAACTTCTTGTTGCAGGTCCGACATCTTTGAGCTGTTTGACTTGGTAATGATCCTGTCTAGGGGAAGGATGGTATACTTCGGGAAGGCCACAGAAATGGTGGCCTACTTCACCGGCATTGGTTACCCCTGTCCCTCGCTCACGAACCCGTGTGACTATTATGGTGCGTATTTCTTTTTTGTCACACCAAAACCGTATACAACTGCGGTCAAAACGTGTTTAAGTCGTAGGACTTGGCAAGCTATATTGAAATCCTTACCAGGAAGCGAATTATACCAAACAAAATTGGCATCTCAATTAATAAAACCAGGAAGTATTAGGTTTTTAAGCTAAATACTGGGTGTCACAGAAAGGTTCAGAAATATCAATAGAGTAAGAGACCTCCATTGTTTCAACATCAAAAAGTGATTTACTCTTCAAATATTTCTTGTATTCCACAGTTTCGAAGTGATCTGCAAAGTCATGAGTTTGAGACCTTGTTTTGACAATTTTACCATATATGATTTTTCAAGTGCATTAAATTAAGATTATGGTATATTTAAAAATTCTTAAAACATTGCATATATCTTAAATATATATGTTTTACTGTAACCAAATAGCATGCGAGATCTCAATGTATCTCAATCTCTATCTCACTTGAACAGTGATCACACTCTGCTGTTCACTGTTGGTATCTACAATGTCCTCACATCTATTCATAATGAATGAAGTCCTATAAGGTCTTCGACCAATTTTAGAAGCAATTCATCGCGTATTAAAGAATTTTTAAGTCTTCAACTCGTGTTAGCGCGAGTTCAAGCCAATATTAGTCCAATTATAGGGTTTCGTCAGTCGCAAGGAATTGTTCGTTGGCGTCAAAATCGATATTGTGTATTGCTTGCCCCCAGACTACACGACCCGCTATAAAAGGAAACAGTCAATCAATGTAATAGTGATGAGGGTCCGCCGCTTCGTTACTCTAATTTATCACTTTCCTAAAAATTACATAACCCCTGTAGTAATGTACGAAAAGCCATCCCAAGGTGCCCGTCAAAATCTTTTTTCGATTCAGAATTCTACAGACTGCTCAAATTACACCTGCGCCACAAATTCAAGGATGGATTTTCATTTCACAGAAACAGAAAAAGATTGATTTTTTATGTACTTTAATACAACTGGTTTTTTTTTCGCTGCAAAGATATTCAAGTGTAATAGAAAGGTTCCTTCTCCGAATAAATTGTCCTTGCATCATAAGGAGAGCTGTACTTTGTTCAAGAATCGAGTCTATATAACGTCTTCAATGCAAGAAGCAGTAATAGCGTGGTCTTTTAATTCTTTGACCACGTCGGTTCTCAATCAAGCAGCAGCATAGAGAATGATCATGCGACTGACAAATGCTTGCGGCCAATGATGGGGAATCCATTCATTGCTAATAAATAAATGGACTTCTGCTACCGTGCATACAATTCAATTTCTCCCCCATGCCCCATGTCGGTGAAACATTACCATACACAGAGCGCACTAGACACATTTTCCGATGTGACCATCCGGATTTTCATTCAATAAAGTATACATTATAATACGGCATTATTTACCAACATTATCCTAATCATTTTACTGTAGAGATTTTTCATTAACTACCAATGTATCCACGCAGAGATTTGATTAGGGTTTTTAAAAGTATTTCTAGCGATCTGGTTCTGCCATTATAATAAGACCCAATCGGAACATCTACGGTAGCTGACCGTATAATTGTTCAACATCCTTTAGCAAACACACGACACGATTCTTCCACTGTCCAAGACTTGCATAATAATAAATCCCCAATGCACAGTGAAATCTCATCCGGGCCCTAAGTATCCATTGGTAGTGAGTCCACTCCGCTCCAATGAAGTAGCGATGATCCCATCCAGATTAGAATTCAGATCAAAATATAGTAAAATTAAAGGCGCCATCGGGTTTCTTTTTAAAGGTGTTGTCTTCACGATACCACTCATTCTGTTGAATAAGCATGCAACATAAACTCTTCAATGCAAATACAAACTTTCCCAAAAAATTCTAAATGAAATATACGAACAAATAAATGGTTTCGGGATATTTAAGATTAATCGAACATTGCTGAGAACTGGAGATCGTTAAACTCAATGAATTGGGAGGAAAACAGAATGCCGAAAAGTTGTACTTTCACATAACCTAGAAACTACGGAGAAAATGTGTATTTCAAAACCACTCGCAAAATAGATAGTCCACCAAGATCTTATTCTCAAGGTTGATTAAAATTTTGACTCCTATATACATGTATTGCAGTTGACTTGGGTACAGTGGATCCTACATCTGACGAAACAGAGCGGGAGACGAAACAAACAGTGAACAAGCTAATCAGTAATTACGAGAATATGGTCGCTCAGACGCCGCGGGAACCGGAAGAGCTCTCCAATCTCAGCTTCCCCGTCATGTCCACCCTCAACATCACGGACCAGTCGCCCGGCCCCTTCAGACAGTTCTCGGTGCTGTTCGGGTAAGTGTTAGAGCTTTGGACCCGTTGAAGTAAATGTACTCCAAACCAATGTCATTGTGTAGATTATAGATTTAATGGATTGGTCTTCTCACAAAACAAGAGTCGCCATTCATAGTAAATTTTATTTTTGTTATCTATCTTAATATAACACAAATACAAAACAACACTAAATACAAAAAGTCAATGTTTTAACAGATTATCTCGTAAAAAGGGGGTGAATCTCTCAAAACTGATAGAATTTTATATCTGATTTCCGTTCTTTAGTTTAAACGGAAATGCAAAAAACCAGTATCGTTATTTAATGTACTAGTGTGTATACATTTATGATTTAGAATCAAACCTGCTTTTCTACTGTACAGTTTACCAAATTTATGACATTAAAACCATGGTCCCTTTCTCTGCAAGCACAAAAGATATCCAAGTCACGAGTTTAAGGTTTTTTCTCTCTCTTTCTCTAACATTACAACCGGCTCACTTTCGTCGTTTTACGTGACAAGGTTCTAAATATTATAGTAAAGTTCTTTGACTTCCGGTTCAGTTGTCCCTACCGTCCCTACCATCGTTTAGAAGATTTAGTCCTGATCTCTCCATCCTACGATCATTGCATACTACCGTTTGTTGATGTGTGTCTGCTTCTCTTCTAAAGTTGAGTAGACCCGATGGCATCAGGCCCTGTTTAGTTGTTCTATTATTGCTTCTCTACAGGCGTTGTACCCGGAACCAGATTGAGGACTACATGCTGGTGCTGGCGCAGTTCATCCAGGCGCTGTCTATGTCAGTGGTAGTGGGGATGATCTACTTCCGGCTGGAGAAGGACCAGCAGACAGTCCGGGACTGGTTCGGTTTGATGTACATCATCGGCGCCATGTACCCCTACCTCGTCATCCTGGACCTCATCGCCGTCTGTAAGTTTACATCGCTGTCTGTACGTTCACATCGCCGTCTGTAAATTTAAATCGCCGTCTGTACGTTCACATCGCCGTCTGTAAGTTTGCTGTGAGTCTTGTACATGTATATTGGCAAACAATACATCACCGTCTGTACGTTCACATTAAAATCTGTAAGTTTACATCGCAGTCAAGTTCCCATCACCGTCTGCAAGTTCAGAATCACAGTCTGTAAGTTTACTTCACAGTCTGTAAGTTTACTTCACTGTCAGTAAGTTTACAACAAAACTTGTGAATTCGCCGCTTATAAGTACATATTGAAGTCTGTAAAATTCCATTGTCTGTAAGTTCACATCGCCGTCTGTAAGATCACATTGAAGTCTGTAAGGTCACCGTTCAGGTCGATAATACATAACCATCTGTAATTCAACTGTGTATTGCTAGACAATATCGCCATATGTAATTCACTGTGGGTCGTGGGTATTGGAAGTCTGCTCTCTTTGGAAATCAATGAAATCAAATCAATGTATTATGACAATGCTTTCATTCAGTTTATTTTCCAAAATAGATCACAAAGAAAGGAAGCACCTGTACTACGAATTACAAGACGGGCTTTACGGAACCACGCCCTATTACTTCGCCAAAGTGAGTTGTATCTATAGATCAACGACAATTCAATGACAATCAGTCGGTTTAAAAAAATAAAACTGTACCAAATGCATAATACTATATCAACGTTTATACGTCTGACCTACCTTTTCTAGGTGTTTAGCGAGTTTCCGTTACACACGTTTTTCGTGGTGACGTACACCATTCCCGTCTACTTCCTGGTCGGCTTCTCGCTGGACGTGTGGGTGTTTTTCCGGGTGTTCGCGCTGAATTACCTGATGGTGTACTGTAGCCGCTCCCTGGCCATGCTCTCCTCCAGCCTCACCCCCACCTTCACCATGTCATGCTTCATCGCACAGACCTTCTTCTCCATGTACCTCATGTCGGCGGGATTCTTCATCAACCTGGAGAATATATTTGAAGGTTAGTAACATGTACCTTGGTTGTAACTGTTAATTTTAATAAACAATCAACTTTTCATATAAAAGCACATTAACCCTCTCTCAAGAGGGATAACTCTCAATAGGTAAATGAATATAATTATTCTTTTCAAATCAATAAACTTTTTATAAAGTTTAAGCGATTTTATTTTAATTTTGCCCCGTAAAATATGCTTTCAATAACAATAAATAATTAAAACTTTAAAATCCTTTTATAAATTATACAAATTCAAAAAGCGTTTTACATAATAAGGAATGATGAATCCAAATCTTACATTTTGCGTTTTGGTTACAGGTCTACAGTGGGTGTCAAAAGTCTCTTACCTCAAGTGGGGATTCCAGGGACTGTGTCAGACGGAGATATCGAGGCTCAACTTTACGTGCGCCTCTGGTGACCCCCGGCAGTGTATCAACACCGGGCAGCAGGCGCTGGCGCTGTACTCCCTGAACGGGAGCAGCGTGTCTGACTCGTGTCTAGTGATACTGGCCTCTATAACGGTCTACATGGTGCTCTACTTCATCGCGCTCAAGTTCATTCCACAGAAGCCACACCAAGATTAAATTTATTTGTAAATCAAAAAACATAAGCATATCTGTGAGTGCCTTTTGTCAAAAAAAGGTTTTATTCTACGATACTCGATCAGATGTTCACTGATCACCTATATTTATTTTTGCTCCGGATTATGAACTGGAGTATCTAGTAATTAACCCGTCCGTCAGTTTGTCTGTAAAACTATTGTGACCCGGCTGCAATATTTGAGTGGCGGATCAAAAAGGGTAAAATGGGCAGACTCTGGGTTGTTCCTGTTTCAATGATTTGATCGTCACGTGACTGTTTGAATGTGCCAACCCCCACCTGATAGTGTTGACTGTGCGACAAGCCATAAAAGATGTAAAGTTTTGCGACATTTTATCCTTCTCTATAATTGCCATCACTTTTAAAAGAAATTACAACGATCGCCTCTAAGGCACGTGTATTTGTATGTCAAGTGATTTTTTTGTTGTTGTGCTTTTAGACTCTTTGACTTTGAGAAAATAAAGTTAATTCAACACACTTTTTAAAAATTTTCATAAATTGAACTAGATTATGTAAAGGTAGCCTACCCAAGGCAGTTTGAGTTTCGGTACAGTTTATCGGTACAGCTTATCGTTTCATGTTCAAACTCCAAGCCATTCAGAAATACTTAATGAAAACTTTGACTAAAGTGTAAATAACTTTTTTTCACAGTATCTAGACGTATGGATTTAATGAAATCTAATTTAAAATCCCGGGGTTCCGTACTGTCAAATATGATGTGTACGAGATTCAATCAAAAGTACAAAACCCCTGAATCAGAAATAAATCTAAGCTTATTACAGAGTCAGTGAAAACATACAATGACTCTTCCTCTCGCGGGAAGCTATGACACAGTATCCCGAAATTAATTAGCAATGTTCCCTAAGAATAGCCCGGAAAGCAGGTATAAAATATTCAGAGGAACAGGATTTCTCTCCTGGTGAATCAATCGACACCTCTGGGTGCTCCTGAAGGAAAAGCGGGGCTACGTGAGCAGAACTGGTCAGGTTAAATGACTCTTCTCGTCTGGGAAATTGATAGGGAACCGATTCTGGTTATTGACATGGAACTAAGCTTAATTACCTGTCCGCGATATTGACCAATGCTCTCGTTTTCACTTCAATATCAAAGAGTTAAAACAGAGATTTCGTTCCACTTGCTAGCATCTGCCGGGACCTTTAAAACAGGGTTTGTTTTCAAACAGTTTTAGACTTGTGGGGATTTCTTAATTTAGGAATCGGTTAACTTTCCTGGCCACATATAGATGGAGCCAACCGAATCTACGGCAGAACTTGAGGTAGGCATTTCCTCCATATGATGGTATACATTGTTCTAAGATCAGCATCGTTAATTAATGCCCATTACAATAAAGCTGGTATATACATGTATATCTAAAAGCACATATATATGTATATATGTCATGTTTTTTAATTCATTGCCTTTATTTACTTGAATGCTTACATTATTCGATCTCCTTTTTCTACTGGCCTGTCAAACAAGAGGAGTTATGTTAATATCGTCGGTATTAGACATACAAACAACAGACCTACATTTAAACCAATTAAGTGTTAAAAGGTGTTAAGTAAATTCATTTAAAGTTATGAGACATCGCCGAAATAGAATGGCTAAGCCTTTTGGCTAGTCGTAAATTAGGTAAAGAATTTCATATTGGACGACCTTTCCTCGCGTGCCGACATTTTAAAACCAGTTCAAATATCAGTCCACCCATATCGCCACCTCCACACATTGACATCAAATATTCATTCAGCCACCAATCCAAACACACGGGAGAAAGATTTAAAGAACAAAGACAGCAATACTCCGGCATCGAACCTCCACAGAGAGTGAAATAATCAGGAGATTTCACCACTCATTATCTATTTATAAACACTTTTTAAATATCCAGTTTACTTTTTATTTATCTGTTTATCGAAGCAAATAAGTTTGTTGATTGTGTGTTAAATATAAGAGACACGCAACACGCGACAGAAACCTTACTACCAACTGACCCCGTTGCGTTTACGTTGGTCATCTAGCAACAGAGACATTTATTTTTATATGTATCTTCATTTTACCTCAAGCTTATCACGACATGAAAAATTCAGCCGATGATACATTCATCTTTCATTTTTTTTTTTTTGAAAATGATACCATTTGTCTTACAGGCGACCTCCTTACCACAGAAAATTAAAAATCATTGTCCACTATTCTTTTTAAACCGATGGTGGTGCTAAAATCTTTTAACTTCTCTGAATGTTTAGAAAACACATCGCAATGACCAGTCTTCTGTTGGTAAAGAAAGGACGGACAAGGTCAAGGAAAGACATCACAGAAAGAAGAAACGGGTACGTGTGACCCCCCCCCCCCCCGTAGTCTGCAACGCCAACAACTCACACTATAGTTCCCACTTCCCACCATGATAATTTTGATTTATTAATAACAATTGTAGTCACTAAAGGGGGTATGGTCAGCCGCGAGATATAAGGAAACTGGGATCATTATGTTCAACAAACGAATATATAAAGAATTCTGTGAGAGAAAACTGTTACCTGGAGAAAAGTATGGGGGAACTTGCTTAGGGGTTATAATAATAAAGAGAAGCATAAACAATGCCAATGGTTGAGATGTTTCGCCATAGATGCTTCAATAAAAGCCACATCTTGTCTAGATCTCCAGTTTTTTTAAATGATCCGAACTGGTCTGAATCTTTAAAAGTATGGATTAATTGAATCAAATTTAAAACTTTGCAGAAGCATTCGGATTACGATGCGCTGTCGGAATGCCGGCGGATGTTCCGGATGGAGATGATGCAGCTGGGGAAAGAGCTGTTTCAGTTCAGACAGATGTGTCAGCAGGAGGTGCGTCCATCTGGTTCCTCAATTCACACAGACGGAACTCATTTCATTTTGCATTAGTTTACGTCGATCTGGATTTTGTCAACAACTCGTTGTTTTTTTTTCCTTTGACAGATCTCCAAATACAAGGACCTTTTGAACAACAAAAACACACCAGAACGAGATCAGGAAAACAATATCGAGTCCAGAAACGGTTACAGTAACATGCAAGTGGTTTTGCCTCCATTTATTTTATTGGATAAATAAATCCTTTTTATAACTCAATTCTGACAGAGATAATTCTTGTGTTTTGCAGGTTGGGAGGGACTTCCGTGGAACAATACTGGAAGACCAAGCTGGATAACCTCCAAGCGGATATGACGTATCTTGAGAAGAAACAAGCCCAGCTAGACAGAGAGCAACAGTTGGTGGACAAGGAAGACGAACTGTCCCAGCGATTGGTCAATATAGAAAGCTATGAACAGGAGGTAATCAGGTGATCGGTCAATATAAAGAAATACAAACGGAAGGCAACAGCGATTGGTCAATTTGGAAAAACACAGATAGGAGCTAAGAAAGTGTTGGTTTAGATTTGGATAAATAGAAACAGGGGGTAACACAGTGATTGGTCAATGTAGAGAGTTATTTACGGAAGGTAATATATGTTATTACGAGTGTCATTCAATCTGTGTTATATTTGATAGATAGAGGAGCTAGAATCAGTCCTTGACAGGCGCCAGGCAAGATGTGTGAAGAGACAACAGAGTCTGCAGGACATGGAGGAGGTAGTATATGCTTCATCTGTAATCATCATCTGTAGGCATCTTCCAAACTGTCACCATCATCTGTAATCACCATCTATAGACATCAGCCAAACTGTCACCATCATCTGTCATCATCATCTGTAGGCATCCTCCAAACTGTCACCATCATCTGTAATCATCATCTGTAGGCATCCTCCAAACTGTCACCATCATCTGTAGGCATCCTCCAAACTGTCACCATCATCTGTAGGCATCAGCCAAACTGTCACCATCATCTGTAATCACCATCTATAGGCATCCTCCAAACTGTCACCATCATCTGTAATCACCATCTATAGGCATCCTCCAAACTGTCACCATCATCTGTAATCATCATCTGTAGGCATCCTCCAAACTGTCACCATCATCTGTAATCATCATCTGTAGGCATCCTCCAAACTGTCACCATCATCTGTAATCATCATCTGTAGGCATCCTCCAAACTGTCACCATCATCTGTAGGCATCCTCCAAACTGTCACCATCATCTGTAGGCATCAGCCAAACTGTCACCATCATCTGTAATCACCATCTATAGGCATCCTCCAAACTGTCACCATCATCTGTAATCACCATCTATAGGCATCCTCCAAACTGTCACCATCATCTGTAATCATCATCTGTAGGCATCCTCCAAACTGTCACCATCATCTGTAATCATCATCTATAGACATCAGCCAAACTGTCACCATCATCTGTAATCATCATCTGTAGGCATCCTCCAAACTGTCACCATCATCTGTAGTCATCATCTAAATTATCATCATCAAAATTGTCATCATCTCTAGTCATCATCTAAATTGTCACCATCATCAAAACAATCATCATCTGTATATTCATTATACAAACACTCATCATCTCTAGTTAACATCCAAAGTTAAAGATGATCTTTACTTTTAATTCAACATTTTCTTTTGAATAACAACATGTTGTATTTCTTTAAGGAACTTGATCAGCAAAGACTAGAGATAGAGGATAACAAACAGAGACTGGAGGAAACTCAGGAGAAGTCTGATCCTTCTGTCACTGCTCGCAAACACTGGTACAGACAGTTTTATGATACGATTTGTCTGGCAAAGACACTAAACAACATATTACAATGTTGAATATAATTCAGCATTAAAATATGTTCTCATCTTTACTTTCAAATTTTAGCCAGAAATGTTTTAAACTGTAAGTAACCATTTTCAAGGTTAACTCACGAAACATCACATTCAATGATAGTAAAAAATCACCGCAAAAGCATGGGGTATTTTCAAATTTTGGTTTGCTAAGTCTTAGCATATCCTGTAGAAAAGCTTTATTTGCTAAAATGTGGTGTATTTTTCAGTTTCAATTTATAGGAGATGGGTTTTGATATTCAGTGAACACAATTCTTTAATTGGATAAAATGCATGTAAAATTAATGAACAGTGCATTTTCACAAATGTTCTAAAGCATGATCACAAAAAATCATGGGCATGCTTCACGGTTGTGGTATTCAGGAAATGAATGGTTTACGCCTCATAAAGAACATTGCATTAATACAGACAGGTAATTAAATCCTATATAAAACAGTAGTATAAGGTTTCTCCATTTGCTTTTAATGTGCAAAAGTGCTATGGTAAACCAGCTTGATAGTAAAATTTAATTTCCATATCCTATTAAGATAGACCTATTTAAAGGGTATGTTATGTAGTAAGGGATTTATAAAAAAAAACATAAGAATTTAAATTCATACTTTCTATATGGTCTTATCCAATATTTGAATTGTTCCTTCAATTTAACAAAGTGTCCTCATGTGCCATAGGCTAAAAAAAAAAATTAAATGATAAACAACCATGCAGTATTAACAAGTTGAAAAAAGTTTTTTTTTTTTTATCTTTTGGGGTTATACAGTGCACTGCCATCATGTCACATGGCAAATGTTACTAAACAACAATACCAAAATCAGAATAAAAGATACACATGGCAAAAATTAAGGTTCTCCGATCCTCAGCATCAAAGTATATTTTTTTTTTATCATAAAATTGTTTTGTTTCTTTTAAACTTTATAAATGAAATGAAATAAAATAATTTTTTAGATGGTATCCATGCATTTTTACAAAGTTATTGCAAATTTGCCTATGATGGATATAATGGAATAAACAAGTTTGAAAAAAAATTGCCTGTGCACCGGTGGCTCAGACTCTTTACCAACATGTTTTTGATAAGTAGTTCTCTGTGAATCAACTATGCCAAGCATGTAGATGTGTGACTAGTGGTAAATCTAACACTAGAATACAAATTAAAATTGTCTGTATAGAAGTCAGATTTATGGTACGGATATAAAAAGAAATCGGGATAATTTAGAGTTATCGAACATTGCTGAAGATCGGAGATCATTAAAACTGAAACTGTCTAAATTCAATAGAAAACTGTTCTAAGGTATCATACAGATAATCATTAAAACCAAACTATTCTACGCCCTCCTCTGTGATTGACATTGTAGGGAGATAGCCAAGCGGGGGATCCTGGAGAAACAGTCGGTGCTGGAGTCGACAGTACAGAAGTACCGGGCCGAGCTGGCCTCCGCCTCCTCCAACATTACCGGCAAAGACATCCTCATCAGCAAACTTGACGATCAGGTCTGCACAAGCTCTCACAATTATATGTATAAGCTCTCATAATTCTGTGTACAAGCTGTCAAAGCTCTGCGACACACTATGGGTGTATCCTTACTTTATTGGCCATAGGTACATATTTTCCCTCCTACAGGTCAAGTCCTTACATCAACAGTTGGAGGAAAAGGACAAAAAGATCAGGAATCTGGAGTCACGATTGGTTCTCAGCATAGAGGAGTCCAGGAAATCCCCATACAGGAATGAAACATCTGGTCTGTCCGACAGCTTCAACTCTTCCCCCACGCGACGACCGGACAGCCGTGCTAGTCGAGGGTCTGAGAGTAATTCTAGCGATTTTTCTCTCAGTCGATCAGCCTCACATAGAAAGAGTTCCTCCCCTCTTCATCCAGTGAGGAAGTCTGACGAGAGATTTAATCAGTACCACTCTAAATCTGACAGTGCCAGCATCAGGCATCCAATGAGACTTAGTGTAGACCACGGGGACGACAGATTCCAGATGGTCAAGTCACCACTACCCGATAAAAGCAGTGCTTGTTCTGTGATGTAACAGCACACCTGATACCAAACATTGTAATGGGCATTTATCATGGAGAGAGAGAAAGAGAGAAAATTTTATTGTTTTTAATTTATTTAAGATTTTAATGAAATCTTCACTTCTTGTTCCTATCAAATATATAAACATTTCTAGTCTACAGCAGCCTCTTTATATGGATAGATTTACAAGTTGCACACAAACCAGGGTGTGATTTATGAAAGAACTAATTACAAAGAGTTTTAAAAATCATCAGATTTTAAAATGATTCATAATTTTTATTTATCTATTTCTAAATACTTCAATCTATATACCGGGTAAATATATTTCAATGGTAATAATTTGAATCATTAGTTATATAATCTTAAGTACCGGTAAAATGGTGCCCAAGCAAGTTTTTTCAGAGAACTGAGAATTGCAGACCAGCAAGGTTTTTTTTTTTCAAGCTTTTATGGGCAATTTTTTTTTTTTGATTTAGGCCACACCAATTTGATTTCTTGGTCGCCGGATCCGCGCGCACGTGACTAAGGGCTTTCCAAAAAATAATATTAAAAAATAAATCCTGCACCTGGAAATTTGAGTTCCGTTTCCCGCTCCATTTTTGGTTATTTTATTTTTTTATTAGTCATGATTGCGCTTTTTAACATTGATCATACCAAACATTTCCCGGTAGATTGTAAGCAAGTTTTCGAAGTAAATAATGCCAGCATGTGTGGATAGAATTAGCGATCAGGAGGGGCCTGATACAATAATGCAAATACGGTCACTAATTTTTCACTGCTTTTTACATGTATTGCAAAGGAAAAAATGACATTTTAAAATAAAATGTAATCCCTTGCCTCTATTTTTTTTTTATGTCGCCCCAAAATTTTCAAATTTCAGTTTTTTAATTTTAAAATTGGTAAATCGCCCCAATATTTTTTTGCTTAGAATCCGAAGACCAAGATATCAAATTGGTGTGGCCTTATGCATAATCATGTTTTCACTGAAAATCAAGAACAGTGCTTTTTAAAAGACATCATTAGAGCAATACAAGTATAATGTACATTTTCCTGAATTATTTTGCCATTTTTTTTTTTGGAAGTAGAGATCGGAACTCCATATAAGGTTTCCCTCCATTGCCTACTCTTTCCTTCATTGCTTGCTCCAATGGACAAACTTTAAACTTCATCAAGTTCCATGAATCATGAAAACAAATAGAAACCTCTTTCTTTTAAAATTGATACATTTATTTTAAATCATGTATATATATATGTCTAAGTTAAAGAACACAACAATAAAGAATTTATTGCACAGTACTTGCTGTGGATGACAACTCTGTAACAAACACTTGTATATATATTCATTGCATCATCTTGGATAATGTCTATAAATACTCTGTAAGTTTATCAACAACCTTTTGACTGTTCCATAATTGTACTGAATCAAAACAGAAAGTCAAGGTACCTTCAGTTTGGCTAATTGTTATTCACAGTCTCCATAATTTTGAACTCAATCCATACAGTTCTATAAGTTTCACACCCCTGAGATTCCATGTTTTATATAATACTGCTCACTTCTACCAGTCCTTGCATTTCTAGATATTTCTACAAAAAGAATGTAGAAAAAATGTGGAAATAAAATAGAAAAATTTAGTTTCATTAAATATTTTGGGCATCAATCTTAATGCATTTAGTGAATATCAGTTTGAAGGACACATAAATTTGTGGCCAATACATGTAATACTTTCAATTCATATTATTAAAAATTGCACTTTATTAAATGAACACTTATTTTCATGGATTACTGTAAACAAAAACAAAAATAATTGAAAACTGTGAAAATTGTACTCGACGATTATTGATGAAACCACAGTTCATAATTATCAAGTCAACGAATAAATGATAAAGGTAATTGTTTTTACTCGTAAAGTTAAGACATTTTTTCAGCTGGTTTAATGCTGACTAAAAGTTAATTTCACACTAAAACATGTAACAAATTGTATGTACATCAGGAATGTGAATGGCAGAAGAAGAAAAAAGGAGGAAATCATTCAATCATGGGTCTCTACTGATCTCTGAAGTGAACATTTGTTTTCCAAATCCGCTGAAATCAGAGGATCTGATGAAAAATCACATCCCTAGTAAATACAGGTACTGGTACGTTGACAAAGTGCAGACACCATACATGTATATGTAATGCATTTAAAACTTTTAAAACAGCGTGAACTTGTCTTGAAACACTATAATAACAATACCATAAAGAAACTAATAACATACCACCTTATGTCAATTTTTTTGTTCTTACTTTCAGCATAGACTCCTCCTTGTACGATTCCAATCTCTTTGATAGAAGTGCATTATGAGAACACAACATTTTCAATAACGATACAGCTTCTTTAATTCTACAGTAAAAAAAATAAAGTCTCAGTAATACTCACATATATAATTTTAAAAAAAAAAAAGCATTAAGAAAGCAATACAATGATAACAGTACTAATTACACAGTTAAAATTGCAACATATGTTCAACATATGTTTCAAGTACTGGTAACATAAGTTGAACATATGAATTTTTCACAGTATGTTAAACATATGTTTGAAAAATATGTTAAACATATGACAGATGAACATATGTTGCAATTTTACCGGTGTAGTTCACTGAAATTCCGCAGGCTGACTGGTCAACAAATTTACTTTCAATATGACATTTTGTAGCCATAAACTATTATTTAATCTTAAAATTTTAACTTAAAAGTTTGAATTTTTTATTACATCTTTGTAAAAAGCTCTCCTACTACATGTACAGGAAATTATTATAGTTAAAAAAATGGACACAACCATTGGAAATTGACATGCCTTTTGTCAAGAGAGAAACCAATACCAGCCCTATAAGTCAAGTCTTTTGTTATATACAAGTGTTCCTTTTAACTTATAAATTTGAATTTTTTTATTACATCTTTGTAAAAAGCTCTCCTTCTAAAGGAAAACGTTATAGTTTAAAAATGGACACAACAACTCAAGCCTCTTAAAACTGCACAAGACAAAAACCCAGATGAGTCTGTACAATATTGCTGATGATGTGACAGTGACCTATTTAATGACCTCTGATAAGGGTCTTTAGAAACTGCAGGGTCACAGGGTACCTTTATGCCAAGTATGAACCTCTGATATTTTGTCTAAAAAAGATATTGACCAGTAAAATGGACAGACTGGCAGGGGAGGGGGAGGGGGGGGGGGGGGGAGTAGAAAACAGATGGAGATAGTGATTCCTTTATAACCCTCCTAAACATTGGCATTAGTCTCTTAGAAATATCACAACATTGCAAAATTATAAGAAAAGTTGAAAAACACCTGTAAAATAATGTCTACAGACAGGACAGATGTACATTTGTGATTCTAAAACACACCTTCCCTACCTTTTTGGAGGATAAAAAAAGTTCAGTTTCTTACTTTTTATGCCTGACTGCAAACTGCAGAATGCCATCAATGTTGTTGTTTTCTACAGCAAACTTAAAGAAGTGCTTGGACAGGGGGGATACTGACACTTCCTGGAACTCTTCTGTGTCCAGGAGGTACTGAAAGATGGACTCCTCCACCTAAACAAATACAGTCCATTGTACACTAATGAGAATGGAGAAAAACATAAATTTCACATTTTTTTTTTTACAATATTTTTTCTTTATTTCATTTAACTAAAAGTTTGATAGAAGACAGTTAGACTTACCTTCTTTATTACTACTGCAATCATCCCATGTTTCATCAATCGGTCACTGTCTTTCAGTAAACCTAGCTTGTGCTGCCCCAAGATCTCCTAAATGTCATATAAACAAAATCAATGTTTAGATTAATAAATCTTATTTCAATAACCACATGTAAGTACATGTATACAGCAAATTAATTGAAATGAATTCTTATAAAAAAAAAATCAATATAAAATTGAATGAAATATATAGAAGTCTAACTTCATGTATATATTATAAATTTAATACACTTTTACAGGTACATGTATGGTAAATAGAAATGAAAACTAATTAAAAGAAATTAATAACTTCTAAACAGCTTCCAGTCTGACCTGTCGTTCTTTGTGGGAGTTATCTGACAGGAGTAAGCTAGCAAAGGCACACAGGGGAAGCTCCAGCTTAACGTACAGCTTCATTAGGACAGACACAATGTCCGTGTCAGTTAGCACAGGGCACCTGTAATTTATCATAACAGTGTATACATATATATTATACATCAGTACCGACACAATGTCTGTGTCACTCAACACAGGGCACCTGTAAATCATAACAGTGTATACATATTATATTATACATCGGACGGATACATTGTCTGTGTCACTCAGCACAGGGCACCTGTAACTACATGAACATCACAACAGTAAAACAGGTACATGCATGTAAACGTATATAATTTAATTCTGGTTGTAACGCGGCATTTGATTGGATAGAAAAATTTAGTTAAATTTGTATAACCTGGTTGGCATGTCACAAGACAAGTCACAATGCACCAACGTCAAACGCACTCAATTTGTACAGCAAATTACAGAAAATTTAATTATAAGGAATACTTGTATAACCTGGGTTGGAGCAATTTACGCTTTTTTATAATCCACTTTGCGGATTATAAAGCGTAAACTGCTCCAACCCAGGTTGTACTCGTATAACTTGGGTAGACATTGAGTTCATTTCTTAAATAATAAAGAATATCAAAATGTTGTAAGTTAGTTAATATTTTTGCCAATCTAAAACTGCAACAAAATATTAATAAACCATCGAATTAAAAGTATGTGTAAGGCCATAAAAAATTAATCTCTTGGTTCTCAGGCCAACATTTTTAAAAACAGATGTGTTCGGGTGGTGATAATTTTTTCTTTTTATTCCATAAAAAAAGGATGCAGTATTTTTATTTTTATTTTAACAATGTGCAATTCTTATTCAAATCCAGAAAAAGCGATGTTTTAAGCAAAAGAATAGTTACCTTGAAGTGAATGTTTTGGATTTATTAGCTCAAACTAAATGAAATACATGTAAATAAGTCATATCATGTTCTTCAAGAAACACCACAACTACAAGGCTAGAGAAAGCCATTTGTTTAAGCATAATGGGATATTAAGTATAATATTAGCTGCAGGAACTAAACAAAACTAAACTAAAATCATTGCTGTTGCGATCATAACTTAAACACAGCGTCTCGTAACTAGATTCGGCAGCCATTTGCAATTGTTACAATTAAATCTGAATCATCGCGATGTTTGCAATTATCTTCTTTATTAAGTCAAGCGTTTTACTGATTTGAGTTTCTAAAATGCAGTTCTAAATCCGGATTTTTTTTTCCTGAATAAGCAAGCACACTTTTGAAATTTTATTTTATTCATTTAATGATAAAATAGGCAATGCACAATGTTGAATCAGATGCGCATTGCCTAATTACCTAATTAATTTTTGATGGCCTTACCTGGATATTAAATTGAAAATATGAACACAG
Organism: Magallana ariakensis; assembly: GCA_020458035.1. Lineage (NCBI taxonomy): Eukaryota > Metazoa > Mollusca > Bivalvia > Ostreida > Ostreidae > Magallana > Magallana ariakensis. The sequence continues at coordinate 6,369,401 of CM035816.1, read as the reverse complement.
GTGTCTAGTTGGTCCTCTGTCAAAGGGGCAACCACTGTAATCAGAAAACAATTCTGTAAGTATTATTCCATTTCCACTACTGAACTAATTATTTCATTTTTTTCTTAATGTTCCTGTTACACTTTGAACCAAAAAGAGGGATTTTTTAAACCTAAAGATAAATAAGGTATAGTGGTCTTGCACGAATGAAAAAATCATGATTCAACACTTCTGCACGGACAGTGTGACTACATTCCACAAGATCATCTATATATAGGTACAATGTATGACAAGTACCCGGATCATCTATATATACATGTACATGTAGGTACAATGTGTGTACAAGTACCGGGATCACCTACATGTATATATATAGGTACAATGTACATGTATGTACAAGTACCCGGATCATCTATATATAGGTACAATGTATGACAAGTACCTTTGGTGAGAGGAGTGACCAGCAGGGTTTGCCAGGCCTTAGAGAACATGGTAGCCTGCCACACCTCAGGGGCAGCATTCAGTCGACCCAGGACGTACTCTAACTGCTCCATCTGTAAGAACAAAAACTCTGTGAGTGGGAACACTAATTCATTCATTGTATATTAACCATGAAATCAATTGTTAGGTTCTTGTTGTTGGGAATTTATTATTTTATAAAATTGTATTGATAGCAACAGTAGGAAATAGAACAGTTTTACAGATCTGTAGTAAACTAATGGACTTCTTACCAAACCAAAGTGAACAAGCTGTTGTAATACGCCATTCCAGATCTGCACATCATAAATCTTGTAATCCAAACACAATGCTGCAACTAACATGGAGGCCTGAAAAAATCAAAGACATGGTTCAGCACATTACATGGATTGTATAATAAGCTTTTAGACCCAACAATAATCCAACAAACATGTAACCTTACCGACTTCTGATGGCTGTGGTTTCTCCAGATTCCCTTAATCAGTCCTTCCTTGTTGGAGGACTCGAATGTTTCCACAGAGTGCAAGATGTGCAGTTTCTCCAGGGCTATTAAGTAGCTGGTAGTCTTTAACAAGTTCCTATGATTAAATTTAGTCTTATTTACACAGAGAGCCTCATTAGTACTGTATGTCTTTTTCCATAACAACAGACGTACAGTACTTAAATACTCTGATGAAGTTCTGTTTTCTCACCTAAGGTCCTCAATGGTTTGTCCACACAATTTCTGTACGACTTCGTCTTGGCGTAGCTCCAGCAGGCAGTGGAGAGCTCGCATCTTACACATATTGGTCACCGATGTCAGCTCACCCGTGTTCTGATTCTGGTTGAGGAAATATATTTGTACTAAATCATTTAATTCACATGTAAAACAATAATTTAAAGCTTCAGAATTTAACATTTTTTATACCATACCTCAAACACAAAGTTAAGGAGAAAAGTGACATTTTCTTCTGTTGATCCTTGTTGAAGTAGATACAGCACTCTAACAAAGACATAAATAAAAATAATCCTCCTGTCATTTAATCATAATTATGCTATGATATGTAAGTTTCACCTTACAGCTCTTTTGTTTTTTGATAATACCATCTATTAAATCTTTGTGATAATACAATGGAAATTTTAATATTCAGTGAAAATAAAATGGGGAAGCAACAAAAAATAAAGCTGATCTGACCTTTTTAGGTTGATATGTTCATCCTCTGCGTCATTCAACATGCTTTGTTCAGCAAGTTTGAGATTCTCAAAGTTAAAGGTTACTGTCTGAAAAAAAATATAACTTTCAAATCTCATCTTCTTTGAACATCACCTTTTATACACGAACGTTCATTTTTGGTAAGACTATTAATCTACAACTGAATGACCTGTACAGGACAAAATCTATAATCACACACAGGAGGTGCCTCTTACTGATTCTCCATCCGACTGTTTGGAAGCTGAGGAAGGCAGCCATTGGCTGATGAGAGTCAGTCTGACCTTGTGAAGGTCAATGTTGGTCACCGCAGCAATCTCTTTAGCCACTTTGTGGATATCTGGGGAAAAACAAAACATACAGTTAGATTATGAATTCTTAATTGTTGAATAAAGAATTTAAATTTCTTCAATCAAAGTATATAAATTATGATCACTGTTGAATAAAGCTAAGGTGTGAAACACTAACCTGGCCTGGGTAGTCCAGGGTCTGTCTGGGTAATGCTCTGGTGCTCGTACAGTTTAGGAATCAGTTTGGCAGGATTTCCCGCCATCTGAACCAGGTCAGGTTCTCCCACTTTGTTCACAAACAGGATTTGTTCTGTGGCCAGACGCTGGTAAGCTCCTAGGAACTTTTTGTACGCTCCCTTTGCCTTTTCTTTTGAGGGGTTCTTGAAACAAATAATTGATAAACAAGAGATGTTTGTGAAACACTTATGTCCCCCTCCCTTGGAAAAATCTGTGACAAAAATGAACGGAAACTGCAAATAATTGGAATTTTTTCTAAGTCCAAGGCACATAACTCTGTCGAAAGTAGCTCGATCATACCCAAAATAAAACTTGACCTACATGTACATGTAGATATTATTAAGATAAATCTGTATACCAAATTTCATTTCAATATGTGCAACCTCTGCGAAGAAAATAAACGGAAACTGCAAACAATTGGAATTTTTCTACATCCAAGGGGCATAAGTAACTCTGTCAAAAATGGCTCGATCGTACCCATAATCAAACTTCACCTAGATGTTTTTGTGATAAATCTATATATACTAAATTTCATTTCAATACATGTATGCCCAACCCCTGCGAAGAAAATGAACGGAAACTGTTGGACCGACCGACCGACAGAGAGATGGACGGACAGCAGAAAAGCAATATGCTCTCCCTTCTTTGAAGGGGGGCACAATAAAATCAGATCTATTCATCTGTGACCAAAGGACAATGAAGCTTTTCAAAGAAAATCTTCAGCTGACATATGGGCTTAAGCACTTCTGCCTTATTAACAATAACCTCAAACTAGAGTTGGTTTTTTTTTTTATAAATTTTTACGAAAAAGCAACAAAATTGAGAAACACAGAACCCCAATCCCTCTGATGTGATGCAATTAAGGTTATGACAACCAAATACAAAAAAATTTTTGTTTCTAACATCAAATGTATAAAAAAAAAACTTCAGTCTATTTGTAAACCATCAGGCAATGTAAAATTTGTTGTCATATGATTAATCAGTTCCTTACATCATCAGACAAGGACTTGTACCAGAGTTCAGCAAATGTTAAGCATCCCCTCAGAGCTAACACCTTCTCTGCACCTGAAACAAAAACTTCATAGCATTACTAGTATACTCTATAACTTCATATTATAAAATCATTTAAAATACCTGGTATATACATGTATATTTGCATATATGCTAATATTCTGGGTGATTTAAATTCATGAATTTTGGTGTACCTCTTATTCCAGAGTCAATGTCAAAAAAATTCTTAAAAACCATTTAAACATATACAGTAGTTAGATAAAAATTCATTCAACACCTTCTACCCATCATATCCTCAGAAACCTGTAAACTTTGGCAATCCAGGAAAAATTAGACTTCCACATAAATGTAGTTGATTTTACATTGCTTGGAATATATAAATATCAGTGCAATAGATTTCACAGTGCAGTGTATGTGTACATGTATAAATGTGTCGTATAATTGTTATTCTAGAAGACCATGTTGATTATAGCAAGAACTGATTCTCTTTATCACCCCTACTCACCAAGTGGTAACTCTGCCACCATCCACTTGGCACAGACCAAAGCTGTCTCACAATTAGACACCTCTTTTAGCAGCTCCTGAACATCACACAGTAGTTCTGTGTTGGCCTCCTTCATTTCCCAGTTCCACTGGGCCTTATCCACCGCACTGCTCCCGGGCTGGTGACCCGATTTCTTCACCACCCCCACATGCCGCTTGACCATGTTGTTGATTGTCATCAGGTACAACTGGTCACGGTCCAGCTAGCAAATGGAAAAAGATATGGAATACGTACCTGATAGAACAGAAAACAGGTCAAAAAAATTGGAGATTTGAATCAACAAACTATGATACTGCCCCTCTCCCAATCATAATTTTGAATACCTACATGCAGAAGAGGTGCTATGTTGAGCCAGGTGCCAATAGTCTCTTTTGTTAACTCAGGAGCTGCAATTCATTTAACATATACAACAGTTTATAAACTACATGTAGGTAAAACTATTCTAAAATCTTTTATCACAGCAATGTTTTGTGGGGTTTGAATTGTAAGGTCAAGGGATTTCATAGGTAGTCAAATAAAATATTTGTTTTGCACTCTAAACGACACAAGTTTCTTGCATTTATGTATTTTTATGTAAAACTCATGCCCAAACTGTTTACAATTTAATACATCACAAAGATGACTTTAAAAAGGAAGTCTTACTAATAATTTTCCATGGTTCCCCACTCACAAGTGGATGAAACGGCAGTCGAGTTTTGCTGGCAGGTGGAAGAAAATCCATGATCTGAAGCTATCAAAATAAACCAAACTTTAGTTTAAAGTTTTTTTCTTTGCAAAAATGCTATACATATAGTAGTACTTGTTATAGTTTTATATAGAGAAACTTACATCATCTCTGTTCTCCCCTGAGCGGTACTGTAATTCGTACTTGGATGGCTCAGTTTTTCTTTTGTAAACTGTCAAGTAGTTCAGCAGCAGCAAGACCTCAACAACCAAATGACATACAGATAATTTTATCTTATTGAGACAAAGTGAAGTACCAGTCTGTATATGAACACATATTCATGTACATGCAGTTTACATGGTTATACTGTAACATAAAATGTAAGAACATGCTTAAAAAAAATAAACTTGTACTGATGCTAACCTGTAAAAGAAGGTTCCTCTTTTTAAATATTTATTCAATATTATGACAGTCATGCTGTACATTATACATATATATACATGCTTGAATATACCATTTAATTTAAAGATACACAAAAAGAACCCATGCAAAACATCAAAATTCTGTGTACCTTCTCTGGATGAATTTGGTTGATGTGAATTTCCAATCTCTGCATTTCATTCAACATGAAAGCCAGTGTCTCATAGTCATAGGAATCAGTCTATTGGCAAATATAAAAAATATAAAGAATTAAGAATTAACATACTTATATGTACATATAGATCATAGATTCATTAATTTTCTGATTTGGCCATAAATTGTTATTACAGTTCTCGGGCCAAAGGATGACTGCACTTAGCGCCGGGTTTTGGGCCCTTTTCGGTCGCTTCTGTTGCGTTTGTTTCTTAACCTAATATCACTTTTGTTAATTTTTTAAAGAGTCTAGTCTATTTCCAACACGAATTAAGATTTTAGACTGTGATACAATAAGCTCATTCTATGTTTTTCTCCTTACAACTTTCGAAAAAAGGAGAATTTTTGCTTGTCTGCCCTTGACCAAACATTAGATCGATATTAATATGCATGAGAGGTGGAGTTGACATTATCAGAATGGTACTAAAATTAGACTAGCATGAATAACAATGCTATGTATAAAAGTTTATGTGATCACTCTTTCATCATAACCCTATCTATTCTACATGGTACAAGTATATTATTTACTATGGTTTCAACAATTTGACCATGCCCATGAAAGTACAGAAGTCTTTAAATCAATGCTTGACAACTTAACGTGTTCGAAAACATTGTCCTAGTTAGCACATAACACGCTACCTTACACGCCACGTGATAGAATTTTGTATTCACAAAGTTACCTGAGGTGAGAAATCACGTGGTGAATTATAATATTCAACATGCATCAACCATTGGTTACAACAGGGAAAGCGAAAGTAAGAAGAAGCAGTTTTTTCTCATTTTAACCATGAGCGCATGTTTGTCTATTAATCTCCTATTGACATAACTTTGATAATGCAAATATACAACTACTGTTAAACGGAGAGCAATAGACAAACATGCGCTGACTATGTACGAAGTCAGTATAAAAGTGGGCGTCCTCATTATCGTATGGAGATTCAAGAAATCGTGATGACCACCGCCTATGAAAACAAATTCGTACTTGGTAACAACATACTATTATTTAACGCAATTACGTAAAGTTACAGTTTAGATGTGGACCATTTCTGCAATTGAAAGAAAAATTCTTCTTTTAAAAGTTTATTTTCTCGCAAATATCGCATGTCCTTAAGTGCAGTAATCCTTTCTCAAAAATTGATGTGGGAGGGCTGTATTTTTTTCTTCATTTTTATTGGTAATAAAATGAATGCCATCTTTGATTCAAAAAGCGTATATCTTACAAAATTGTTAAAAACAGGTATCGTTGATGCCACTTTGTTCGTTATAATTGCAGCGTCTAGTTCATTTTTGGTTTTACCTATGGTGACAGAAATCAAATGTCCAACTTCCTAATCAAATTTCAATATTACACCCTCGTAAATGGTCAAGGAAAGAACAACCCTCCGAGTACCCTTCTATTATTGTCCATGGTAGAATAAATTTTGCTCCTTCGCAAATACTTATCGAACTACAGACATGGTTTAGTTTCATACTAATCATATCATCGGAAGACTTTACTGCACATGACAGGACTAGAGAAAGTGAAAGCAAAAGTGAAACTGATTGGTATTCTTGTGACAATGCGATAGATAAGGGTTGGACATGAGGAGTTCCAATTAATGCAAAAGTGGAGGCAGATACTTTTTTCCGGACAGGCTACCACATTACCAACTTTTTATTTTATTAAAACTGCAATAAAATTTGCAATTGGGCTCCCTCAAAACAAATGTGCATGGGCCTGAGAACCGTAATTTCAATTTTATGTTGCTCAAGCTTACCAGGAATTGTTCCTACCTTACTGTACATAGCCATCAACTTCTTCATCAGTCCATCTTTGGCACTGATTTCTCTTATAGCTATCCGAGCCTTGTCCAACTTGGACATTCCATTCATCACAGTTTGAGATTCAGGTGCACCAAAGACATGGTCTAAATACAGCATCAGGGCTTCATCCTCATCCAACCGAAACTCTCTGATAATGAACAAAAAAAATATCAAAATATGATATTTCAATCTTCATGTGTACTCAGAAGTTTTTACATCACATATACATGTAAATGCTATATTGAATAACAATTAGAGAAAACATAGAATAACATTGTGTACCTGCAGAAATCCTTAATCAGGGATACACTGGCTGCCTCACACTGAACAAGTTGGGGGAGGAGCATTCTCTTCTCACTGTCTGGATTTCCAAACACTTCACTGAAGTTGATCTAGGACACAACAGACAATTTACTAAATTCATGACATTTACGAGAGAGAGAGAGAGAAAGAGAGAGAGAGAAAGAGAGAGAGAGAGAGAGAGAGATTTTTTATGAAAATCTTTTCATTATAATTTTGATATTGTTTCCTTATACCCATTTTTATCTGGGATCTGCCTACCTTGATTTTGCTGAGCCTATGTCCCCAGCTCGCATTCTTTTTTAGTTTCTCAGACATCTCTATTACAGGAGCTTCCCTGTACAGCTGTCCAATCCTTATACCAACATTACCCATTGCCTGTAAAATGTATCAACATCTCGTTATGCATTTGTTATAAAAATCATATGGAACAATAATTACAGCAAAAATGTAAAATATTAAAAGTACATGCAATATGGATTTATTCAAATGTAAATTCTTTCTTACTTTTAGTTTCTTGTACTTGTGACCTGAGGCTTTGATTAGGCTCATCATCATTTTGAGTCCCTCATTCTTCGGCCGGTTGCTGAGCAAGGCTAGAGCTAGTGTGTGGTCTACTTCTTGACTGTTGAAAACCTACATGTACAATCAATCACGCAACTTTGAATCATATTTCTTTAAATCCAGAAATACATGTAAATCAGCTAATTATACATCATCAATAACATGTATATGATTTAGAGAAGAATTCTCTCCCTTGTCTACCTTCATAAGTAGAGCAGAGGTGAACTCCTTGATGAAGGGAGAACTCTGTTGTATCAGCTGCTTCAGAGCCTGGTTCTCCTCAATAGATGTAGGATTTGTAGAGTCCTGGACAACAAAAATACAAGTTGCTAGATATTTATACATGTACAATGTGGGCTGATATGAATTGTGAAAGGGTTAAATGTCTCCTGTGACACATGGAGAGAATAATGCAATCTAGTTAATAAAACACAGATGATGATAATGATGGCCTTCATTTACCATTGCTGAGAAACATTCTATTACATACAATGTTTTTTTTTAAATATTCATGTAATAAATTTGTCTATTCTATTTATAATATTTGTTGGAGCAAACTGTCTCTTAAATACCAGGTATGCACATCTCATATTGTATTTATTTCACTTGCAGTGAAGATTATAGTGAGAAATTGTAAGTGCTTAGATTTAACTGGGGTAGCTCACCAGATCCTCTGTAACAGGAACTATCATTTCCTTGACTGTGAAGGTCATGTGAAGGGCAAACTGTAGTGCCAGGAGGTGGTGACTGTTGTCCTTGAGGAGTTGTAGGATGGGTAACACCGACTGCTTCAGGGCGACCAGGTCTGGCGGGCTCTCCGTATCTGTAGTGTAACAAGAATAGAATTCCTGGGTCCCCCGCCGTTCAAGCAGTATACTAGTATACTGTACTGTGGAATCATTAAATTTCGGGGGGGCCAATTTTCGCGGATTGCTTAAATTTTACAGGTTCGTGGGGACGCGACCAAGGCTGATTTAAGAACTTAACCAAGGTATTAGTGGTATAAACATTTGGTATAAATTTCATGTAAATCCATCAAAATTTGTAGGCATGAGAGCGCTTACAAGGTCAATTTTTGGATAAAACGGAGTCATTATTGTGGTCAAATTCCCATACCTCCAGCAAAAAGTATCAACCAATGCTAATTTTCTAACTTGACCAAGGTAATAGGTGTATAATTATTTGGTATAAATTTAATGAATATCCGTCAAAATTTGTAGGCATGAGAGCGCTTACAAGGTCAATTTTTGGATAAAACGGAGTCATTATTGTGGTCAGAGTCCCATAACTCCAACAAAAAGTATCGACCAATGCTGATTTTCGAACTTGACCAAGGTAATAGGTGTATAAACATTTGGTATAAATTTAATGAAAATCCGTCAAAATTTGTAGGCATGAGAGCGCTTACAAGGTCAATTTTTGGATAAAACGGAGTCATTATTGTGGTCAGAGTCCCATAACTCCAACAAAAAGTATCGACCAATGCTGATTTTCGAACTTGACCAAGGTAATAGGTGTATAAACATTTGGTATAAATGTAATGAAAATCTGTCAAAATTTGTAGGCATGAGAGCGCTTACAAGGTCAATTTTTGGATAAAACGGAGTCATTATTGTGGTCAGAGTCCCATTACTCCAACAAAAAGTATCGACCAATGCTGATTTTCGAACTTGACCAAGGTAATAGGTGTATAAACATTTGGTATAAATGTAATGAAAATCTGTCAAAATTTGTAGGCATGAGAGCGCTTACAAAAAAGTGTGACGGACGGACGCACGGACACACGGACCCACGGACGGACGCCCGGCATTTCTATGTCCCCGCTCTGCGTTGCGGCGGGGGACAAAAAATAGTGACTAGAGATATACCGTATTTTCCGGGGCATATGTCGATGTGGGGCATAAGCCGAATTGCTCATTTTCAGACAAAATTCAGAAAAAATCCTTAGACTAGCCGATCTGGGGGATAAGCCGATTTTTAATCGAGGATTACTATAGTGAAATATGACCGCTGATCAAGGAAGTCATCGAATATACTTTCAGAATATCGATGTAGAAAATCAAAAGAGTAATTAGAATTATTTGTTTTGCTAAACATTTTTATTTTAAGTAATTTTTAAAAATATATCTGCGTTTTGTGCATGATTGGTCTCTTCCGTATTCGTCGGTATATATTAACGTTAAGTACTGTAATTTTACACTGTAACATATATGTTGTAAATTTTATTGCAACAACAACCTCCGTGGTTCTGTTTGATAGAATAAGTATAATATTTTACCAAACATTTTATATTTTATCAATACCTTATTGCTAAATTTCATTTGATCAAGTTATACTTTGAAAGCTACTTGTAAATTCGGGGTATGGCGTCCATTAGCTCAACACGTGGTTTCATATTCAAATAGAGTTATCCCCCGTAATCGATATAATTGAGAAAACGAAATACCACATAGAAAATATTAAATTTGTGTTCTTTTCCATTAATTAATTAAATAGTGACTGTTGCCGTTACGCAAAGAAGTTGTAATGCTAAAAAACACAGTCAATGCAATGAAGTGTAACGGTGTACACTACGTGCCCCCAGGCTGTGTTTAAGTCACGGGTTTCACACCTTTGTATATACACACGACACTGGAATACCGTTATTTCATCCAACAGGAAATTAATTTTGGTTTGAACATATTTTATTGTATATTTACAAATTAATTGTAAAAAAAAAACCAAAGCATTTCAAATTGATCCTACAATTCCCACGAACGCAGACATGAAAAAATTCCGTCATTTTACATTCTACACAGTTTCGTTTTCTTTTTTACTACGCAATAATAGTTTCCAGAGTTCAGACACGAACGCTGATTTGATTTGGATTGTAAAGAAATACATCGTACATTTTATTATTCACGATGTCATTACAAAAATTATCATCGGGACAATTATCGATAATAGTTCAAAAGGAAGAAAAAACCAAACCTCATAATAAACTGCTACAACAGTACAATGGATAAAAACAGTGGATTTTGTATTTTACCGTTCAATTTTTTTCAACTTTGAGCCTACCATAAGCCGATCCCGGGGGATAAGCCGGGGCTCCCGCATCGTTGAAAAAAAATACCGGCCTATGCCCCGGAAAATACGGTAATCACTACAACAGTAATGCTGTAACATAAGGTGACACCTGAAGTGACTCCCGATAAGTACTGCTAGTAACACCACTAGTAGTTATATACTGATGACCTTTATATGTAATCCCTGGGTCTGACATAGCATACTTGGTGATGAGAGGCAGTACAAACTGATTACCTTTATATGTGATCCCTGGGTCTGACCTGTAGCATATTTGGTGATGAGTGGCAGTACCAACTGATTACCTTTATATGTGATCCCTGGGTCTGACCTGTAGCATATTTGGTGATGAGTGGCAGTACCAACTGATTACCTTTATGTGTGATTCCTGGGTCTGACCTGTAGCATATTTGGTGATGAGTGGCAGTACAAACTGATTACCTTTATGTGTGATTCCTGGGTCTGACCTGTAGCATATTTGGTGATGAGAGGCAGCATAAACTGATGATCTTTATATGTAATCCCTGGGTCTGACCTGCATATATTTGGTGATGAGAGGCAGTACAAACTGATTACCTTTATGTGCGATTCCTGGGTCTGATATAGCATATTTGGTGATGAGAGGCAGTACAAACTGGGAGTTCATCACCAGGGCCTCATCCTGGAATGAGTCATCAATTCTCCAGTTCCTGTCCACCATTGTACTGGTGCCCGCCTCATCCCATATCTCATCCTACAACACATTTCTTTTAGTGACTGAACCAAATGTGAGGCTTTTTGCCTTTATTCAATCCTCTTTAAATCTGAATCTGTGTAAGCACCTGGCAAGCACTGGCTGCCTCACACTGACTGTCCACAGACTTGCAGAGACTGGTCACTTTGCTGAGGGCCACCAGTCTGGGCAGGAGGGTGGGGGAGCACATGATGGTGGCCTGACACACCAGCTGGTGGATGACAGACGGAAGGCTGCGGAGACTCTCCATCTTACTGCCAGACTCAGCCAGGATTCCCTGCAGCACTAGGGCCACGTCGTAGAAGATCTCCGCTGTCTTCTCCGATGGATCCGAGTTCAAAAGCTTCCTACAATAAATTTGTAAACTTTATAACGTTCTTAAATATCATCGACTGTCTCAAATGTAAATGAAATGTGTTTCTACACACTCCAAATCTTATTCAAGATTTGTATTTTTTATACTAATGATAGCGAACAAGAGTTACTTTAACAATTGACTGAATTACTACATCAAGAAATCATGGATATATAGAGCATATCTAATGCTACATGTATGTACTGAACCTCTGTTTACATGTATGTATTAATACGTCAAATAAAATGAGTGGTTTAACTCTTTAACATCTACACATACATGTACATGTAGTATACCTGCAGATTTTGAGAGCATCCTTGATTTCTCCCCTTTTGGCAGCTTGCATGGTTAACTCTCCCTCCATTTCTATGCTGGACACCTGAAGAATCTCAGCTAACCTGTAATGGAGTGTATTAACAACATTTTCTGGGTTTTATTCTAACATACTTTTCATGTAAATCTATTTATTATTCATTAATCGAAGTAGAACTTCTGATAAAACCATTTAATGCAATACATGGTAGAATTAATGAGTATCAAATAGTAAATGCAGTTATACTGTACATACCTATACGCCTCTGCATAATTTCTGGTGTCCTAAATAAAACAATTACAAAATGAAAATACATTCAAGTATATTTTATTTACTACCAAGGATTAAAGTGGTATGGACACCTCCATATTAAGAGGTACTTCCCATGGAAATAAACAATAAAATTAAATATACATGTACATGTATTTTTATACAATTGTTTACCCCAAAATTGTTACCTAACAGCATAGCTTAATGGCTACAAATCTGAAAGTCATGAGTTTGAATCTGCTGTGTCTTTTTAAATTTTCCCTTTCCAAACATTTTTAAAACATATTTTTAGGTCAAATGTTAAATTCTAAAACATGAAAGTATTTTGATTATAATGCACATGTACTTTTATCCACATCAATATCAACAGATGTCCTACCTTAAAACAATGGGTTTTTTTATTTTTGCCTACACAAAATCAAGACACAGATTTAGATCTGACCTTTTTGAAAAACTCCTTCATGAAGGTAACCAGGGTGTTTTGTCGGACATCTGGCTTCATGTACTGGTCAAGGGTCAGATAGATGGAAAACTGTTTCTGTAGAAAACAAATAAAATCATCATTCACTGTAAGCCCCGATTCAATTAAAAGATAGATATTACAAACTGGATTTTTCATCATATGTTAATATTCATTACAGTATATATATTTATGAATAATACCAGCAAAGCATGAATATTCTTCAGTTGAAATAGCAAAATCTCCATTACTTCTCCTTCAACACGATCTGAAAAAGTATTCAGTCAAAAATAAGAAATAATTTAATCATTTTGCATATCACAGTGTTATATACAGAATCTGAGAACTCAGAAATCAGACCTTGGAACTTGTTCATTGTGAATTTGATCAGGTAAATCCCAGCTTCACACTGTAATTGTTTTCTAGAGAGGCACATCTGAAATTAAAAATAAATAATAATAGAAAATATTCGTTTTCCTTTACATTTCAAATATCTGAAGATATTACATGCATAAAGGAAGGAAGTGAACTTACAGGTACGTTTTGTTGGAAGATGATTGGACACTTGAGTGACCTGGTGATAAAGCCTATCAGGGAGTGACAGATTGTTACAGTCAGGTGGGCGGGGCACTGTCTTAGAAGGTTGATACACTCATGGAGCTGTCAATATATAATTACTGGTACATTTAATATGAATCTCAATGAATTACAGAAAACACAACTTTAAAGAATAATGCTATAACCAACAGAACAGATTTGACCTGAATTTCATTGTGCAACTTCAGGAACAAACCTTGTCTTTATGAATGAGGAGCATGCACTTGAAGAGATAGATTTCCTGCTCAAACTCTGTGTCTCCGTAGGCTTCCATTACACTGAGGGCATCCTGGACACATTCAGGCTTGTCTTGTGACAGGATTTGCTTTATCAGGCTCTACACAATAAATATAAACATGCAGAGTTATTTGAAGGAATAATGTTGTATAATAGAAGAATTTTACCAACATATTTTGTCTTTAGAAACCAACCCGACTGCACTGCTTGTCTGGTACCCTATTCACTCCATACTTAAGAACCAGTTTTCTGACAGTCACCATTTTGTATTGTTCTTGTATCTCTGTGGCTCTATAAAGTCAACAAAACCACAAATGTACATGTAATTACAAAAAGGAATTCAAATATTTATACATCATATAAAAACATGACTTGTTTAAAAGCCTAAGAAACATCAAAGTTAGTAATGAAGAAATGTTGTAGTGTTTTTCAGCAGATACAGACTTTGGATGCTCCAGTTCCATGCCCTCCTGAATCAGTTTCTCAATCTGAGCAGACAAAGGGATTCGAGCCATCTTCATGGTCTCCATTATTGCTTCACACTTGGACTGTAACATAGTAAAATAAAAACCTCAAGTATATGTATATATCCAAGTAAAACTAACAGATACCGTAATTTGCCGAACATAATAAACACTTTTTTTTTCCAAAAAATTTCTTTGTGAATTTTTTTTTAACACAGGTAAAACATTGGTATCGTAGTTAATTACATAGCCTTTATTTGGAAACACTACTTCTGTTTGTTTACCACATTTTTTAAACAATTATTGTTTGGGCATAATTAGCAGAAAATATTTTGCTCTAAATCCGTTGATAGATAAATTGTATTAAATGATAGATAAATTGTATTAAAATGGCCATCTAAAATTAATATAAAATGTTTACTCAGCAATCAGAGCTGTGCATCCACTATCTCTGTGTATGCCGCCATTATTACAGATGTTATAAATAGATCTGTGCAATAGATCATGATTGCGGGCCTGATCGAGTTATCCTATCATGAGTTTTTTAAAATTAGTTTGCATTTTAAACACATGAATAATAACTATTAATTAAATAAAACAACTCATCTTGAAGATTTGTTTCACCTGTATTTTTAACACCTCTGCGGCCCTATTGTAGTTATTGTTGTACACACATGCGCTTGCCACTTATTCTTGCTGATTATCTCCGACATACAATGTACATCGGGGCAAAGAAATGTAACCCCTTGAGTGAATACCTGTTGTCTGTGATCAGTCACCCCTTCCAGCTGTTTGAAGATTATCGCTATGCAGAAAATCCAGACTTTAAAAAAAATCTGCGTCAGAAACGTTACATCGGTAATGTAAAATTTTCCCCTTTTCCTTAAATTACCATGACATTTTGGTCAAAAGTCTTAGTGCATAATATACTGTACACCCGAACTACAATTTTTCACGAATTTTCAGGCCCAAAGTGGGGGGTGCGTATTATACACAACTGCTTATTATATTCAGCGGCAAATTACGGTAGTCTGGCAATTTAATTTGAAACAAGAGATGTTTGTAAAACACTTATGCTCCCTCCCTTGGAAACATCTGCAAAGAAAATGAACGGAAACTGCAAATAATTGGAATTTTTCTACGTTCAAGGGGCATAACTCTGTCGAAAATGGCTCGATCGTACAAATAAATAAAAATACAAATAATCTAACTTGACCTAGATATTATTATGATTAATCTGGTTACCAAATTTCATTTCGTCATGTGCAACCTCTGCAAAGAAAAAATTGCAAATAATTGGAATTTTTCTACGTCTAAAGGGCATAACTCTGTTGATAATTGCTCGATCATACATAAAATCGAACTTGACCTAGATATTATTATGATAAACCTGTATACCAAATTTAATTTCAATATGTGCATCCTCTGCGAAGAAAATGAATGGAAACTGTTGGTGGACCGACCGACTGACAGACAGCAGCAAAGCAATATGCCCTCCCTTCTTCGAAGAAGGGCATAATAATTTCTCACCCTTTATGCCTATAGCTGACTTTAAATTTACCCTGCATTAAATTATTTGTTACAAAGAATGACAGCTATCCATTTGAATTAACCCTGCATCAACTTCTTACCCTGGGATCTTTGATACACCCAATAACTGCTATCACTTTGGCTTCCCACGGAGCTTCACCATAGAAAGAGGTCATTCCCATACTTCTCTCTAGCAAGTCCTAAGTGAGAAGTCAAGGGTTTTTTTTGTATATTACTATCAATACATAAAATGATGTTACAAAATCAAACTAAGAAAACTTTTCAAAAATTAAACTATCAAGCATGCTATGAAAAAACTGCATGATCATGAAATAATCAGAAGTACATGTACAGTAGATAGAGCTAAAACCTTGACATATTTGGTAAAGACGACATCCTCTTTCAAGTGATGTTCCTTCATATAAGGTCTGATCTGCTGGGTCAGGCGAGTCTGAATCACCTCCAAAGCAACCACATTATCCAGCATTCTGAAGGTCACTGACTCAGTGGTTTCCTTAAAAATAGAATCAAGTGTATTTTTGATCACTTCCACATCCGAATTGTTTATCAATTACTTCTATCATTATTAACCTTTAAATGTATATCAATAATCAGGTTGACAGGTACACTGTCCATGTACCAGTTGAACAGAAAGCCATGAGTTTACAAAACAACTGAGATACTCACAGCTAGGAACTGTCCAAAGGTTAAGTAACACTTGTATTTGTGGTGGAGATCATGCAGGTGCTGAAGATTTGTAATCAGTTTCTTGACAGGCTCCAATACAGCTGAAATGTTGATCTTCATCTATGCAGAAAAGAAAAGGAAAAATCAACACTGTGTACATTAATAAGACCATCCTGAACTTGTGTATACAAGCATACATGTAAATTGTATAATTTTCAAACTACATTGTATGGTACATTATGAAACCGTAACATCTGACTAGATCTCCTCAATCACTTACCGTACTGACTAGATTGGACTGGTTACATTTCTCCTCGGTGTAGTGTAACCCTTACCTTACTGACTAGATCGGACTGGTCACATTACTCCTCGGTGTAGTGTAACCCTTACCTTACTGACTAGATCGGACTGGTCACATTTCTCCTCGGTGTAGTGTATCTCCAGGGACTGACACAGGCAGTGGTAGATGGACCGCATGAATTCCAGACTGTTTATTGGCCAGGCACTCTGTAAGGTTTAAGTTTTAAAGGTTTATATACCATATACACTTTTATAAACCATATACACTTTTATTAACTATATACACTTTTATATATATACCATACAACCAATGGCCACAGATAACCTCAGTAGTGTAGTGGTAATGTTCTCCTAATAAGTTGACATTAAAATTGGAAATGACCGTTTCTTTGCTAAGTCTATTTATATGAAGCGTGCATTACATACATGTATTCATTATGTATTTTGTTCTAATTATGTACATGTTTATTTAATTATGTATACAGCGATCTACAAATACATGTACCTTCTCCATCAATTCCAGATTGGTGGCTTTTCTGATGACCCAGGTGATTAAACTTTCCTGAAAAAAAATGAGAAAATAAGAAATACTGAATACAACATGTATATTAATTATATTAAACAGCTACATGTACATGTATGAACATTAGTTTATTGGAATCACCACATTCGTTTAAAGGCACCATTCTCGTGATTTTTTTTCTTTCACTTTCTCTAGTAAAGCAAAAGCTGTTAAGGACTATTCCCTACTTTATAAATCAAATTCCTCCTAAATTCCTCCTGTTTCTTTAAACAATGGACTGTTTATAAAGCCTGCCAAATGCTAAGATATTGACTTACCAGTTTCTCAGGAATGATCCTGATGATGTAGGGGATGATGCTCTCCTTCAGAATTCCCAGGATCTCCACAGCGCGGACTTTCTCTGGTATGTAGGACAAGAAGGCATCCACCACGCTGGGCTTCAGCACTCTCTCCCACTCAGCCTGCAAACACAGGTATATCAACTCCACACCACATTACATTACAGTGTCATTCATACATTCAGCACTCTCTCCCACTCAGCCTGCAAACACAGGTATATCAACTCCACACCCCATTAAGTTACAGTGTCATTCATACATTTAGTACTCTTTCCCACTCAGCCTGCAAACACAGGTACATCAACTCCACACCACATTAAGTTACAGTGTCATTCATACATTTAGTACTTTTTCCCACTCAGCCTGCAAACACAGGTATATCAACTCCACACCACATTAAGTTACAGTGTCATTCATACATTTAGTACTCTTTCCCACTCAGCCTGCAAACACAGGTATATCAACTCCACACCACATTAAGTTACAGTGTCATTCATACATTTAGTACTCTTTCCCACTCAGCCTGCAAACACAGGTACATGTATATCAACTCCACACCACATTACATTACAGTGTCATTCATAGACTCGTACATATGTATGTACATGTATATACATGTACACTGTACCTGATGCTGTACCCATATGGTGAGTCCTACACTCAGGTTCCCCATTCTCATGTTGTGGAGAGCTTCCTGAAGAAGATCTGCCCTCCTGAAGTGTTCCCAGTTATCAGCACTAGACAGACAAATAACGCTTTCTGTTAGTCATACCAATATGAAAAGCTTTGACTTTCATGCAATGGACTGTAATCTTGTGAATACACTTTACCTGTACTGGTTCGAGCCATAGGCCATGTGATAGGTGTTCAACCTTCTAGAAATTTCATTCAACTAAAAGAAAAAAAATAAATGGATTGTTTTTTATGTTTCCTATTCATGTATATACATGCATCTATAAATGTTTAAAATTTTCAGCATAAGTTTTATGTTTATCGCCTTTATGGTTTTTTTTACCTTAGCAAGCAGATTGTGCTGTTTGTTCTTTCCTTTGGCTTCTGAATGTTTTTCTGGAAATTCGATTAACTACAGAAAAAACAAATAAGGCCAGTATTAACTTTTACAGCAGTATAGAATAAAGTATTCCAAACAAACATATTTTAAAGGATGGGCTAATGTTTACGTTAATTCTAAACTGACTAACTAGCACATCACTCTTACCGAGTGTATTTTTTAATCTTGGATTTGCATTTGTTCATTTGATTATGCAAACTCTTTACAGAATAAACAGATAAACAATTAGATATGGTACTGTAGATAATGCAGACTCTTTGACACTGATATTAGCAGGAAGATAGTTACCATTTTCCTGCAGTGCTCCAACATCTGTTGAGTGAGCGCTAGAGTTGGAAGGGCAGAGTTCATGCAGTTCTCCAGCAGTTCTAACTCATCCTAGGATAGACAATGGATTGGTACATATACTACTGTAAAGTCACTGTATTTTAAGCTAGCTGTTTGACAGAAGATAAAAACAGATCCTTCTACATGTACCTTTTAACATGTGACAGTCCTTTATAATACCTTCTTGTACGTCTGACGAGTGCATTGTAAATACATGTACAAGTCCTCAAAACTTAAAGATACATGTATATTTAAGGAATGAATTCAATATTTATTAGTTTTATGAATATACACTGTAAAATGCTTTGGGGCAGTTAACGCTTTACAAACTGCGAAGTGGTTTATAAAAAACCGTAAACTGTTCCAAACCATTTTATATCATATAAAACTAATAAATATTGAATTCATTCCTTATAATTTAATTTTTTGCTATTAATTGAAGATAAAAACAGTCAATTTACCCTTAATTAACATTAAATTGTACAAAATTCAAACATAACGTCAGGTAGTTTGATATGTTTTTGACGTTAGTTTTACTATGACATAGGCAACATTCTTTATACGATATAAAATAATTTTATAGCCAATCAGAAAGCGTGTTACAACCAGAATTAAATCATTTACATATCAAGCTGGTACATATTTTAAATACTAGTATAAAATTATCACTTCAATCTGGGCAATAAAAGAAATGATAATCCATCAAGAAAATACTAGAAGTCAAACCCCCCAATTACCATATGAAAATTGATGAAGGTGTTTTAAGCCACCAGACAACCTACAAAATATAAGTGTACACATCTCCTGGTTGCAGTTTTCATGGTTTAACACATTTACTCTAGCATGTACCTTGACAAACTGCAGACATTCCCAGAGCTGTTCTATCATCTGGCTGACATCACTGTCAAAGTGTTTCTTCACATTCCAGGGAGACAACTGCTCCAGGAGGTAGTTCACCTTAACTTTGTACACCATCTAAAATCGTAAAACTAAGTCTTTAAATGGTCAATACATCAACATCTGATATAAATTGATAACAGAAATACATGTACAAATGAGCATGTACACTATCTACAATAGTAAAACAACAAGTCTTTGAATTGTCAATTCATCAGTATCTAATAGTGATAAGATTAAGAATAAGTGCACATTCACTATTTATTGAAACAGGTAGATATTGTAAACCAATTATCCCTAAGGAAAAGCGTGTATGCTATGCTTGTAAATTATTAGTCGAAAATGAAAAACATATTGTACTTTACTGTCCTGTGTATGACAATCTTCGATTTCAATATTTTGATATTTTCAATGATAAACTAGTGGGTATCGTTTTTTTACAAAAAAAACAAATGTCTCCCCTTCTCCCCCAGGTTTGTGATATGGGGCAAATTTAATAAGTGAAAAAGAATGATGTCAGGTATATGTTATATATCATCCATATATAATACAAGTCATTATTGTAAGGATTTTTTTCCTGATGACTGACCCTAAGATCCAAATAAGTCAAGGTCAAAAAGTTTGGTATGGTTCAATTTTTCGCTAGATCATCAAACTTTGTTTTAAGTTTAAAATCACTGTCAAAGAATTTAGAAGTTATGGTCTGGAAAAAAAATTGATTTTTTTCTTAATTTGACCTTGAGTTAGTAAAAGGGTCAAGGTAAAAAATTTACAGTAGTATGTCTCATGGTATTTTAGTTCTTTGTTTACAGTTTGAAATCCTTCTATCAAAGTATATTTAAATAAAGACAAGAATATTTTTTTTTCTAATTAGACCTGGAAAAAAAATATTAGGCCAAGGTAAAAAATTTTGGTAGGTTCTAGCTAGGTTACTTACTATCTATCTGTGATAAAAGTTTAAAGTTTTTATGTTGAATGAATCTCAGGTTATGATTTGTACAATATTTTTTAGAAAATGAATGACCTTGAAACACAAGATTAGTAAAGGTCACAAATTATGGTGATGTGCACTCTTACTCAATACCATTTATCTATGTTTTAAGTTTGAAGTCTTAATGTCAAAGGGTATTTAAGTTACGACCCAGACAAAATTTTATTATTTTTTTCTTAATTTGACATTGAGTAAAGACAAGGTCAAGGTCAAATAAAAACAAAAGTACACCTCAGTGTATTATTATTGTTCTTTGTTTAAAGTTTGAAGTCCTTCTATCAAAGTATATTCAAGAGATGAACAATGACTTTTTTTCTAAATTGACCTTGAAAAAAATATAATGTCAAGGTCAAAAATTCTGGAAGGGTTCAGCTAGGTTATATACCATCTATCTATGATACAAGTTAAAAGTCTCTATGTTGAAGGAGTCTTGTGTTATGGTCTGGACACTGTTTTTCATAAAACGCTTGACCTTGAAGGTCAAAATAGGTCAAGGTAAAAAATTATGGTGACGTGCACTCTTACTCAATACCATCTATCTATGTTTTAAGTTTGAAGTCTTAATGTCAAAGGGTATTTAAGTTACGACCCAGACAAAATTTTATTATTTTTTTCTTAATTTGACATTGAGTAAAGACAAGGTCAAGGTCAAATATAAAACAATAGTACACCTCAGTGTATTATTATTGTTCTTTGTTTAAAGTTTGAAGTCCTTCTGTCAAAGTACATTCAAGAGATGAACAATGACGTTTTTTCTAAACTGACCTCGAAAAAAAATATTAGGTCAAGGTCAAAGATTTTGGTGGGGACTAGCTACGTTATATACCATATATCTATGATACAAGTTAAAAGTCTCTATGTTGAAGGAGTCTTGTGTTATGGTCTGGACACTGTTTTTCATAAAATGCTTGACCTTAAAAGTCAAAATAGGTCAAGGTAAAAAATTATGGTGACTTGCACTCCTTCTCAATACTATCTATTTATGTTTTAAGTTTGAAGTCTTAATGTCAAAGGGTATTTAAGTTACGACCCAGACAAAATTTTATTATTTTTTCTTAATTTGACATTGAGTAAAGACAAGGTCAAGGTCAAATATAAAACAATAGTACACCTCAGTGTATTATTATTGTTCTTTGTTTAAAGTTTGAAGTCCTTCTGTCAAAGTATATTCAAGAGATGAACGATGACGTTTTTTCTAAACTGACCTCGAAAAAAAATATTAGGTCAAGGTCAAAGATTTTGGTGGGGACTAGCTACGTTATATACCATCTATCTATGATACAAGTTAAAAGTCTCTATGTTGAAGGAGTCTTGTGTTATGGTCTGGACACTGTTTTTCATAAAACGCTTGACCTTGAAGGTCAAAATAGGTCAAGGTCAAAAATTTTGGTGGCGTGCACTCCTTCTCAATACCATCTACCTAAGTTCCAAGTTTGAAGTCTTAATCTCAAAGGGTATTTAAGTTACGGCCTGGACAAATTTGGATGAAGAAGAAGAAGAATAAGAAGAATAAGAAAGTCGACAAAAACAATATGTATCCCCTTTGAAAGGGGAGACATAATTATACTGTTGTATTGATCCTATAAAAGAAATTGTTAATCCATGTGACTATATTACTACAAAACGTATATGTATCTACTTAGATATATGCTTTATGCAGAGAAAACACTTTCAGGAACTATGAAGTATAGTATAGAACTATTTTGCATGTTATAGCCCTTATGTAATAATATTTTTTTTTTTTTTTTGTCTGTCATTTGATTTTATTTTGACTGTATGCCAACATGGTGATGTCAATAAACCATTGAATTGAATAGTGATAACAGAAGATCAAGTAAATTGAACATGCATATTGTGAGCCAAATATTGATGAAAAATTGAACGAACTGAAACACCTCTATCCAGATTGTACATAAATATTCATATAGAACTACATGTACTGCATAAATAATCTGAGGTATCATTTCACAATGCACATAAATAAAGGACAAATTTAAAGCATACATTGATTTCCAGATGATACATCTTCGCAAACATCACAGCCTCCTCAAACTTCTTCTTGGAAAGAATACGATAAAGTCTGAAAAATCATTTCCCTTCAAATCAATGAAAATATTCACATTCTAACTTGTGATCATAAGGATTTCATAAAAATTGAGCTATAAACACCACTTGTCAGTGGAGAAATACCTAGTTTCTGGATTGGTTTCAGTCAAACAACGGAACCTAACTGTAGACACAGACCTGGGACATCTATAACATAAACAAGTTTGAGTATAAACATCTATCAATAACATAAAACTTACATGAACAGAACTGTGAATTCATAGGAATATACTGGATCAGGTTTTCTTTAAGATTGTAATATAGCATATTCTTATAGATTCTAATTATAACTCTCAAATATTTCTGTGTTACTAGCAAGATAAAAATACAAATAATTCAATAAAAGAAACTTACGTCTCATCAGGACAGCACTCAACTACAAATATATTGTCCTAAAATGGAAAACCATACACATGTACACATTCAAGTACAACAGTGACGACTGAACACTCTGTACTAGTTTGCTAGCGATGTACACACAGTATAAAACATCAACAATTTAACATCAGAAAAATCAATCAAACAACAAACACCACTACTAGACTTTGAAGAGGAAAAGTTTTAGTGTATACTTTACATGAGACAAGATTACCTGCAATGGCAAACACTCTGAGATGAAGCATGGAGCATTGAGCTGAAGATTGTAAATACTTTCAAAACCAGGCAGGTTCTGTATCATCAAGGTAGTCCGCCCCTCCATGGACGTAGTGATCAGTGCCAACCTCATTTCCTGTAAACTAGAGAAAGACAAATGTTCCTAAATTTGTCGGTCTTTCATATTTAGAACAAGGAAAAAAGTTTTGATATTAAAATGTAAATTTAATTTAAAAAGTATTTTGTTCAAGTATAGGTGAATCTCGATAACTCGAACTTCAGGGGACCATGATTAAACTTCGATAGATCAAAAGTTCGAGAGATCGAAAGTTTTAAAAAATCCGGAAATGTTTGTTCCGGTCATTTTGGTTCTAAAATTATAGTAGCCGGAAGTTAATATTTATAACATGGAAGGATAGTCTAGCATGGTTCCATTCATAGTTTTGCTCCTTTACTTCAATTCAAACAATACAGAACTTAGTTGTGTGTTTATTAAGTGGGGTTTTTTTTTTCACTTTAAAAAATATTTTAAGCATTTTATGTTTTCTTCATCACAGAATATTTTAAATAAAAAGTGGTTTAATTTACTGTTAATTCCACAAGTTGTTGAAACTAATAGACCAATTACAAATTACCTATTTACCCTTTGAAGGAAGCAAGGGGAAGTGTAACTTACGTAATCAACCAATTTACACTACCACGCTAGCCCCAGGCGTTCACTCGATCATCAAGGGAATGTCCACGCGGAGCTATAATTATACGCTTGATCGGTCGCTAGTCCACTTCGAGTTGTCAAGAGTGAAAAACAATGACATATGTATAACGGGACCCAGATTTTACTTCGAGAGATCAAGAACTTCGAGAGATCAAGAACTTCGAGAGATCGGAGTTCGAGAGATCAAGAGTAAATTTGCTTAATTATATAGAGAAAAAAATCGGAACCGTGATTTCACTTCGAGAGATCAAGAACTTCGAGAGATCGAAGTTCGAGCCAACGAGTGTCACCTGTATATAAGAATACATGAATCGGATTGAACAGCAGGCACAATGCCTATATACATGTATGTTCTCTCCTATAGTCAAAGTATAATATTAATATATAGTTTGAAACAGAATATTTTAATTTTGTCATACATTTGAATGTAAATTTACACTCCATTTGAAGAAGGGAGCAAACTCTGAATTTACAGTTTAGTTTTAACAACTTCATGAAGAAAGTTTTACCCTTGATTTTGAACCTCCCTGGTTTCCAGCAGCTGAAATTCTTGAACTTTGACCTCTGTCCATTGTTTCAGAATGAACCAGGCCTGAGTGCTCCAAAGACATAAATTGTTCTACAACACAAAAACCACATACACTGTATAACAGGGACAAATCATTCTACAACACAGACACCACAAATGACAGGGACCACAGTATCGTTGCTAACAATGAAATAACAAATAAATACATGTGAATATTTCTTAATTTTCATATCTATAGAAAAATAAGAAAAACCTGGGAATCCAGTGAAAAAAAGAAATTTCCATCACTGGTGACTTTTCCTTGAGTGATTCCAGATGCTAAATAGAAAAACAAATTGCATGTTCATATAGCATGTAAAAGAAACTTTATTAAATATGTATTCAACATAAAATTCTTTGCAAGGCCAAAAAAAATTATTGATTTGTTTCTCAGGCACCGCCGCATCAGCAAAATTATCGCCGCATCAAACTTTTTTATCGTTATTTTTCCGGAATTTTCATATCTTATCATTATTGGTTTTCTCTATTATAGAATCAATGTAAACAAATGCTCAGAATAAATGCTTTTCTCTGTAAGCGAACACGTGATTATATATGACACATCTACCCAGTGACCAACCTAAGTGGGGCAACCATTGAGCTAAATACAAGTATATGTAAATATACTTGTATAATAAGTACTCGCTTTGTGGTCGGTAACTTCGCCAGAATTTCTTCAGAAAGAGAGGTTGAAGTCACCCTATATTCTGAGTTAACAATCGTGAAAATTAACCCCAAATGCAATAAAATGATAATTATTTAATCCAAAAGACATTTTCATAGCCTAAGTTAACCCCTGTTATGATTAATAACTAGCGAATGTCTTATCTTTAGAGGTTGATCGTGTGATACTGTGCACTGAAAATTACAACCGATATTTATAACTTTAGTTCTGATATTACAATTAGTTGGTAATTTGTAATTAGTTAATAACTTTGCCAAATTAATGCTCAAATAATCATAAAACCGTTTGTCTACAGTTATCTTTAAAATTAAACAGATCCACTACATGACGGTTGTAATTGGGTCAAAGGGTTGGACTATTACCTCCAAAATACAGAAAAGTACATAATTAAACTGATTTTATTTGTCATTTAGTTAACACAATTACAAAATATTTCATCTATAAAATGTATGAATACACCTAATAAATTTAACAAATTGGATAAGTTATTAAAATTTTTAGGAGTTGTTTTATTCTTAATTGACTTGCTTCTAATCCAATTTGAAATAGGGTTGAATCTGTGTATACAGGTATTATCATTAGCATCATGCCAATGTCAAAGAATGGAAGTCTGCCTGATTTCTCAAACTTCTCCCTATTTTTCTGTGAGGGAGAAGTGAAGTCTCCCTAAAAGTTTACCCAAGCTACATGTAGGTTGGTCTCCGTTAAGACTACCACTGAAATGTCTCTGTTATCTTCAGAAATTGAGGCCTCTGTAATATTGCCTGGTAGCAGGAATAAAGGACAATTGTATTGTTTGAGAATTTTATGATGACTAATTTACTTTCCCTTGATTTCTGTCGTGTTCCCCAGGCACTGAAGATCAATAAGAAAACACCCCAAATGAATAATTTTTATAGTCCCCTATTTCAGTTCAGAATTGTGTTATTTCTGTAGACAGGGAAGATTGGCTGCAAAAGGAAGCAGGGGCATAAAACATTTGCCCATGTTTGTTCATCTGCAAAAACTCATCCTTTGAAAATGAAACAGAAACAGTTTAAACTTAAAAGAACAAAAGCAAATATCTAAACTTTCCCAATGTATCAGCTTGATAAATATCTGCTGATGAGTACACAAATAAATCATACAAGATAGGTTACCGTCATTGTAAATTCTGTCTCTAAAAAAAAATAAAAAACCTGCCTGCCTCATCAACATTTCAAAATTTTGGCCTGAGAAACTAATGATTAATTTTTTTTGGCCTAATTTAATATACATGTAGCTCTTTGCACTTAGATTTCAAAATTATATTACCTGAGATAAGGAAATCCTCAACTTGCTCTATGAGAACTGGCTGTCCATCCTCCCAATCCCATACCCCAAGGATACATTCCCCGCTTCCCTGTTAATCAAAGGTCAGTCAATCAATATTAATGATTCATATAATACCAGGTAGTTATAAAATATACATGTAAATACATGTACATTACTTGGTATTTAGTGTTTTTCACAAATACCACAAACATGTACATGTACATGTCAGAATACAATATAAATATATTACTGTATTTGGTGCTACATGTACATGTATATTGTTACATACATTACTCTGCATTTCGTGCTATTTCATCAACCAATTAAAAGTTATGAAATCTGATTATCTTAAAATTTCACACTATGATCTCAAAATTTCATATCAAGTATCACTAATGTACATGTATGTATTGCACATACACATTTTATAAAAGATTAAGAATTGCACTAAATGAATTCATTCTCTATTTTCAGAAATAAATGTCAAGTGTACATATTTCCAGCTGGATTTTTTTAAAAAGAACAAAAAAACCACAATATACATGTGTATAAAAATTACATCAGATACCCTGTAATTACCATTGTAATAAAGCTGTCATCCAGGCACACAAGGTCTGTTACTGAGGAATGGAGGTGGTCCACTTTGGTGGAAATTAATTTTTCCTTTAACACAGCTTTGATTCCATCTAAAAGAGTACAAGATTATTGCATCTTTATAAGTATTGGGAGCATTTTTAACAAATGTTTTAATGTCTCTATCAGTTAAAATTGTTTCAATTCAAACTGGACTTTAAATTAAATTAAGCAATTAAAACATCAATATACATTTTCTCTTACCTCCACCAGCCAAGAAAGTTTCTTTATTGAAGTTCCTCAGTATCTTCAAATCTCCATTTGTTGTCAGTACAAATAAATTGTATAGACCTATAAAAATGATATAAAGGGAGAATACTATTTTGAATGATACTGTCATGCGTCATCATGACTATACATCATACTATTCTGGACATCTCTACATTCATTCGTAATAACCTAAGAATACATTTTCATATTTATGTACAACATTTCTTAAAGCAAAATACAAAGATTTTACAAGGCAATTTACAATACCTTCTTTGGCATCAAAACACTTAATTCTGCTAAATGAATTTCCTACTCGATTTGGAGGTGTAACAATCTGCAAATATGGGAAAACCCTATTAACCTGTATTGTATTTAATATTGTGTCTCTTTTTTATTTCAAGTTTAAAAGTACAAAGAAAATAAACATGTAAATGTGTGTTAGAACCATCTCTTAATATAGAAAGAAATATTGTGCAAGAAATGATCATGTCTCTGTGGTTGCTACACTGTTGTAAAACACTTATATCAACAAATGCTTTACATGGTCTCAAAATGAAATGTTGACACATATTTGGTAGTGTTAC